>JAQQAF010000001.1:21879096-22098685 GCA_029747655.1 Ensete ventricosum | reverse complement strand
GATAAAGGTATTGGACCTTTCATACATATAGTGTATGCATTAGCAGACTACTCTAACCCGCAAACCATGAAAATTGAAGGAATTTTTAAATAACAGTCTATTACTGTTTAGTCGACACTAGTAGCACTAACAATTTCATAGACAGAAAGCTTGCTGATCGATTGGCATATCAAATCGAAGACTATGACAGATTTGAAGTCAAAGTTGCTGATGGACGAATTCTAGCTTGTAATAGTAAGTATTCAAAAATCAAACTTATGGTATAGGGCTAAAAACTGAGAGTGATTTCTTTTTATACCCTTTGAGGACTTCGAAATAGTGCTTGAAATTGAATTGACTTTCAACCCTAGGTGATGTCACCTAAAATCTTTCTAAAATGATTATGAAATTTTTTATTAATAGAAAATAGGTGATCCTCAAAGGAAGACGTGGAAGAAAGATCACAACTGTCATAAACCATCGAATATAGAGGGTTCCTTATAAAACTACAATGACTACTACAGTAGGACCGACTCATTGCTTACACCAAGTGGAGACCCTATTTAATTGATTGAAAGGTTGTGATGCATGGCAAATATCCTGGACCGAAGTATCCCCAAAGTTTGATACTGCTTAGCCTTGAGGACAAGCTGATTTGAAGAGGATGGGTCTGATAGGACCTTAACAGGGTCGGGTCCATCGATTCATAATAAATTCAAATTGAGTCGTGTTGGTATGTCAGTCAGAGTCAGTTATGGGTCAGGTGAGTCCAATCGAGTCTGTTATGAGTTGGTTATTATCTTCAGTTAGGATGAAGTCAGTTTTTATTTTTGATTAAGAGTCTATCACTTAGTTAAGAGTCCAAATTTAGTAGGACTCTGAGTTTAAATTTAGAGGGGCTCTTGGTAGTACCATATAAATAATGGTGTAAATTCTTTCATGATACAATTAAGGAATGAAGTATTGCTTTAGACAATAGGCAAAAACCTAGGAGACAGATCCCCTCGAAGTAATCTAGAAGGCTCGATCCCTTCGAAGTGATCGTTTATCCCCCATTTTCTAATCTCCATCCATGATAGAATCCTGTGGGGTTCTATCAATATGTCCCACATATCTTTCAGGAGGGTGGAATACTCTGCTAGACCTGTGCAAACAAACTCAGACTCTAGAATGGTGCTTGAGCTAGGTTCTCTGATCTCGCTCAAACTCTATCCCACTCTCATTGTTTCCACAAAGAACGTGCTCTTTCTCAAGGGATACAGCTCTCTTGGCAACAAAGACCTTCTGGTCCTCGAGACGATAGAAATAATACCCACAAGTTTCCTTGGGGTATCCCACAAACTTGCATCGTTATGTCCTCGATTCCAGTTTATCGGGGTTATGTCTCCTTCTCGGGTTGAAAAATCTTAATACTCTTTCCAATATGGTTCTCGGACTTCATTCTATATTCCATGAATTTCTTAAAGGCCTCAGACTTATACTTCATCAAGTACACGTGTCTATACCTATGGATATCATAAGTGAATGTAATGAAATAGGAGTAACCACCTATAGCCTAAGCCGATATGGGACCATATATACATCACTATGTATGAGTTCCAATAACTCAGTGGCTCTATCTCCAGTTCCACTAAAATGAGTTGGTCAACTTTCCATGAATGTAAGGTTCGCAAGTTGTATATGACTTATAGTCGAATGGATCCAAGTATATATCTTTTAGTAACTTTTGAATCCCTCCATCATGGATATGACCTAGCCTACAATACCATAGGTATGTCTCATTCATCTCATCTCGTTTCCTCTTGAACGTATTTACATTCATGATGTATAGAGAAGTGTCTAACACATATAAGCTATTAATCAAGGTCACTCATGTGATGATCTCATCATCCAAATTTATTGAACAATTATTGTTCTAAAGAACTAGTTTATATCCACTAATTATCAAATAAGAAATGAAAAATATTATTTTTGATAATCGAAGAAACATAATAGCATGCATCCACTGCAATAGTAGCTCTACTAAGCAGATGTAGGGTGACCTCCCCAATGGCAACTACAATAATTCTTGCTCGATTGCCCATCTTAAGGTTCATCTCACCTCTGGCCAGTCTCTGTGGCCTTGCTAGAATCTAAAATGAATTTTAGATATGATAATCACTTTTGATATCTAATATCCATGTGTTATCATGAAAATCTGACAAATGAAGACTGATTATGAATGTACATGAAGCTTCTCCAAGCTTCTGCTTTGTCTTTTCTGCAAGATAATCATTGCAGTTCCTCTTCCAGTGCCCATCTTTGCCGTAGTGGAAGCACTGACCTTTGTCCTTGGCCAAGTCTTTCTTGGCAACCTTTATCTTACCCAGTTTGTCCTTGCCTGTGCCCTTCTTAAGAGTTTTATTAGCCTTTCTTTTCTTATTGGTCTCACCAACATAGAGAACTATCTTCTCTTTTTCGATAGCGCTTTAGAACTATTTTCTCTTTCTTGATAGTGCTCTCAGCTTCCCTCAACATATTGAAGAGCTTAGGTAGAGTCACCTCAAACTTGTCCATATTGAAGTTCATGATGAACTGTGAAAAGAAATCTGGCAGGGACTAAAGTATAAAATCAATACACAGGTTATCTTTTAGGATTATTCTAGACCTATGAGTTTCTCAATCCATTCTATTATCTTTAGGACATGGTTCTAAACCGATGCCTCTTCTATCACTCCTGGCTTAGGAGAGACTCCTTGGATATCTTATATCTTTGAGTTCTTCCCTTTTCCTCAAACAACTAGCGATGGAATTGACATCCATGCTCTCATGTTGCTTTTGTAACTCGGGAGTCATAGAGGCCAATATATAGCACTTTGCCAAAAAAGAATCGTCTATATACTTCACATAGCGAGCGATCTCATCCTCACTGGCCCCTTCTTTCGGCGTGGGCACAATCATATCAAGGAGATATATGATTTTCTTCACTATGAGAATAATTCTCAAATTACGAAGCCAATCCGTGTAGTTTGGACCAACGAGGCGATTGGCATCAATTAGTGGTTTTGCAAGCAACATGTTTCTGATAAATAAGATGTAGCGTGATTTAATAATAGTACATATTTTGTAGGAAATTAATTAAGATATGAACTTCTATCTTAATGTACTCCCACTATTTTCCTACGTATCATGCGACAACCTCGGCACATGAAATAAAAGTCTTCGGTAGACTGCTAGTGGGGATAAGGATCTAATAGGTATCTTAGTGTAATCTCAAGGGACTTGACCAATCACATTAAGTCCATAAAAGTATGCAACTCTTGTCAATCACAACTCCTTGTGATTCTCGTCCTGTTCAGCCTCTGAACCACCATGGTCTCGAGGGACTCGACAAACTATGATGTTCAGTTAAGTTATCACCATCGTTACTAGATGAGTCTGATCTAATGATATCCCCTTGAGGGATTCGACCAAACATACAATGTCCTCAGTTTACCTGTAACATCTCTATATCATAAACAAGATCTCGATCACGTAGATATGTGAGCCTCGAGGGACTCAATCAGCTCAACCTATGTCACGATTAAATTTATTCCTATAATGATGGAAGGCCACGTGGGTCAATCTTATTATTTTGTATCGGTCTCCTAATACGTCGTTTCACACATATACATAATTAATATATATCTGTATCACATGTATATATATATATGTGTGTGTGTATATATATAAAATATAATATATATATATATATATATATATATATATATATATATATATATATACGTGTATATATATATATGTATATATATATATATATATACGTGTATATATATATATGTATAATATATATATATTATATATATGTATATATATATATATGTAATATATGTATATATGTATATATGTATATATATATATATATATATGTATATATGTATATATGTATATATGTATATATGTATATATGTGTATATATCTAGTAGGTGTATAATCACATATCACATATGCATGCCATACCGGATGATTATGAACTGTCACCTAATGTGATTAGCCTCGAGCTAGTGAGCCCAATCACTCACAATAGGATCTATGTGTCAATCGATGCATCTTTATGCCTTGTGATCGTTCTTCTCGTCATCGTTGGTTCTATCGGATTCTCGGTGCATCTCCATGCATCACGATCGCCTGTCACGACATTGTGGGTCTCGCTGATACCTCCATGTTCTCGTTGTGCCTCTTTGTGTAATTACAAGATAATCATAGGCACGTAGGCCTGATAATAAACAAGAAAAGTAGAGGCTCAAAGGCCCCAATAAGAATAATAATACTCATATTTACACAACACAACATATGGCTCATGATCATCCATCCATATCATATATTACATGTACATATCATATGTAGGACTACTAGATAATTAATATTTAATTAATATTTAATTAATTATTTTTCTAGAAACCGGGACATGCCAAGAATTACTAAAGTTGTTAAGGGCATTTTCAGAATTCTAGACAGAAGGATAGACCTCGAAATTCTTAAATTCTACGGGGTATAATCATCCTTCTATAGAAAGAAACCCTAATTCCCCTAATGCCCTATTATCGCGATCGCCACCATCACCCCTGTGCAGGCGATAGCACTACGCATCGCTGGCGGCAGCCCCTGCGTGCGGGCGGCTATCACTTCCCGCGCTATCACGGACAAAAATATAAATAAGGTGTTTGATGAAATGCTCATGTTTGTTCGTGTCCTTTAGTTTGTGTACGTACCTTATACAGCAAGTAGCGGGCTTGCAGTAAGCTTGGCAGCCCTAGTTTGGTTTGCTTTGTGGCCGATTTTTAGTTTATAAATACGAGTGTCTTGTAAGCATTTATGAGGACTTCGATCTGTAATGGACCATTATCCTTTGTGTGCAACTTTTCTGAGTTTGTAATGTCCATGGGTGTAATTTGTATTGGCTTTATAAAATATTTGCTTGAGCAATTGCTTGTGGATCCCGTTAGAATTGCTTCTTCTGGCCCGTTTTCTCATTTGTAAGTCCTAAGGGACCCTAGGAGATCTCGTGGAAGGCTGACCTTTGCGGACGGACACAGTATGAGTGCCGCACGGCTTAGGCAAAATTAGCTAAGCTCGTGACAGTGCACGACTACTTATATCGCAGGCGCCCCTGCTGTAGGCGGTTGCATCTGTTGGCAGCCACCCTTGCAGGTGGCCTGGTCGCCCATGTAGACAACTTGGCCATCCCTGCAAGGGGTCATGGGTGGCCACCCTTGCAGGCGGCCTACCTACTGGTGGCTGCACCCTTCTGTCACGAACGGACGTCGCTCAACCGCAACATCTTCACTCCGTGAACCGTTCGTTGCTTTTTCTTGCTTGTACATATGTTTGGCAGTTTGTTTTGCCTTGAGTTTATATGTTTTTACCTAAGAAATGTGAGCGAAAGTAATGTAGAAGGCTGCAGAATGGTCGTTCGCTGCATAGAGCCAAAACAGCCCAAAATAACCCTATTTTTGGGTCTTTTTCGTGTGCCACGGTAACCTTTCTGAGCGGTGCGAAATATCAGTCATTTCAGCACCTTGGAACCCCCCGGGTGGCACCGGGCTGGATGGGGCTCCGGGTATATGTCGGGCGTAGGCGTTCATCAGCAATTGAACTTGTCTTACGTCCGATACCTTGGGAACCGTCATTTGCGGACTTGCGACCATTCCTACAACCCTCCAAAGTCCTATTTCTCTCTCTCTCTCTCTTTTCTCAGCTGCACCTAAGGTGTTCGATAAATTGCTTGTATAGCTTTTCGCTTTGCGAGACACCGGGACGTGTCTGTCGCTCACTTCCAAGCTAATCAACTTCTTCTTTGTAGGTCCTACGGGACCTTAAGAGGTTGTAAGAGGGCTGACCCTGTGCGGACAGATAACGCTTTGGGCGTTCCATGACTTAGGTAATCCCAGCTAAGTCCAAAATAGTGGGCAAGGTTGCTTCACGACTTAGGCAATTTCAGCTAAGTCTTCGGGAGGGCCGCAAGGGTGCCGCACGGCTTAGGCAAATTCAGCTAAGCCCCGTGACAGTGTGGTATCAGAGCAGGTAAGCAATTCATACGAACAGCGAAGAAGATTCATAATTTCGCCATAGTGAGACATTATGGTGAATCGAGCAAGATGGGGCAAGCAGGACCCTTGCTCCCAGCAGCCGCAGGTGGCCTGCAAGTGCAAACTCGCTCGCAAACTGCTGGAGCCGCTTATGAGGAGCGCGGTAGTGAACAAGACGAGCGTGAAGTTGGGTATTCTCCTCAAGGGGAGGAGGCGCCATCTGGAGCGCCAACCGGGAAGAAGGGCCACAGAGAGAGACTTACAATGGCGGAAACCCGCCTTGATGTTCTTGAAGCGAGCGTGGAGGAACTCTACCAAGGCCGAGGAAGGCTACTTGGGGTAGAGAGCTCGCAAGAAGAAGCTGAAACTCGGATCGAGAATGTTGAATCCCTGATTGATCAACTGACAGAGGACACCAAAGATTTCGTACGACATCTACATGAAGTTGTGGCGGAACTCACGGCTAAGGTGGTGGTGTTAACAAGGACTCTTGATGTGGGAGGGAACAACACCCGCGCTGTGCCACCATAACACTTTAGAGCACCGGAGCCGCAGTGCTACAGAGGTGCTAGGGATGCCAAAGAGCTTGAAAATTTCTTGTTCAACATGGAACAATATTTTCGTGCTACAAGGCTCGATTCTCAAGAAACCAAAGTTGCGATAGCAACAATGTATCTGAATGGGGATGCAAAACTTTGGTGGCGAACCCGTTGGGAAGACTTGAAGCGAGAGTTGAGAACTCAGTTCTTGCCCGAGAACACAGAGTTTATCGCAAGAAGGAAACTGAGACAACTCCGCCAGAGTACAACAATCCGAGACTATGTGAAACAATTTTCAGCACTGATGCTGGATATTCGGGACATGTTTGAGAAAGATAAGTTATTCAGCTTCCTCGATGGCTTGAAGCCATGGGCACAACAAGAACTACATTGGAGGAATGTCACCAAAGTAGTCGGGGCAATTGTAGCCGCGGAAAGGCTGACTGACTTTGTTTCTTCGGAGGATTCGAGAAAGAAGAAACACTATTCGGGAAATCTCCCATCTAAATGCTCTCGAGCGAAGGAGTCTGGGAGCGAGCAAAAGAAGAAGAATTTCCACAAGGGACCGGGCTCAAGAGGTAGAGTCTCAAAGTCTAGTGGATGCTTCTTGTGTGGAGGACCACACAAAGTGAGAGAGTGCCCACAAAAATAGGCACTCAATGCTTTAACAACATCGGTTCTATCCCGTAAGTCAGATAAGGGCAAAGCTATCACCCTTAGTTCGAGCAGTTCTGACTCCAGTAGCGATAGTGAGGCGTCACAAGGACCCAGGATGGGAGCAATGCATTTGTTAAATGCGTTGCGGGGTCAAGTGGGGGAGAACACAAAGGGGGAAACAACGAGTTGATGTATGTGGCCATCAAGCTTAATGGCCAAACAACCCGTGCAATGGTGGACACGGGCGCGACCCATAATTTTATTGCCGATCGTGAAGCTAAGTGACTGGGATTACTCTTGGAGAACCAAGTCGTATGAAGGCGGTGAATTCGGAGGCCAAGCGGATCTCTGGACAAGCAAAAGGGATCCCTATCAAGATCGGGACATGGAGCGGGAGCACAAACTTGATGGCAGTGCCACTAGACAACTTCCAAGTGATTCTCGAAATGGAGTTTATGCACGCAGCGAAGTTGGTGCCAGTACCGTTCCTGAACTTCTTGTGTCTAATGGGAGGTGATGATCCCTACATGGTTCCAGTTTCTCGGGGAGGGACCAAGGACCTACAATAAATATCGGCTTTATAATTGAAGAAAGGGGTATGAAAAGGTGAATCAACCTTTGTAGCGGCTATGAAGATAAAGACACCTGATGGGGAAGCCATTCAGGAACCTGCTATTGTGGCGAACATCCTGAAGGAGTTCTCGGATGTGATGCCAACAGAGTTGCCAAGAACTCTACCACCACGCAGAGGCGTGGATCATCGGATTGAACTGGAGCCGGGAATTAAGCCTCCAGCGAGACCACCATACCGCATGGTCCCTCCAGAGTTGGCGGAATTGAGGAAGCAGTTAGATGAACTGCTAAGCGATGGTCTCATCCGCAGTTCCAAAGCACCTTTCGGAGCTCCAGTCCTCTTTCAGAAGAAACAGGATGGGAGTCTCCGATTATGCATCGATTATCGAGCCCTTAATAAGATGACGGTGAAGAACAAGTACCCTATCCCGCTCATCGCGGACTTGTTCGATCAATTGGGCAAGGCAAAGTACTTCTCCAAACTCGACCTTCGGTCGGGATATTGGCAGGTGTGCATTGCAGAAGGTGATGAGGCAAAGACTACCTGTGTGACCAGGTATGGAGCATTCAAGTTCTTGGTGATGCCTTTTGGCTTAACCAATGCTCCGGCCACATTCTGCACTCTAATGAACCAGCTGTTCA
This sequence comes from Ensete ventricosum, assembly GCA_029747655.1. Classification (NCBI taxonomy): domain Eukaryota; kingdom Viridiplantae; phylum Streptophyta; class Magnoliopsida; order Zingiberales; family Musaceae; genus Ensete; species Ensete ventricosum. The sequence continues at coordinate 22,090,227 of JAQQAF010000001.1, read as the reverse complement.
AGGAGTATCTGGACAAGTTTGTGGTCGTCTACTTAGACGATATCGTCGTCTATAGCCAAACACTTGATGAGCATGTTGGACACCTCCGAACAATTTTCAAAGTTCTCAGGGAGAACACCTTGTTCGTGAAGAGGGAAAAGTGCTATTTCGCCCAAACAAAAATTTTATTCTTGGGGCATCGAGTCGGCAATGGTTCCATCCGAATGGACCAGTCTAAGGTGCAAGCTGTGGCAGACTAGTGAACACCAAAGAAGGTGCCAGAGTTGAGATCCTTCCTTGGGTTCGTCAACTATTATCGGTGCTTCATAGCGGGGTATTCGAAGCGTGTAGCTCCATTGATGGAGTTGCTAAAGAAGGAGCAGTCCTGGAGATGGTCGGACAAATGTGAGGTGGCATTTCAAGACCTAAAGACTGCTGTGTTGGAGTAATCTGTACTCAGATTACCGGACTATGGAAAGTCTTTTGAAGTCCATACAGATGCTTTTGATTTTGCTATTAGAGGAGTTCTTATGCAGGAAGGTCATCCGGTGGCCTATGAGAGTCGCAAGCTCAATGAGACCGAGCGGCGATATCCTGTGCATGAGAAGGAGATGACAGCGGTGGTCCACCGTCTACGAGTGTGGCGACACTACCTTCTGGGAGCACCATTTGTTCTAAGGACAGACAATGTCGCATTGAGTTACTTCCAAACTCAAAAGAAACTCTCCCCAAAGCAAGCACGATGGCAGGACTTCTTGGCTGAGTTCGACATTGTAATGGAGTACAAGCTCGGAAAAGCAAATGTTGTGGCCGATGCATTGAGTCGGAAAGTAGAGCTAGTGAATGCTATACAGTTGGAGGGCGGAGGCCAAGCAAGTCAATTGCGCTCCAACTTCCTTTTCAGGATCAGGGATGGACTGCACCGAGATCCTCAGGCAGTAACTCTGATGCAACTCATCAAAGAGGGCAAGGCACGATGATTTTGGGTCCAGGAGGGACTCATCTATACCAAGGGGAACAGAGTCTATGTTCCGCGAACGGATAACTTGAGGCGTGAACTCCTAAAAGAGTGTCACGATTCCCTTTGGGCTGGACATCCGGGTATCCACCGAACAATGGCTCTCGTGGAGAGGGCCTTCTATTGGCCGAAAATGGGGACAGATGTGGAAGAATATGTTCGAACATGTCTTACTTGTCAACAAGATAAGGTAGAGCAGCAGAAGCTAGTGGGACTTTTGGAGCCGTTGCCCGTACCAGAAAGGCCTTGGGAGAGCATTTCCTTGGACTTCATATCAAGCTTGCCCGCAGTAGGGGGACTTGGATCGATACTCATGGTAGTTGATCGATTTTTGAAGTATGCAACATTCATTGTTGCACCCCTACATTGCTCAGCGGAGGAGGCGACTAAGTTGATGATGAAGAATGTGGTGAAGTTTTGGGGAGTCCCACACAACATCATTAGTGATCGAGATTCTCGGTTCTTGGGACGATTCTGGACCGAATTGTTCAAGTTGTTGGGATCTAAATTATACTTCTCCACAAGCCTCCACCCCCAAACGGATGGCCAAACAGAAAGAATCAACTCGCTCTTGGAGTGATATCTTCGGCACTACGTAAGTGCCAACCAACGAGATTGGGTGAAGCTGTTGGACATAGCCCAATTCTCCTATAACTTGCAGCGGAGCTCTGCATCCAACAAGAGCCCATTTGAGATTATTATGGGATAACAACCATCAACTCCTCACGCCCTGGTTATTGGCTATACAGGGAGTAGCCCATCAACCTATCACTTTGCAAAGGAATGACATCGCAATGCAGATATTGCGCGGGCTTACTTGGAGAAGACGACCAAGAAGATGAAGAAGTTGACAGACTTGGGGAGGCGACCACAAGAGTTTAAACTGGGCGACATGGTGTTGGTGAAGCTCCAACCAGCATCACTCCTGTTCTTTAGGCATAGAGTGCACAAAGGATTGGTGCGTAAATATGAAGGGTCTTTCCCAATCATCAGCAGAGTAGGCAATGTCTCATACAAGTTGCAACTGCCAACATGGTTCAGAATTCATAACATCTTCTATGTGAGCAACTTGAAAGCCTACCACTCAGATCCGCAAGATGATTCTCGAAATGTTTCAACTCGACTACCCCCCACCAGAGCCTCTTATGAGAAGCGAATTGAAACTATTCTAGCGGATCGCAAGATAAAGCTACCCAATGGAGCACAGCAAATGGAGTACTTGGTGAAGTGGCAAATGCTTCCTCAAACAGAAGCCAGTTGGGAGCCAGAAGATGCCCTCCGACATGAAGAAGCTCGCGTCATAGCCTACCAACAAGCGTCGTCGACAGTTTAAGTGGGGGAGAATGTCACGAACGGACGTCGCTCAACCGTAACATCTTCACTCCGTGAACCGTTCGTTGCTTTTTCTTGCTTGTACATATGTTTGGCAGCTTGTTTTGCCTTGAGTTTATGTGTTTTTACCTAAGAAATGTGAGCGAAAGTAGTGTAGAAGGCTGCAGAACGGTCGTTCGCTGCATAGAGCCAAAACAATCCTGTTTTTGGGTCTTTTTCATGTGCCACGGTAACCTTTCTGAGCGGTGCAAAATGTCAACCATTTCATCACCTTGGAACCCCCCGGGTGGCACTGGGCTGGATGGGGCTCCGGGTATATGTTGGGCGTAGGCGTTCATTAGCAATTGAACTTGTCTTACGTCCGATACCTTGGGAACCGTTGTTTGTGGACTTGCGACCGTTCCTACAACCCTCCAAAGTCCTATTTCACTCTCTCTCTCTTTTCTCAGCTGCACTCAAGGTGTTCGACAAATTGCTTGTATAGCTTTCCGCTTTGCGAGACGTCGGGACGTGTCCGTCGCTCGCTTCCAAGCTAATCAACTTCTTCTTTGCAGGTCCTATGGGACCTTAAGAGGTTGTAAGAGGGCTGACCCTATGCGGACAGATAACGCTTTGGGCGTTCCATGACTTAGGCAATCCCAGCTAAGTCTAGAACAGTGGGCAATGTTGCTTCACGACTTAGGCAATTTCAGCTAAGTCTTCGGGAGGGCCGCAAGGGTGCCGCACGGCTTAGGTAAATTCAGCTAAGCCCGTGACACTTTGCTCGTAGGCAGCTTGCCCGTGGGTGCTGTGTTCGCTGCAATAACCCGTAGAACAGTTATACATGATTCAATCTCATTACACATAGTTTAAAAGCCAATCTTTTACATGAGCAACCTGACTCTGATATTAATGTTAGGAAACCCAGTGGGAGCATCACATGCATAGCTGAAGAATAAAAATAAATCAAGTTTCCCACGTATATCAAATCATCATGCAAAGATTGATGCATGAAAAACTCGTATAAACAAAAACTGCGATACATGAGAGATTGATTACTTAGGGAGATCATATATCCCTGAAAATCCAGATCCAGATGGAGAGGATGAAGAAGGTAAAACATCCTCCTCTCTAGCAATATCCACACGATAGATCGTTGTAGCGGTGCTCCTCTAACCGTAGCCCAAAAGCTCGCAACTCTTGTGTAGAGGGAGAGAGGAGAATAGGAGGGGGCGACCTAGGTATTAGATCTCCATCCAATTACCCACTAATCTTAGATTATTGGATCTCTATCCAATAATCTAAATTGGCCTCTAACTGGGGCTCATGCAAGGAGCCCATCAATGTTGGGTATCATCTAATGAGAACAGGGGTTAATTGCATAACTCATATTCAAACCTCTACTCATTAAAACATCCATCATGTGTGTGTGACCCTCTAGGCCCAACACCAATCTGGCTATGAGTTCGTTCCTATCAGAACTCCTTCTTACTCCGTGAGTTGTTATTTCATAATAATTCACTCGACTCATCGACTATGGACGTACTAAGCCACTATGCCATAGTCCCTAAACGGTATATGAGATCTTATCTGTTGAACCTATTTATCCTCAGTTACCATGTATCTATAGTCCCTCATCCAACTAATATCCCAGAGATCGTATATTGGACATGGTACTGTCAGGCCTCATACAAAATCCTTCAGAGTCACGCTCTAATCGGATTCTCCTAGAGAAATCCTTCTCTCTCAATCCAAGCAACCCCGGTCGAGGATTTGTTCGAGCGATAAAATATGAGATATTCCTCTCGTGATACCGAGAGTAGATGATCCTCTATTGACACTCAATTGCCTTTGTACGGTTGGTTACCAATCCTTATAACCGGTTATACTAGATTTGAAACTTTCCAGACCTATAAGTCCGACATCAAAGAAAGTAGTACTCAAACAAGACATCCTTGATATCTCAAGTCTAAGAACCAGACACGCAATTGGGACTATGGAATTGTTGTTTGACGTTAGATAACATTAACCATACAATATTCCGTTAGCGGACTAATCAATGAACTAATTCTCCAATGAGCACTTGTATTGTATGTACCCTTAGTATCTCCACACAAGTGACTATGAGACCAACCCCCTCCATTATATAGATAGTTATACAATATACTAGTCTATCCCATTATCTCGATGTTCCTCTTGAGTAACATATGATCGAGATATGTTTAAAGGTGAATCAGTCTCATTATCATGATCTCATTATGATCTGATTCCCATTGCACAGAACCAAGGGCATCATAATATGTATATTCAACAGATAATATAACGTGAGAATATACAATTAATAATCATATGCAAAAATATTACGTAGCGTGTCACACGTGCTATCACTCACATGATTAGCTTGTAAGACACTATAACCAACAACCACCATGAAAGTCACCATCATGGTCTAGGACCGGGGCTCCTGATCGAGAGTGACAGGTAAGACGATCATTTCGAGGGGGGCAATAGAGTCCCTGTAAACCCAGTAAGGGTGAAGCTCATCGGCGATAAGTCAGCGATGGTCAATCTGAGCTTCTAGAAGGCATCATGGTATAGGACATATGCCGAGCTATCGGTGTCGACCATGACCATTTTCACCTGTGCATTGGCGATGCGAACTGAGATCACCAATGCATCGTCATGGTCGCGGTATTCTACCTCCCCTGCTTCGAAGGTGATATGAGGTTCGTATATTTGACGAGTGCACTATTAGGAACGTATTGGCACAAAGAGGGGGAGGAGGGGTGAATTAGTGCAAGAGTTAAAAAAACTCGGTACGAAAAATTTCACTTGAACTAAAATTGAAATCGAAAGCGCTTTTGGTTAGAATCGTTAAAAGTAAATTAGAGAGCGATTTAAAACCAAATAGAGAAGCTTGAGCTTATCTTAAAACTAGTTATGAACTACTAAAATCAAGAGCAAATTGAAAGAAGACAAGTAAGAGAAGCTCACATAATTTTATAGTGGTTTGATCAATCTTGATCTATGTCCACTCTCGAGTCCTCCTTCGTCAAGGCCCATTCGTTTCCACTAATGATTTTCTTTGAAAGGCGAAGATCAACTATCCCTTACACACTTTTCTCCTTTTCACATATTCAGGAGAAGAACATTTATAATCTTTCACCTTTTTCTCAAACTCACTTTACACTTGAAGGACACAAGGGAAGCTCTCAATTGATTTTTATAGAATTTTTTTAAAGATTTCATTCACTTTCTTAGCACTTTCTTGCTTTCCCATACAAGAATACTTGGTGTATTTATAGACTCCAATAGACTTCAAAAATTGAAGCCAAAATTTAAAGTTTCGTTAGAAAATCTAGGTACGGGTGGTACTATCGTCGGCACCGACGGTACTACCATCGGAAGCGCCCAAAGAATCTGGACAGTTGCCACCTGAGTGGTACTACTATTGGGAAACTCAAAAATAATACTTTTTAGTACTGCATCAAAGATTCAAAATATTTTTTCTTAAAAGGGAGGGGGTTACATTTGAAAGTATTACATCAAAGATTCATGAATCCAAGAATCAAAATATTTTTTTCTTAAAAGCAAGGATTTGAAAGAGAGCTCATAAATCTAAGAATCCAAGAATCATATATTAAGAGGAAGGATTCGAAAGAGAGCTCATGAATCGCATATCAAGCATCACAAAAAAATCATGAAATATATTTGTTCTTTTATAAATTTCAAGAATAATGTGGAATCATTCAAAAAATATGATAGCAAATTATGTATTTGGAAGATTTAATATTCCTAATTCTCTTCTAATAAAATCAAATTAGTCTTCATTTAATAACTTTATAAAAATATCAACTAATTGATATTTTTGTCAATAAATTCTAAAGATATATCATGATTATTGATATGATCTCTAATAAAGTGATGCTTGATGTCCATATATTTAGTTCTTGAATGTTAAATGTGATTTTTAATTAAACATATTGCACTAGTATTATCGTATTTTTTAGGGATATTTTTTAAGTGAATTCTATAATCTTCTAAGGTATTTTTCATTCAAACAACATGTGCATAACATGCACCTACTACTATGTACCCAGCTTCGACTATAGATAATGTAACTAAATTTTGTTTATTGAAAGACCAAGAAATAAGTGCATGTTCTAAGAATTGACATATTCCGGTTCAACTCTTTTTATATATTCTACATCCTACAAAATCGACATCCGCATAGGCAAGTAAATCAAAATTTTTGGATTTAGGATACTATAATCCTAACCTAGAAGTTCATTATAAATATCTAAATATTTGTTTAACTGCCTTAAAATGAGAATGTTTAGGATTGAATTGAAATCTTGCACACAATCCAATACTAAACATTATGTCCGATCATTTAATGTTTAAAGTGTACTTAGTTTGACTTATAAAAATATCATCATTTAATTATTTTATTTATAGTCCTAAGAAAAATGTTAATTCGACCATTAAGCTCATTTCAAATTCTTAGCTTATACTCTTTACGAAAGATTCAGATAAGAATTCATTAGAAGAACCAAAAATAATATCATTCGCATAAATTTTAATAATAAGAAAATTATTTTCAAAATACCTAATAAATAATGTGGTATCTACCTTGATTTTTAAAAAAATTATTTAAAATAAGAAAAGAACTAAGTCTCTCAATCTCTCATACAAAGTCCTAGGGGCTTGTTTCAAACCATAAAGAGTCTTAGACAATTTGAAAACGTGATTTGGAAAAAGATTATTTTCAAAACTAAGGGGTTGTTCAACATAAACTTCTTCGAAAATGAAACCATTAAGAAAAACATGTTTGACATTCATTTGAAATAACTTAAAATTTTTAAAAGAAGTAAAGGCAAGGAACATCCTTATGGCTTCAAGTCTAGTCATAGGATAAAAGTTTCTTCATAATTGATTCATTCTTCTTAGTTGAAACCTTTGGCTACTAATCTAGCCTTATTTCTAACCATGATACAATTTTGTCATCTTGTTTATTTCTAAAGATCCATTTAGTATCAATCACTAAATGGTCACTAGGTGTAGAAACAAGCTTTCACACATCATTTCTCTCCAATTGGTTCAACTCTTCATGTATTGCAATATCCCAAGAATAATCTTTTAGGGCTTCATCAATGCATTTTGGTTCAATTGAGATAAAAATGTGGCGTTAGCAAAAAAAATTCTTAAAAGAGGAACGAGTTTGAACATCTTTTGATGTATCTCCTATTATAAGCTCTTTAAGATACTTCCATTCCTTAGGTAAGGATTTGGAAGTAGATTCATCCAAGTTACTTTTAGGAGGATTTTCAGTAAAATTTAAAATGTCAAAATTAAAATCATTATCAAAATCAATTTTCTTAAATTTAGAAACCTCATTAATAATGATATGAATAGATTCTTCAATAACTAATGTTCTTTTATTAAAAATACGATAAGCTTTTGAAGTTAAAGAATAATCAAGAAAAATGCATTCATCGAATTTTACATCAAAATTTTCTATGACATCTTTTTCGTTTAAAATAAATTATTTACAATAAAAAACTTTAAAATATAAAATATTAGATTTTTTATTATTCCGTAATTAGTAAGAAGTTTTAGAGAGTAATGATCTTACAAGAACCCTATTCATAATATAGCATGTCGTGTTAATGACGTCGGTCCAAAAATATTTGGGTAGGTTATGTTCGTTTAACATGGTTCTAACTATTTCTAAGCTCCTATTTTTTCTTTCCACTATATTTTCTTGTAGATTTTTAGGAGTAAAAAAAATTATGGTTGTACCCATTTGACTCACAAAAAGTTTAAAAATTATGATTTTGAAACTCATCGCCATGATTACTACATATAGATGAAATCATAAAACTCTTTTTGTTTTGAATAAGTTTGTAAAATTTTAAAAAATATTTAAAAGAATCACTTTTGTGTGTCAAGAAATAAGTCCAAATGTATATACTATAATCGTCTACAATAACAAATGCGTATTTGCTACCTCCTAAGCTTGTAGTATCAATTGGTCCGAATAAATCCATATGCATCAATTATAGCAGCTTAGATGTGCTTATTTGAATTTTTGATTTAAAACTACTTTTTATTTAATTTTCTATTTGGCATGCATCACAAACTTTATCTTTTACAAACTTAATGCTAGGGAATCCTTTTACTAGATTTTTACTTAAGATTTGGTTTAATAGTTTCATACTAGCATCTCCTAATCTCCAATGCCAAATCCATGCATCATCATTCAAGGCAGAAAAACACATTTCATCACAAAAATTATCAATATCAATAGTATACACATTATTACTTCTTAAGGCAATCATAGATCTATTTTTGTTTAATATTTCAATTATATAAGCATTAGATTCAAATTTGATAATATATCCTTTATCACATAATTGGCTAATGCTTAGTATATTATGTTTCAAACCATCAACTAATAACACGTCTTCAATCAAAAGGTTTAATTTGTTACATATGATTCCTTTCCCAATGATTTTTCCCTTGTTGTTATCTCTGAAGGTGACAAATCCTTCATTTAAGCTAGTGAACTTAGAGAAATGAGTTGGATCTCTGGTAATGTGCCTTGAGCGTCCACTATCAATGTACCATTTTATGCTTCTAGCCTTTATTTAAAGACATACCTACAAGAAAGAGAGTTTTGGTTTAGATACTTATTTGACTTTGGGTCCCTTATGAAAAGTTCTACCTAATTTTACTAAAGGTATTGAGTTGTTCATGGTTTCTTTAGTCACCCAAATCAACTTATGTGGATTATACCTTCTAAATGAGCATATTTAAGCAAAATGTCTAAGTCTACCATAAAGATTATATTTAATTTTGGGTGAAGAGTGTAATGTAGGTCTTCTAATGAAGATATTTGACTTTTGTTAAATGTTACCCACAAAACTAATACCTTCCTTTCTATGAACATGACCCTTATTAGTAAGGGTCATGTTTAGAGATTTATTGCCTATTTTAAAATTTTCTAAAGTTTGTTGTAGTATAATATTTTTCTTTCTAATTGCCTCTAGTGTCTTACATTTAGAGCAAGAAACACATGGTGTTGATGCTTCATGTATAGTTTCAAGTTTACTAGCAAGTAATGCATGTTTCTTCTTAATTAATTTATAAGTTTGGCTAATCTTTTTAAATTCATCAAATAATTCATAAAAGGAATTTAACAACTCATCAAATGTAAAGGAGGCTTCGGAAGGGCTACTTATCTCATCATGGATGGCCATGAGCGTGTAGTTAGCCACTTCTTCTTTGTTGTGGTCTTCATCATCTAACGAGCTTGAATCATCCCATGTTGCTATGAAAGCCTTATTCTTGTTTGGAGTTGGCAACTTTTTCTTCAACTATGAGCACTCACTTTTGAAATGCCTTGGTTTCTTGCATTCATAATAGATTATATTATCCTTTTTTGCTTAATTTTTATTTTTATGAGATTTATTTTTTTTATAATTTTTTTGAGTTTTCTTGTTAGAAGTGCAATGTCTTTGTACTCATCACTCGAAGTTTCACTCGAGAAGTCATATGTTGTTCTCAGTGTTATGTCCTTCCTGTTCTTTGGAAGGTATTCTTTTTTGGTTCTCAATGCAATGTCCTTCCTGTTCTTTGGAAGATGTTCTTCAAGTTTATCATGAGCTTTACAACTCATTTCATAGGTCATCAGAGACTTGTATGTTCTTCAAGAGCAAATTGTTCAAATCTTTGGCCTCTTGTATAACAGTTACTTTTGGGTCACAACTTTTAGATAAATATCTTGAAATTTTACTAATAAGTTCAAGATTAGTATAAACTTTACCAAGAGATTTTAAACTATTGATGAGATCTGTAAAGCGGGTATATATGTCACTAATAGTTTCACTTGGCCTCATTTTAAACAATTCATAGCTATGAACTAGGAGATTTATTTTTTATTCTTTTACTCTACTTGTGCCCTCATGTGTGACATCTAATGTGTGTCATATATCATAAGCAGAATCGTAAGTAGAAACATGATTAAATCTATTTTTGTCTAAAGCACAAAACAAAGTATTCATAGCTTTGGCATTTAAAGAAAATATTTTTCTTTCATAATCATTCTAATCAATCATTGGATTGGAAGACTTATGAAAACCATTTTCAACTATATTCCATAACTTAAAATCTATATAAATCAGAAAAGTTATCATCCTAGTTTTCTATTATGTATAGTCCATCCCATTAAACATGACGTGTGATGGAATGACCCTCGTTAATGCTAGAGAAAGCCATTTGAACTCGCTTCGGTGTAACCCAATTAAGTGAATCTTGCTTTGATACCAATTGTTTAGGTTAAGTTGGCACTAAGAGAGGGGGTGGGGGTGGGTGAATTAGTGCAAGAGTTAAAAAAAACTTGGTTCGAAAAATTTCGCTTAAACTAAAACCAAAATCGAAAGCGCTTTTGGTTGGAATTCATTAAAATCAAATTAGAGAGTGATTTAAAATGGAATGAAAAAGCTTAGTTTATCTTAGAACTAGTTATGGACTACTAAAATCAAGAGCATATTGAAAGGAGACAAGTAAGAGAAGCTCACAAAATTTTATAGTGGTTTGGTCAATCTTAACCTACATCCACTCCTGAGTCCTCTTTCGTCGAGGCCCACCGGTGTCCACTAATGATATTCTTTAAAGGGCACAAATCAACTACCCCTTACACACCTTTCTCCATTTTCACAGGTTCAAGAGAAGAACCTTATAATTATTGGGAAACCTCAACGGGTGTATCACATGTGCAGCGGAAATTAAAACAAAAATCGATTTCCCACGAGATCAAATCGCCATGCAAAAGATTGGGGTTGCGAGAAAAACTGTAAAAACCAAAAAAAATTACGATGTGTAAGAGATTGATTTTACCTAGGGAGATCATATATCCCTGTATTCCAAATCCGGATGGAGAAAATGAAGGAGGTCAAGCGTCCTCCTCTCTAGCGGTATCCACACGATGGATCTCTACAGCGAAACTCCTCCAATCTGATCTTGCAACTCTTGCTCCGAGGGAGGGAGGAGAATAGGAGGTGGTGGCTAAAGCTACAGTCTATCAACCATGAATCTCCCCTGCTATTTATAGAGAGCCACCAAAACCCTAGGGCTCCTTTCTTAGTAGGTATTGGATCTCTATCCAATAACCTACTAACCTTGTATTATTGGATTTCTATCCAATAATCTCCTTAGGCCTATAATTGGGCCTTAATCAAGGAGTCCATCAACATAGGGTCTCATCTAATGAGAATATGGGCTAATTGGATCTTCATCCAATCCTCTATTCACTGAAGCATCCACCATATATGTGTGACCCTCTAGGCCCGATATCGAGTTGGTCGTGAGTCACTCCCATTAGAACTCCTTCTGATATAATAAATTATTATCCTCATAATAATTCACTCGACTCATCGACTATGGACGTACTAGGCCACTACGCCATAGTCCCCAGACAGTACAGGGGGGATCAACTCCATCGGATATATCTGTCCACAGTTATCATGTATCTATAATCTCCTATCCAAATAATATCCTAGAGACCGTATATTGGATAAGGTACTGTCAGGTCACATATGGAATCAGTTTGTCTTGCTCTATTTGGATTATATCGGAGAATTCCTTCTCTCTCAATCCAAATGACCCTGACTAGGGATTTGTCTGAGCAAGCACATATGGGATATTCCTCTCGTGATACCGAGAGTGGATGATCCTTTATTGACACTCAATTACCTTCGTAAAGTTAGCTACCAATCCCGATAACCAATTGTACCAGATCTGAAACTTTCCAAACTTGTAAGTCTGGCGTCAAAGAAAGGAGTACTCATATAAGGCATCCTTGGTGTCTCAAGTCTAAGGACCAAATACACAACTGGGACTATGGAATCACTGTCTGACATTAGGTATCATTAAGCATATAACATTCCATAAGCAGATCAATCAGTGAACTCATTCTCTAATGAGTACATGTACTATATCCTTAGTGTCTCCACACAAGTGGCTATGAGACCAGCCGCCTCCATCATATAGATGGGTATATAGTACACCAATCTATTCGGTTATCTCAATGTCCGTCTTGAGTAACCTATGACCAGGATTATTTAAGATTTATGTTTAAAGGTGAATCGATCTCATTATCGTGATCTCATCACATCACGATCTGATTCCCATTGCATAGAACCAAGGACATCACAATATATATGTAACAAATAATATAATATGAGAATATGCCAATATTAATCATAAGCAAAAAGATCACACAGCGTGTCACACGTGTCATCACTCACGTGATTGGCTTGCATGGCACCTGTAACCAACAATAATCTTTCACCTCTTCTCTTAAACTCACTTTACACTTGAAGGACACAAGGGAAGCTCTCAATTAATTTTTCCAAAGATTTCATTCACTTTCTTACTTTCTCATGCAAGAATACTTGGTGTCTATATAGACCCCAATTAACTTAAAAAATTGGAGCCAAAATTTAAATATTTCTTTAAAAAATCTGGGTACGGGCGATCCTACCACTAGCACCAACGGTACTATCACTGAAAGTGCCTAGAGATTATGGGCAGTAGTGGTACCATTATCGGGAAACTTAGAAATAATACTTTCCAGTACTACTTCGTACCTGAGTCATACCTCATTTTGACCTCCTTCCATGTCAACGAAATGAGCTCAAATCAAACCCAAAGTGGACCAGGTTGACCTCTAATTTGAGTTAGTAGGATTTCTCCAAAACTAACTCAAATTAGGACTTAGATCAAAATGCTAACTACGACACACTAAGACGAATAATTAAAATCGATCTTGTTGTCCAGCATTTTAATTGATCTTTCGAACTCCTGATGAACTTCCCAGTATCTCTCCAGCGAACTCCTAGTGAGCTCCTAAACATCTTTCGGTGAATTACTAGCGTACTCCTGGTGAGCTCCTAGTCATTTTCGGTGAACTCCCAGCGAGCTCCCGCTGCATCGTTCGAAGCCCCAGCTTGATGCCCGATCTTGACTTTGACCAAACATCAGATTGTTTTTGCTTTTTTATAGTCATAGTTAATCCTGCATCACTTAGCTCCAACATATTGATTAGATCATAAACTCACCAATTGGTTTCATCATCAAACTCTAAGATTCAACAAGCACTTCTCTACAATGGCCTGAGTGTAAGCTGTTCGTCCTTATGTGTTATCGCCACCAGACATTGGCCCTCGACGATGACATATATATGCTACTCTACTGGCCCTTGGGGGCACAGTGAAGGCTCTCAGGGCCTTTTGATGTAGCGTCCGAGATACTCCTTGGGAATAAGTTCTTCGATATGATTCCTTTGTGTCGTGGTCATAGTCTTAGTGGAACCGACAATACTTCGCCTGGTCTCCGAGTTCCCGGTGGCTCTTCATGGGGTTCAGCCTTCTCAGAAGTCCTTTTTCTTTAATATGGAGAAAGATCACCATCCTGGTCAAGTTCAAGGGAGATGGGGGCGATCTTGGGTAGGATGATTCTGGTCGATCGGGCTGCCTTCACGAGACCTCCGGAGCCTCTCAGGACTTCTTAATGTGGGGCCTGTTGTGATCCTCATGTTTCCTGCCACTAATGCCTCGACAATCGTATACTGGTTGGCGCGCTAGAGCATCTCAGGCTTGACCGTTGGTGGCCGCTCGATCAGTGACCAAAAGAACTTAGATGGTCGTAACCCTATCAACAATGCTTGCATAATTAAGGAAGGGTGAGTGTTGGGTATTGCCCTGATTTCTGCGACGAATCGCGAGATGAAGTGGGAGAGGGGCTCCTCATCTTTTTGACTCGGGTCGAGGAGTGTTGCTATAGATGGCTTTGGCTTATGATAAAACCCCAGAAGGAGCTCTATATATTTTAATCTTTGAGGGGGATCAACCCTTAGAACGCTATAGGGGTTCCTCCCTCCTAGAACTTGGCACAAAGCTGAATAAAAGATTGATATTGCTTGATAAAAGAGAGGGGGCGACTACATCATTATATAGGATTCTAAACCCTAGCCCATAGGGCGCTAGCCTAAATAAAATTACCCTTTTGCCCTCATATAGCCGGCCTAACTAAGGGAAACCCTGGCGACCAGCCCATTAAAGGTGGCGATGGCCACTAAGCTCTAAGACCCCAATCTAAACCCTAGCCACACTTCTTTATAGGATAGAAGTGGCTAGGTGGGGTTTTATTATAATCCCACAGGATTTTTATTGATTATTTCTAGGGTAATTAGGACTCAACCCTGCTGGAGTCCTATCAGCTTAGCATCGGCCAGGAAGTTGAACTCGAACTTCCCTGCCAACTGATCAAAGGACGAGATTGAGAGGGGCTTCAGTCGAATGTACCACATCCGAGAGGGAATCAAAGCATGGTCAAGAAGGCTCAATATATTAATGCATCATACGTGTCGTATAGGGCCATCTAGGCCCGAAAAGTGGCAATATGCTTCGTCAAACAATCCTCCGATCAAGTATAGCTTTAGGTTGAGCTTGAATCTCGCCATCATTTGTAGTGTTCGGTAATTGAGTTTGCGCCAACTCGCGTTCTCCCAATTTCGGCTTTAGTAAGGATACGCGGAAGATGGGATAGATCTTAGCATAATATGGAAGCTTTAATTTGTATGTCACGGCCCTAATACGCTTCAAAATCTGATATGATCCATAGAATCATGGAGAGAGCTTCATCGACACTCTAGTGTTGATTGACAGCTGCTTGTATAATTGTAGGCGAAGGTAGACCCTATCTCCTACTGAAAATTCTCACTCGTTCCGATGAGTGTCTGCTTGTTGCTTCATGCGGGCTTGAGCGATAGTTAGGTTATCTTTCAGCAACTGCAGAAGCTTGTCCCTGTCAATTAAGTTTTGGTCGACTTGATGTACTTTGGCTATACCAATTATATATTTCGGTATTACAGGGGGCGATCGACCATACAATGCCTCATAAGGGGTACATTTAGTTGATGAATGATAAGTTGTGTTGTACACCATTCAGCCCAAAGAAGTCACCATGTCCACTCTTTGGGCGGTCACTGGTGAAGTACCATAAGTAAGTCTCGAGACATCTGTTCACCACTTCTATTTGGTCGTCCGTCTGTGGATGATAGGTTGTGCTCATCTTCAATTGGGTGCCTTGTAGTTGGAAGAGCTCGGTGCAAAATTTACTAGTAAATACCCTATCATGGTCGCTCACAATCGACCTTGGCATCCCATGCAGTTTAACAATATTTTTCATAAAAAGTTGAGCAATGCTGGCAGCGGTATAAGGATGTCTCACAGCACAGAAATGAGCATATTTGGTTAAACGATCTACTACCACAAAGATAGTGCCTTTACCTTGAGATGGTGGCAGCCCTTCGATGAAGTTCATATAGATGTCAGTCCATGCTAAGTCTGGTATAGGTAGTGGTTATAGTTTTCCTGGACTTGCCACCGTTTCACCTTTTTGCTACTGGCATACATCACATTTAGATACATAATCATAAATCGATCTTTTCATGCCTCTCCAAAAGAAGTTTTGCTTCACCCTCTTATATGTTCTCAGAAATCCGGAGTGCCCTGTTGAAGGTGAAGAGTGCAACTCATGTAAAATAATTTTGATGCAAGGGGAAGAAGGAACAGTCATAATTCAATCTTTGTAGCGCAGACCCTTCGAATCCCAAGTGTAGTGGCCCATGGAACCCGAATTCTTCTCCAATTTTTCTATGATGCCTCAGGTTTCTGGATCGCTCTTCTACTCCTCTCTAATGTCTTTGAGGAGGTCGGTGGAGGGAAGGGAGATGGCTGAAATTTTGGCTTCTCCCGGTAGCCGAGATAGACCATTTATAACAACATTCTCTTTCCCCTTTCGATAAATAATTTCATAATCAAAGCCAAGAAGTTTAGTTACCTATCGTTGTTGCTCTGGGGAAGATATTTTCTACTCCAAAAAATACTTAAGGCTTCGGTGGTTGGTCTTAATCTGGAAACATCGGTCGATCAAGTAGGGTCTCCACTTCGTGACGACGTGTATGATGGCAAGCATTTCTTTATTATACACAGACATTTTAAGATAGGAGGGAGATAAAGCCTTGCTGCTATAAGCAAAAGATCGATCATCTTGCATTACAATAGCCTCAATTCCAACTCCAAACGCGTCGGCCTTAATTATGAAGGTGCGACTAAAATCTGGCAGTGCTAGGACCAACATCGTCATCATGGCTGCCTTGAGTCATTCAAAGGCTGTGAAAGCTTTATCTGACCATAAGGAGTCTTTCTTCAGTAGGGACATGAATGAGGCGCTGATCTTGTCATAATCTTTCATGAATTTTCAGTAGTAGCCCGTAAGTCTAAGGAAGCCACGCAGCGATTTTATGTTCGTACGTTTTGACCATCCTTACATTATTTCAATTTTTGTCGGGTCTACTGTCACTCCATCTTCTGATATAATATGCCCTAGATACTCCACTTTATGTTATAAAAAACTGTACTTTGATTGTTTAACATAAAGGGTATTCTCCCGAAGGATTGTTAGAACAATTCACAAGTGTTGAAAATGCATATCAAGTGTAGGGTCATAAATGAGAATATCATCAAAAAATACCAATACAAACTTACGTAGAAACCTTCAAAAAATATCGTTTATCAAGCTTTGAAAAGTAGAAGGATCATTCATAAGTCCGAATGGCATTACCAAAAACTCGTAGTGGTCGTTATGTGTGTGAATGTAATTTTTGAAACATCTTAAGTGCATACCCAAATCTGATGGTATCCGGAACAGAGATCCCAGTTAGTGAAGACTCGGGCTCCTTTTAGTTCATCCAAGAGCTCATCTACTACTGGTATAGGGTATTTATCTTTGACGGTGATGGTGTTCAAAGCCCGGTAATCAACGTACATCCGCTACATACCATCCTTCTAGCGCACTAGCAACACCGACGAGGAGTAAGGGCTACAGCTTGGTCGAATCACTCCGGTGTCAAGCATCTCCTTAATGATGTTCTCAATCTCGTCCTTCTGCAAGTGAAGATAGCGATATGATCTTAAATTTGCTGAAGGTTTGCCTGGCAATATAGGGATGCGATGATCATGCGGCCAGTTAGGGGGCAGCCCACGCGGCTCCGTGAAAACATCACAAATTCGTCCAGCAATAGGGCAAGTTTAGGATCTGAATTTTACACTTTTTCCTCCTTTGGTGGCTGCTGGATATGCTTCAAAAATCCACCATTTGTTTTGTGTAGCACCTTCTCCATTTGATGTGTCAAAATGATAAAAATATGGCTCCGCGCTTGCCTCACAATGTGACCTATCTCCCTCTACAATAAAACTTCATGATTAATTTAGAGAAATTCTAGGAGATGTCACATAATATTGTGAGTCATTCAATCCCAAGCACGACTTCATAGTCATCGATGGGTAGGAGGAAGAAATCGGCTACCACTTCTTGGTCTTATAGGAGCAATTTTACTCGCGGAAACTGTTGGTTGCAATTGAGGATTCGGCCATCAACGACCTTTATGTCAAACTTGTTGCAACCTTCGATTTAAAGCATCATACGTGTAGCAACCTTACTGTTGAGGAAGTTATTGGTGTTGCCCATCTATAAGAACGATGATGGGTTGTTGTTTAAGGAGTCCTCAAACTTTTATCGTCTACGGGTTGGAGTAGCTGGCCAACGCATGCACTGCATAGTCGACTGGTTGGGGCTCTTCCTTCGTGGCTTCATCTTCGCATTCGAGGCTTTCTTCATATGGTTCACTATCCTCATCCTCTACTGGTTCAATCACGAGGAGCCGACCCTTTTTTGTAGCGATGTTCTCGACTTAATGGTTCATCACAGTACCAACACAATCCCTTGGCCGATCGTTCATGAAGTTTGTCTCTTGTTAATTTCTTTGGTGCGGGGCTCGGATGGCAGTAGAAGAGGCTAAAAGCTTCGGAATGACTGGTTGGGGAGCAACCCTTGTCCTTCGTACTTCGTGATTCAATCATACTTCTTAGATTCTTACAAAGGAAATCACCGCCATAAGAGTGTACAGTTAACGCGCCTTTACTTCTCCTTGAATCTCCCGCTTTAGGCCCTCAATAAAAGTCCCTAAAAGTTGCTTTTCATACCAATCCATAGTTTAGTTAGATAAACGTTCAAACCTTATTTGGTAGTCGTGTATTGTAGAGGTTTGCCGAATCTTTGCCAATTATCCGTCGATGTTGTCAAAATCGATTAGTCCGAAGCGATTTAGTAGTCCTTCCTTGAATCACTACCAAGAGAGACCTCCATGGGTGTGCTTAAACCAATTGAACCACTGAATAGTGTCTCTCTTGAGGTGGATGACAACAATCTCCAACCTTGTAGCATCGACAGTTTGATAGAACTGAAAATATTGTTTTGCGCGCACGATCCATCCGATCGGGTCTCATTCCCATCTGGGGAAGTCAACCTTAATATGTGAATTGTTTGGATCATGGATGATGTAACCATACTCGTAAGGATCATCTCGTCGATCTGAAGTTTCTCCTTGTTATTTCTTCCGACTAGGTGGTTCGCCCATGCTGAATTCAATGAAAAGGGATCGCATCTTCTCCTCTATGCGGCTTTCAAAGGCTTAAAACTTGGCATTAATGGCCTCCTCTGATGCCATAGTGTATGCCTCTAGATCTGTAATGTTGAGTTCTGATAGAACCCCAAATGAAGCTTTATAGATAGATTTTGATCCTTGAAGGGAATCAACCCTTGGAACGCTGTAGGGGTTCCTCCCTCCATAATTCGGCACAAGGCTGAAATAAAATTGTTGATTGCTTGATTCAAGAGGGGGGGGGGGCGGCTACATCTTTAAATATGGATCAAAACCCCAACCTAAGAGGGTGCTTGCATAAGTAAAATTATCCTTTTACCCCTCTTATAGCCGACCTGCCTTAATAGGAACAATGGGCGGCTATGTTGGCTCTATAGCCAACCTAAGTAGGGGGAAACCCTGGCCGACCAACCCAGTAAGGGAGGAGGCAGCCACTAAGCCCTAAGAGCTAATCTAAACCCTAGCCATACTCTTTTATAAGATAGGAGTGTCTTTATTATAATCTAGCAAGATTTTATTGACTACTTCTTAAGGAGATTAGGACTCAACCCTATTGGAGTCCTATTAAGGCCCTTTTTCTGTTGTTATGTTAGGGGCATGAAAGGTTTTGAGGAAGGGTAGGTGGATCAGTTTGATGGAAGTAGGCTACAGTTTAGGGTTGATTTAGGTGGCTGTTTGGGATCAGTTTAGGGTGCAATTTGGAAGGGTTCTTGGTGAGGATGATAGGGTTTGCAGATGAAAGAAAGAGAGTCCAAAAACCCACAAAAGATAGCACTCAAATCCAATGAAATTCGACAAAGAAAGGTGTTGCGATGTACTATCTTGCTGAACAAATTTTACGTCGGAGAAACAATGAATTCTAGACATAAATCTCATAGAAAAACTCAAGGAAAATATGCAGAACTCCTTGGTTCAGATGTGGTTAATATCAGTAAAAAAGTTGACAAAATTTTGACAGAGTAATGGTAGGGAAATAGGGGAAAAGACGGAGGGCAGATTCTTCATCGTAAAAATTCTAGCAATACGTGACGAAGAATTAGAGAACAATAGAACCGGTTTTAAAGAGAATTCATTTCAGAGATCAATCTTAGATGAAGGCTAAGACGTCTATGAAATCATATAAAAATTTTGGCCATAATAGGGGAGCATAAAACCGATTTCAAGAGGCAAATAGATGGCTGAAAATTTCTACAGAGTTTTGACTTCGCAATAACGATTACGTTTACGACGGTTTGAAATTTGAAGCAAGGAAAGTATGAAAACACCTCTTCAATGTGTAGGATAAAGGAATAGTAGTAGTAATTGGGCGTGGGTAATGAAATTATACCAGATCTTCAGTTAAAATGCAGGGGTCAACAGCAGATTGATTTAATCTGCGACTTGGGTGGAAGGTGGAGGCGCGTAGCAATTGTGGGAATTGCTTGGGAAGGTGGGAGCGGCAGAGATGGCAGTAAGGGCAGCAGAAACACTGCTTTGATACCAGATGATAGAACCTCAGAAAGAGCTCTATAGAGTTTGATCTCTAAGGGGGATCAACCCTTGAAACGCTATAGGGGTTCCTCCCTCCTAGAACTCGGCACTAGGCTGAATAAAAGATTGATCTTGCTTGATAAAAGAGAGGGAGTGGCTACATCATTATATAGGGTTCTAAACCCTAGCCTATGGGGTGCTGGCCTAAGTAAAATTACCCTTTTGCCCTCATATAGCCGACCTAGCTGAGGGAAACCTCGGCCGACCAGCCCAATAAAGGTGACGATAGCCACTAAGCCTTAAGACCCCAATCTAAACCCTAGTCATATTTCTTTATATGATAGAAGTGGTTAGGTGAGATTTTATTACAATCCCACAAGGTTTTTATTGACTACTTCTAGGGTAATTAGAACTCAACCCTGCTGGAGTCCTATTAACTTAGCATTGGCCAAGAAGTTGAACTCGAACTTCCTTACCAACTGATCAAAGGATGAGATCGAGAGGGGCTTCAATTGAATGTACCACATCCGAACGGGAACTCAAAGTGTGGTCGAGAAGGCTCAACATATTAATGCATCATATGTGCCGTATAGGGCCATCTGGGCCCAAAAAAGTGGCAATATGCTTCGTTGGGTCGGAGCTCCCGTCATAAGCCTCCAACATGGGCAGACGGGAGCTCAGGAGGATCAACTTATCCTGAATCTCCTGGATGAAAGAGGATCCCCCAAGAGAGCCTTATCTACATTCTTCTTTTGATATATGGAACTCCCTCTAGAGTTTGTCTAATCGTTGATTAACCTAGCATAGTTGGGCTCGAAGTGAGTCCGAGGAATCAAACGACAAGGTTTCTGACTCGGGATGACTCAGAGGGGCTAAATGGGCCTCTGAGATCCCAAGCTCGTGTGGAAGCCATCTAGTCCCGGACGGCTCTTTGTCCAGCTAGCAATTTTCTCAAGCCAGCCTATTCGGTGTCGACAGACTCGATGACGATTGAAGAGGGGTTGGTTGGGACATGGGAGGCACCTAGAAGAGGTTTGGTTGTGGTGCCAGTAGCGACTCCCGCGGTGTTACGGTTTGGGAGGCTAGTTGGGGGAGGAAGCTTGCTTGAGAAATGAGAGGAATGATAGATTGAATCATTCCAGTTAAGGTCTAGACTTGTTGCGTGAGGCCGAGAAATACCTCTAGCGAGACGACGGGTTACACTGCTCCATCCCCAGGGGATGAGAACTCTGGGTCATTAAATAGTCTCCAGTACTTGCCCAAGGTCTGGGATGGAATGCTCCCATCCAGAGATGGAAGGAAGGAGACCAGTCCTCTGAGACTGGGGACCGGGTTTGTGGCGTGAGCGTTTTCCCCTAGGTGTTCCTCAGGGTTGTTGGTTGGCTGCTAGTGCTCTTACGACATCGGCCCTTCTTTTAGTGCCAAAAATGTTATCGTTCTTTATGCCGAGTTCGCGGTGGCATCTCGGCTTGGTTCGTGGTGGCATCTTGGCTTGGTTCGATCCGAGTGTGCAAGGGTATCAATGCAGCTCATGTTCCGGGGAAAATGTGCCATGGGATGATGACTCTACTACGAGGTCTCTGGACCGACTCCTCGAGGTGGGGCTGGCGTACATCTCCTCCTTTTCCTCGTCGGCGCGTCTGGCACAAAAGGTCGGAGCCGGACGGAGGGTCCTTCCGGCAGGTCCCTCCAATGATTAAGTCAATTGGGAGCCTGAGCTCTTGAGGGTTTCCCCCTCGTGGTGTGGTCTATGTATGTTTTCTTTCTTTCCCTTATACTGTTCATCAAGGTGGTTTTTATACCCCATACAGGGGGGTGGGTCATTGTATGAGGATGTTTAATGGTTGACGACACCACCGTACACAGATGTTAGTGCGTGTTGACGTCTTGCGATAGTTGGACCATACTTTAACATCGATGTCGACTAGGCTACGTCGTGCTCTATCGTGTTCCTTGGGTGGTGGGATGGTCTAGTGATTTGCCCGTTGACTCTCTCTAGAATGTGTCACGCCTTATCGTGGTTCTTGGATGGTGGGACAAAACATCAACCAATCCCGAGGTTATTGTCCGAATTGGCTAGGTGATGTTTAGTTAACTTTACTGTGATAATCTAACAGTCATAGTCGGATGGACCAAGATATATCCTATCACGTAATAAGGCCATCTTCTAGAACAGAACAATGCAAAAGTATTAGACGGTGACACGCTCCATGGTCTAATATCATGTTTCCGACAGCATGCTTAATCCTTGATGTGATCTTATCTTCTATTGTTAAAGATTATCCGGTCCTCACTCGTTGGATAATCAAATGATTGAAAATTAATCTCAACTAACATATATATTATTTAGATTCAGAATATACCGACGCATACATGGAATAATTCATCAAATCAATCTGGTGATCCACCTAATTTGATCTCGTTCCTGATTAATCTCTTCTAATCGGAAGACCCACCTCATCCAATAAGAATTGGACTTACTCTCGCGCTCCACCGGTCAAGCATTTATGGACGGAAGACTGCGATGCATCGGCGTTCTCACCAAACAATCGTACTTGTACTAATTGTGTAAGAAGAATAAGGGGAGGGAGAAACTTCCATGCATCATCTATTACAAGTATTTACATGAAGGTAGAAAGCACAAGAATGTAACGAGCCATAGAACACTCTGACTTCCGCAACAAGAAAATAGCAGTTCTATGCCATGGATTGTTGCATACAGTAAAAGCGTGCGTGGGAAAAAACACACACCTTGCTACAGAATCTAGTACGAGTTCCACAACACAAACCCAATAAATTCAGGAGTATCGCAGAAGTAAACGAAGACGAGAAGGCAAGCAAAACCATCGTCAAATCCAGCCATTAGGCCATCATGAATAGTTAAAAGGCAAATCAAGAAAGAATCAAAATGAAAGGAAAAGAAAGAGAACGCCTACCAATTTGATAAGGCTATTTTTGCATTTTCTTTTCATTGGCGGAGTGGTTTCGGGTCACTCACCACCTCTTGGAACGAGGCTAATGCGCGCCCAGGGAACCCCCACCAGCGGACCGCGTCGGGGCCCACCTCATCCTCATTCACATCTGAAGCCAGCGGGCGAGTTGGGCAGGGTTGACGACGCCCGGGATGTGGGCCGCGTCCGACTTCAGCAGGTAGGACACCTCGGCGTACCCCATCCGACCCGGCCTGGCCGGGCCCTCCTCGGCGCCGCCTGGAGGCCGGGCCGGCCCGGAGCCCTTCCCCCCTCCCCATCGCTTCCCGAAGAGCGTTCCCCGGGTGAGGAACTCTCGCGCCAGGAGTCCCGCCAGGAGCCGGTTGTCCATGACCGGCGTGGGCCGAGCCGCCGCGGCCGCCTCCGGCTGACGCGGCTCGGCTTTGCTCTGGGATTGCGTGCCGGCTGGGTCGGACGACTCGCGGTCCTTCCGCTTTACTAGCACGCCAGGTTTCGGTGCGTGGATCGACATCGGTGGGCCTCCGCCTCTAGCCACGTCAGCTTGGAATGATCAAGATCGATTACGGAGACACGGTCAAGAAAAGGCCCGAAGATAGTAAAGGAGTTACCAGATGGGCAGCAGACAAAAGGGACGACGAAAGAGGAAGAGGAGGACCGATCGGAACCTGCCGGGTTCCTCCGCTGTGATGACGGCGGCAGACGGTTGTGGAAGAAGAGAAGAAGCGCGAGAGCCACAGGGCGAGAGGTGGGAAAGGACGGGCCGAGAGAGAGAGAGAGAGACAGTTGAGATGGGGCGATCGACGCAATGTGTACATATAGTAGCCAATCACATAAATGGCCTCTCAAGTTGTTGAAATAACAAGATTACCACCTCCCTCTGCTCTACCGAAATACCTGAAGTACCCTCCATTCATTGCGTCGGATGTGCAGGTCAGATTCGTCATAATGACTACCAAAGGGGGCTTTTAAGGAATCTAAAAATGTACATCGGCGAGAAGCATATGCATCGAAGGGTAAACCGGTCATTTGAACGGCGGGATGTGGACGGGTGGGTCCGCGTGTGGCGTGGGGCGGTTAGAATCTCAGGAGAGCAACGTTTTCCTTGTTACCGCGGCCCGCACCACTTACCTTCTCAGCGATTGGCAAAGGTCGTGATGTCCAAAGGGCCCCACTCTGCAAGCGTTGATATATGGTTGCGAGGCACGATGCGTGTCATGACTGGTTCGGATGGAAACTGGAGGGTTTTAACCTTCGAAGAAGTAAGTCGGGGAGTTTAAGAAACAAAAGAAAGTTGAAAGCGGGCCATTGCTTCATCGCTAAAAGAAGAAGGTTTCTTGAAGACGAGTCTATGGCCGAAAGCTTTAGGGTTCTTAGATTCCCTTCCAAAGAATGCTCTCGGGCCCAAGAATCCGTCCATCAAATGAACAGAAAACTGTCGTGGTCATCTTCTCAAGGAAAACAAAAGATGATACAACCAAAACAAAAAAATACTCGTCCTCGCTTAGACACTTGTATCGAGATGCCACTCTTACGGTCATGATTAAAATGGAAAGCATAAGTTCCCTCCAAGAAACTGATACGTTCTCTTCAGGGTTTTCTAGACAAGGAGAAGAAGCATATCTCAAGACAGTGTTCGAAGATTAGAGACGAGATGGGGTTTAGGGGCTTCCCCGTATATTAGTTAATTATCCGTCAGCTTTTGTTTGTAACGACGGAGCAAGAAGAGAAAGAGAAATGGGTTTAGAATTTTCGGAGTCAAAAGAAAATTAAAGCACGAACCTCAAAGCGACAAAATGATTTCCACATCACCTTTTTCTTATTCCTTCCCATCCGGCTTTCTTTCTCTCTATTTTAATCTTTGGAGGAATATGGAAACAGAACATATCAAAGGCATTGTTTGTTCCTTGTTCTTGAAAGAATTTTTTGAAAAAATTCGTATAAGAGGTTATCCAGGGAGATCTATAGTTTGATTATTAGCTCTAATCTGTTCAGTGATAAGACATCTGTTCACAATGGAGCTTTACTTGTGACTGCAGAACTAATGTACAGTGAGCGACGCAAAGACACGCTCCCGCATAGCACACACCCGGGCAATGCAACGAACGATGACTACTGTACGTCACAGGGGTAAATGGGCAAAAATTTTCAACATGGCGTACACCCGGGTGATGCATGGATGGTACGTTTGCATTAGTACATGAGTAATTTCATATAGCAACGGTTAAAAATAAATTATTATTATCTAATATGTTATAAAATAAATCAAATATGTGCCATCCCACAAACCGACTTTCATTTCTAACGTATAACGCCCATATGAATGGTCTTAGGCTAACATTGCTTCTTAACATTTTTGATAAAATTTTTGAGAAAAGAGAAAAACAGAGGTAAGCGAGAAGTTTAGGTTTTTTCACCTTCAAGTTTCAACAATCACCCGTAAAAAAAAAAAAAAAAACTCGAACTTCTTTCAAATAAATAAATAACTTAAATAATTAAATAAATAAATAAATGTTAGTGATGCTTGTACTGTGCGATTAATGATGTGTCCTTTCAAAGACTTAACCTTGTTGTTTAGTAAAGTAAGCATGCATTTGAAGAAAATATAGTGAATTAAGTTTTGAACTACATTCCTTTGACTCAGGCTTCAAATAGCTCATCCAGTAACAAATACATCTTTATGAGTTGCACATTAATGATCTAACGTAAGTATCTTATTTATTCATAAGAGACTCAAAGGATTGTCCAAATCTACTATTTCTTTCATATAGGAGAACCTCTATCAGAGATGCGAATAGAGTTATATACCGCTAGAAAATACTACCTCGGGTTTCTTTCAAAGCTATTTATTATATTCCTATACCTCTACATGTAGAGGAGCATTAATTACCACATATATATATATGAGGTTGGAGATAAACTTTTATCTATATGCACTAAAGTGCTAATCATTGTGCTCCTTAGCTAACTGAAAGACTCACGTGAAGCAAAGACTCATTCTCTTGATAATACCAGGACCTTAATCCTATTTAAGCCTTTAATAAGATAGTCAGCTAGATTATTATCAGTTTTAATATAAAATTTACAAATAACAGAACGAGAATTTAGTCATCTAATAGATTTTTATCTAATCTTTATGCGTCTACCCATTTTAGTATTTATAAGTTTTTTTTTTCTTTTTTAATTATATTACACCCTAGCTTTCATAGTACTTCTAGTAATAATAGTCTGTTTAGTTAATTGTTAAGATATAGTACTTCCAGCAAGAAGGAACACATATCTAGATGTAGATTTAATGTTTAGAGAAGAAGAAATCCAATTGACATCACTGTAACCTTCCTATAAAATTTAAGTCCATAATAAAAATACCATTGAGGAATCTAAAAACTCATTCAAGAGTATTCTAGTGAGCAAAACTTAGATTACTAGTATATCTATTAAGTTTGGATATAATATAAAAAATATCAGGTCTTATCTTATTTGATAGATAGAGAAGAGATGCTGCGAGTATCTTTCTTGATTTACAGGATTATTAGTATTATTAAAAAGATGAACATTTAGATCAGAGTGGAGATAGATGAATAATCAAAATATCTAAATTTCTAATTAATTCTTGAGTATAATGAGATTGAGACAATGATACAGAATTAGAAGATTTTTATATTTTTATTCCTTAGATGATATTAGCTTCATTAAGATCTTTCATATCAAAGCGATTGATAAGAATGATTTAATTTTCAAGATTATATCTAAATTTGAAGCAAGAATTAAGATAACAACAACGTAACGACAAACAAGAATAATTTATTATCTATCCTTTTACAATATAGACAATTATCAGATTTATTGATTTGAAATCTAAGAGATACAAATTACATATTTAAATTTTTTGTGTCATTGCTTAGGTGCATGTATCGGATCGCCTTGCACACTTTTTTTCTTTTTTTATCCAGACACGACAAATCCCTTGGGTTGGTTCATGTATATCTCTTCTTCAAGTTCTCAATATAGAAAGACAGTCTTCACACTATTTGATGAATAACATGTTTATAGATGGAATCAAAAGCAAGTAGAACTCGGATGATAGTAATTCATGCTACAAGTGCATAATTGTCAAGATAATCAATGCCAATTTTACTAAAAACCTTAAGCAACAAGCCTAGCCTTGTATTTTTTTAATTATTATACCGATCCTAATCTTCTTCTCTAAAACCTATTTGCAAACTAGGGATTTAGCTCGAGCAGGTAAATCATTAAGAATCCAAGTGTGATTACTAATTGTGGATTGATTCTATTTCAATGCTAACCATCATCATGAGGGCATACAACTTCTTGAAATGAACTTGATGTATCTTTTATCCTATAAGAGATAAAATCATCACCATTTTTTTTTTTTTTATCCTACCTCTCTTGCTTCTTCTAGATTCAGGTAAAATGTTAGATTATAAAGGAGTTGATAGAGATAAAGAACCATCACTTAAGATATTAGTAGATAATCTAGTTTTGAAAAAAAAAATGCTTAAAGAATGGTACATCTCCAGATTAATTAGAGTGTTATTTGAGATTTAGATATTCTGAATTTACAACAAGAAATATATAAGTGTTGCTATCAAAGAGCATTCATTCTACAAGGATGCTGTTTATTGTTTTAGAACCTATCTGTTTTCTTGAAGTCTAGGATACTAACCTTAGCTAAATATCCCCATATTCGAAAGTAACTTAGCATTGATTTATAACTCTTTTAAAGTTCATAAGGAGTTGCCTCTTTATTCTTTTGTGGTATCCTGTTGAGTATATAATAGGTAATAAAATTGCTCCCCCCTCCCAATAAGTTCTGGGTACTTTGAACTAAGGATCAATACATTAATCATATCTAAAATGATTCTATTTTTTTTTTCTTTCGATTATAATATTATATTCAGGTTAATAGGGAACGGTGACTTTATGAATTATGTCATGATCTTCATAAAATTTATGAATTCATTAGAAGTGTACTCAGCTCATCTATCAATATCTAGAATTTTAATTTTTCTATCAAGTTGGTTTTCAACTTTAACCTTATAGATCTTAAATTTGTTAAAAAATTTATTTTTGATCTTTAAAAGATAAGTGTAATAGAAATTAAAGAAGTCATCAATAAAAGTCATAAAGTAATAACTTCCACCTCTAGTCGGTGCTCTATTAGAGTCACAAACATTACTATAAATTAATTTCAAGTTTTTGGGTATCTCTAAATTAAATAAGTTTAAAGGGTTTTCGACATTGTTTAGATTAGACATAAGTCTCATATTTAGATTTAAATTTAGAGTTAAATTTTGAAATCAAATCAAGATGAGACGTTTATTAAATTGATGTAAAGTTGATATGACTCAATCTACTATACCAGATATCATAAGATCCAAAATTTAAAATAATAAAAAACAGATGATTTATCTTTGTTGATTGAAAGAGCTTAAAAAGTCCTTTAGTTATAAAACCTTTCCCTCTATGTATATATATATATATATATATATATTAGAGATTATAACTTGGTTTGCTTCCAAAACTATTCTATATCCTAACTGTACAAAGATATACACCACATCTTAAAGTATAAGTATCTTTCATAAAGTAAGTTTAAGGATGATGCGTTGAGTTCCCAGCACGTTCGCAGATGTCCTATTCCCCATCGTTATACTTCTTTCACTTGAGATCTGGTAAAAGACTAATCGTTCTTGATTAGCACAAAAATACATGTTTGTACCAGAATCCAGGCATCATTTAGATTCATGATAGATTAGATTCACAATTGGGAAAAAGGAAATAGAACTAAGAGAGAAGTTTAGTGGTTCAACCTTGGTCATATTGACTTGAGATTTAGGCTTAAAAGAGATCTTAGTGAAAATAATCTTTTTCGTCTTTTGGTAGAAGCAGGATGGAGCAAAGTGATTATCCCAGCCATAAATAAAGAAGAAGCGATCATTTCTTATTTCCTTAGGGTTTAGAGGAAATAAGAAGTCAGGAAATAATGTCTAGGGTTTTAAAATTGATTAGAGTTAGTGTTATGGTTAGAGTTTAGATTACCATATGAGTATCTTGATTTAAACCCTTTATTTACCCTTGGGTTTGAAGTTTTTACTATTGGGATAGAAGTTATGACATTGGTTTTCGTTAGAGTCTCTATAATTTTAAAAATGACTTCGAGATTTAGTCTCATTGACTTTAGCTTGTAATTGATTTTATTGAGCTTCCCCTTATCGATATTAGTCTTCTATTCTAATAGCTTAGATAAGTTTGAGACCTTCTAATCTCTTGATTAAATTTGAAGTAAGAATGAGGAAGTATCTAAGGAGAAAGTCTCTTAATCATATAAGAGACCTGATATGATTTAGAAAAGATCGTTCTAGTTCTATGAATTTCATAAATTATGTTTTGAAATTTATAAATTTAATTATTGATAGAGAAATGATCCATCATTTTAAAGGTGTTAAAATAAAAAATAATGAAACAATAGATCCCTTCAAAATCTCTAACATATGTATTTTCTAAAACTGGTCAGATTTTTTAACAATTCTATAATTTCTATAGGTTTCGTAAAGGTCATGGATTAAGTAACTAGAATTCTAAATCTATATAAATATTCAAATTTTTTAGGAGATTTTTTAGAATAAATGGATTAGAAGGATTCCAAAAGAGGATAATTTTCCTATAGCAGAAATAAAGCATAGAGATATTAGCTAGGCTTCTAATTGTTCAGGGCACCTAGCAAACTCATTCCCATTAAATTTAGTAGGTTTATGGGACATAAAATTATATGAGGCTATTATTATTGAATCTCAAATTTTGATGATAAAATTAATTGATGAGTCATTGATCTAACAGGATTATTAAAAATTGATTAATGTATGATTAATTACGATAGAAAGATTATTACAATCACGATTAGTCATGGTCAAGTCCATGCATCGGGTCGATGCGGTTGGGAACTCGCCAGGAGTGCGTTGGAAGCTCGCCGAGTATATCAGGAGTTTGTTAGGATGGCGCAAGGGAGTTTTCCAGAAGAAGATCGAGACTCGCTAGAAGATTGTTAAGGGTAGCCGAAAAGCTTGCCAGAAGGTATGATGGTCTTGTAATAGATATTTGGCAATTATGATTATATTTAATTAAGTCATAATTAACATCATGTAGGACTAACTATAATAGGAGCAATGAAATTACAACCAGATGATGGGCCAAGATCAAGCTTGAGCATCGGGCTAAGGTTCGGACGATGTAGTGGGATCTTACCAAAGTTCGCTAGGAGATTCGCCGAAGGGATCAGGAAGCTCGTTTAGAACACGTCGGGAGATCGCCGGAAGACTCACCGCAAGAATGCCAAAGGCTACCAGATTGGCGGGAATTAGGTCTTGTTTAGCTTGTTGGTCATTAAGTGTTGTAATCATTAAGTCGTAGTTAGGAATTGAGTCCTAATTGAGTTAGATTTGGATAAAATTTAAATCAACTCAATAAGGTAATCTAGTCCACTATTGGGGTTTGATTGGGCTCAGGTTAAGCTCAATTGGTTGACCAAAGGGTTGGTCAACATAAGGTTCAAGCCGAAATTCAAAAAGTGGAGGGAACCACTTTTGCAGAAATTTCAACGGCTAAACGTCGGTGTGTGGCGAGTGTCTCGCTACCGCCCAGGTTTTCGGGCGGCTGATGATGGCTGACTCGCCCAAGTAGGGCGGTTGAATCGCCCATACCCAAGAATCTAGGTACTTTGAGCGGTTGATCTGCCCAGGGCCAGCGGATAAACCGCTCGTACCCTGGTGTTCGGGCGGTTGAGCCACCCAGGTCGACGGGTGAACCGCCCGTACCTGAATTTTTTGGATACGGTTGGATTTTGGCTCCGATTTTGAAGTCAATTTGGGGCCTATAAATACCCAAAGTTTTTTTACATTCAAGACAATAATTTTAGGGATTATATTCTGAGAAAATATTGTGTGAGAATTGTAAAAAAAGAAAAGAGGTAAGGGAGAGAGCTTAGAGTTAGAAATTTTCTCAAAGTCTCCCTTGTAAGCAAAGTGTAAGGGTTTGATCTTCACCCAAAGAAGATTGGTAGTGGACGTCGGTGTGCCTCAAGAAGGAAGACTCGAGAGTAGATGTAGGCCTTTGACGCCGAACCACTATAAAAATTGTAAGTGGTTCTTTGCTTTCATTGCTTAATATTTGTTATATTGATACTTCTGATTTAATTTATTTCATAAAACTCTTTGAAAGTAAAGTTTACAAGATAAGTTATTTCCTTCAAATGTTGCTTATCTTTTTTGTTTCCTTATTAACCTAGTAACCTTTTTTTAATTAATCACTCGTTTCATTATGAACGAAAAGATTTTGAAAAGATTTCATGTAAACTGAATATTTACACTTACACTAATTAAACCCTCATCCTCTTAGTGTCAATTGATCATAACAATTATAACACTTAATTAAGCTTAAAAAAATAAAGCTATCTGTAAAATAAAATTTAAATGTTTTTATAGTTATAATCTTGATTTAATAGAGCAGAAAAGTAAGTTCATTATTATATTATTTATATTATAATTAGAAAATAATTATAAATAATATAATTATAAATAATAAAAAATAAAGAATAATAAAAATAAAATATAATAAAATTAAAGTAGATTTTTTTTGTTTCACCATTTAAAATAGTTTTTATGATGTTCATGTCAGATAAACAAACCTCATATATAATTTTGGTAATAATCTAATACAATATAAATACAAATATAATCGTATCATAACTAACAAATGCTATTTATTAAATTATATGGAATACAATTTAATAATAATTTAATAAAACTTTATAAGTAATTGGTGATAAATATAAAAATAGAGTTACTGTTAATTTAAATTTTAATATGTGATAAGTTTGAAACAAAACCAAGTTACAAAACAAAGTGAGTCACCAAACTGTAAAATTTGGAAAAATTTATGCCGAAACTTTACTGTTTAATATAGTTTCAGTTTCAAAAGAAATATAATGTAACTAGTATCTTAGGTAGTAATATTTAAACATTATTACTAAAATAACATAAGTTCAAATCTTAAAACGAAATTTTTTTAAAACTTTAAGTTGAACAGATTTGTGGATTTTGTAAGACTGTCTGATTCAACAGAATCAAAATTTGAACAGAAGGTATATCTAGTCTTTATCAATAACTTTTTTTATAAAATAAAATTGATGTGTCAAGTATAAAGGAAAACTGTTCAAGTTATTTTCTCTTTAATATAAATCCAAAAATATAAACTGAAGGTATAGTTCAAATTATCATTTTTTATAACCAAATAAATGATGAAATAATCATGCAACCACTATAACAATAATAATTTATTTTAGATTAATAACATGATAAAATATCATTAAACAAAATGAGAATAACACTTATAAATATTTATTTCACAATGCTAACATGATAATTAAATTACATTTTTAATAAATAATTAAATACTGACACAAGGATCCACATGGATAAATATGTCTTTTTTAAAAACATTTTAAGTTAACACCTTGTTTGGTTTTAATGGAAGGGGAAAAATCACGTTAGAGCAATAATAATAAAATAGCCTTCGGTTAAATTAAAAATAGGTTAAATGTGTAGAAATCAAATAGAAAATTTAGTAGTGGAACCTTTTTAAGATGCACAAACACGGTTTTAAGCGTATTCCTCAATCTAGTGCAAGTGCTACAGAGGAGTCAGCTCAAGATACAACTAGGATAATTCTTTTATGAGCTTGATTATGAAACATTTGATACTAACAATAAAGAAGAAACAAAAGCAATTAAGAAAAATGGGTGAAAGTTAGAAATCTTTTTTTTCTCTATTTTTAAAAAAAAAGGTTTTGATAGAATTTTGGTAATTTTTTTATGTGACACTGACACTCTCTCGGATGAAGTAGGGTACACTCGAGCGCTGTGCTGGTGATACCTATGTAGCGACAATTAATGTATTAGGGGCAAATTAATAATTTTATAATTTTAATATATTACGGGTAAATGGATAATTTTATAATTATCCAATATGTTATAAAATAATATGTGTCAACGTAAAAATTTATAAATAAGTTTTAGCCAACCATACTTTCTAATATATTAGTAAAATTTTTGAGAGAAGAGTAAAAGAGTTGAGGGAGAATTCCCTAGCCGAAGTATACAAAAGTTCCTAAACCTTGAAAGAAAATTTAGACATTTTATTGAAGAAATTTGATTTTTTGTTCAAAAATTTCATTACTTATGAAGTAATGGTGTCTTAGAGTAACATATGGATGGTATCTAAGAATAAAAATTTATAGAATTGAATCATTAGATTGTGCTTTATTTGTCCATCTAGACCTGACATTAGGTCGGATACAAGGAGATTTGATTCATTGTAATAAATTTGCCCAAATCATAATAGAGTTAGAATTCGATTGAATTGGAGTTTGGTTAGAAGTCGGAATTAGATTGGATTGAGTTAACTAACTCAAGCTTATAATCAAGTCAATTGACTACCCACCTTGATGAGGGAAAGTCGACTAGGGCTGAGAGGAGGCGACTAGGGTTAGAGAGGAGGAGTTTCACTTAGCTTGAGACTCTCTCTAAAGTTTCATTATGAGTTAAAGTCTTATGAAGAAATTTACTAGAAGTAGGAGTCCTATTAGAATTAGAGTTTTGAAACTCTATAAAAACACATGTAGTCACACATTTTCATCAAACAATAGATCAATATTTTTCAGTCATTGTGACTGACTATCAAGGAGGAAGGAACCCCTATAGAATTTCAAGAAGGATCGATCTTCTTCATAGGTCAATCCAAGTTTAAAATCCTATGAGGTACTAACAATATATAACATAATAAAAATCAAAACAATAAAATCTAAAAATAAAAAGTCCGTGCAAGGATGGCTTGTCAAGACATCAAGAAATACTTAGACATGGTAAGATGCAGTTAGGTTATCGTGAGGATGATTTGCAGGGTTCATTGAAAATGTTCTTTTATGTGATTGCACAGTCATCATCAAAATGAAGTATTTCTCGTGGCCAATCCAACTCTTATTAAAAGCCCAATGGAAACAACTCTGCAATCAAGGAACAAGAGGGAGCTGCATTCTTGTCTCAGCTTACCTGCACTCTTTCTCTTATACAGTTCGTCATCAAACTTGTAATTGGATTCTGGTCTAACATTTAGTGTTAGAACAGGCATTAATCTTTGAGGCAAAAGCAACTTCTAAGGAAAGTTGAGATCGAGAGATGCATTGACAACCTTAAGGTACTCATTTAACAATCAGGGGAAATCTAAGAGTTGCATCACACTGAACACAATGGTCCCCGGTGGCTAACATAAAAGTAGTTTGAAAGAATTGTTGACAAGTTCTTATGCTCTTTGCAATAGTTTATCGTGGCATTTAAAAAAAAATTGCTGTCCATCAACCACCATACCTGCGTGCCATATTCTCATGTAATCTTAATTATATACTCTTTGCCAGGTTGTGTTTTCTGAGACTATTATTCTGCGTACTCTTTCGCAGGTACCTCTCAGACTTAATGAAGAACATGGAATATGTTTTTGAAACACTTTGATAGATTTTCTAGTCTGTGGAAGTTTTGCAAATAAAATACAAACTTTGGAACAATAGTGAGCGTCTGAAGTTGGTAGAAATCTTCAAAGTGGAAATCAATGGACTGCTATAAGCAACGCCTCATTTCATTTTCAGACACACTGTTCATTTCTGCAAATGGCAATTATGTGTTGCAGAAACGTGATCGATCATATGGCTTGGATTATTTAACTGTAATGCAAATGACAGTACCTCACTTCTTCAACTGCTATGCAAAAAATTAAATTTTTAATGATGATAAATTGCATTTATGATGCGTATGTCATTTCAAAAAAAATCTTTATCTAATCTATAGGTATGTCATTATAGAATTTGAATATTACGATAATATCGATCTGCAAAGAGAACTAGATTTATATTCTTTTTTTCGCTATAAGCGATGAATTAGAGACTAAGAGAAATTGAGAATAGATCTACAATTTCAATAACTGAAATTTCATACCTAAGAGTTCCTATGTTGTTACAATCGAAAGCAAAGAATTTATAATGATAATTAGAAAAGTTTCTTTTATCAACATTATCTCCTACGGAATCTTACTATAATTGAACATAAATATCAACACTCATGCAATCTAATAAACAGTTACCCAAAAATAAATAAAAAACATAGACGTTGAACAACATTCAGACATATATAAGCAGATATCTCATCATCGATTGTATGTTACTTAAATGCTTGACATTTTTAACAAGCCAAATGATTTTGCCAAGGAAATTATGACCCCACAGAGTGTTGGTGCTTTCTAAGGGACATTGTGAATCAAATGTGGATCAGAGTCGTGGAGTCCTTGCAATCAAGTTTGGGGACACCAAGGAGGTGTCTTTGGCTGCTGATTAGATCGAAGAAATTTTACTTATTTTTTAATAACAAAAATCATGTATGAGTTATAAAATTTACACAGTCTATAATAAAATCATGTATTGCTTTCATTTATTATTATTGTGTTTTCTTCATCCAAGTAAGGAGTGCAGGTTGAAATCTAATATTTATACTTTGGAGATTTGGGTGTGTGTAGTTATGACGTAAAGAAGTTATTCTACCGAACAGTCCAAATAGTATATGATTTTGGGCAAAAGATATTTACTGTAACATCAATGGACACGATAGTAGTAGTCGGCAAAAGGTAGAATGCCAGAGTCAACGATAGTTCTATAAATTTTTAAATAAATTGTTATGAAACTTTATGTGATGGTCGAAGAGTCACCACGACTGGATTCCGTCTGTATGCGTAAACTCATCTGTGTCGGACGAGTAGAGATTGAGAAGCTCGGGAGAAATCGGTTGGGTCTACTCGAAAACGTGTCTTGGTTGGATCTACTCGGGAGCATGCCTCAGGCTCCTCTCACGCTCCATTGGTCAAACATTTATGGACGAAAGACCACGAAGCATCGGCATCCTCACCAAACAATCGTTCTTATACTTGTTAGTGTCAAATCTGGTGCTTGCCTAGTAGATGTGTTTCGCCTCCGTGTCTATTGAGCAAGCACTGTTGGTTCAGGCCCGTGTGTGCTAGCTCGCCCGCGGTCGTCTCGGTGCGGAGTTGGAGCTCGGGAATCGGGAGGAACCTCGGGGTTCGGCTCGGGAAGTCGGTTGTTGGAGTGGTGGAGCGCGGGTCAGGAGGAGGCTCCACAGGTCAGGTCGGGCGTCGGTTCCTGCAAGGAGGTCGGGTAGGTTCCCGACGTGACCCCTCCGACGGTCAAGTTAGTTCTGTGGTTGGTTTTGTGATCCCCTTGCCCCGTAGAGGTGCAAGAGCTTATATAGTGGGTGTTGTGGATCATCCGTACCTGGCAACCTGGTTGCCCTTGTGGCTTACCCTGTCGTCGTACGCTTCCACCACGCCCGTCGTCCTTGCGATGAAGGATGCATCCACAGGTAGAGGTATCGGCCTTACCTGTGTCAGGTCGGTCGTACGACCACTGGGGTATCGGCCTTACCTGTGTCAGGTCGGCCGTACGACCATTGGGGATTCGACCTTACCTATGCCAGGTTGGCCGCACGACCATTGGCGCCCCCATACCTGCGTCCGACCAGCTTCCCATGTTGGGTCAGCCACGTCAGCGGGCCAGTTGTCCGAAGCAGCGATGATGTGGCGGCCAGGTCATTATGTGTCATATCAATACTAATTATGTAAGAAGAACAAAATAAAGAAGAAACTTGCATGTTCTTCCACACGAATCCTTCGACTTGCTTCTCAGTGATGGAAGCCAATGGTTCGACCTCGAGCCATTTGGTGAAATAGTCGACCTCGACTATTAAGAACCTTCTTTGTCCCGAGGCCGAGGGAAAGGGGCCGAGGAGGTCCATTCCCCATTGGGCGAAGGGCCAGGCACAGTCGGCAGTTGTGAGCGGTACCATCGGTTGATGTTGGAACCGGGCGTGCTTCTGGCATGGCTCGCAGCTCCGGACATAAGTTTGGGCATCATTTCGTAGGGTGGGCCAGTAGTAGCCTTGCCTGAGGACCTTGTGTGCCAAGGTGCGGGCGCCGACGTGGTCCCCGCATATTCCTTCATGGACCTCGGCTAGGGTGGTGCGCGCCTCGGTCGGGTTCAGACAACGAAGCAGGGGTCGGCTGAAGCCTCGCCGATAGAGGCAACCATCGATGATACAATACCACGACTCCGTCCTTCTGATTCTTCGGGCAGCTGCTTTGTCTCGGGGAGGGTTCCTGCTTGCTTGAAGTGAAGGATCTCACTGATCCAACTTCCGTTTTCCTCATCAATAGCCAGTACTATTGAATTGACGGAGGGCCCGATGGTTCTCACCATTCTTCCGGACGGCGTGTTGGTCACGCAAGAAGAGGCCAGCCTGGCCAAGGCGTCCGCCTGCGTGTTCTCGTTGCGAGGTACTTTGGTGATGGTGCATCGCCGAAACCGACCCGTCATCTGTCGCGCCTCGGCTAGGTACTTGATCATTGCTGCTTCTTGGGTCTCGAACTCTCCATTGACTTGGCTTGCGATGAGCTGGGAGTCAGTGAATATTTCAATATCCTCCGCTCCCAACTCGGCTGCGACCCTCAGACCGAACAGGAGCGCCTCATATTCTGCTTCGTTGTTCGTGGCTTTGAACCCTAACTGCAATGCATGTCCATAGGTGTGGCCAGAAGGGTCCTCGAGCACCAAGCCGACGCCTCTCTCCAAGTTGGCGGAGCCGTCGATATGTAGTGTCCATCCGCGGCTCGGGTTCGCCGGGATCTTCGTGGGTGTGAGTTCCAAGAGAAAGTCCATGAGCGCTTGGCCTTTGATCGCCTTTCTCGGCTCGTATTCGATATCGAACTCTCCTAACTCTACCGAATACTTGAGCATCCTACCTGCAACGTCAAACTTTGAGAGGATCTGACGCAAGGGTTGGTCGGTTATCACCTTGATAGGATGCGTATGGAAGTACGACCTCAATTTCTTGGATGCCAGGATCAGTGCCAAGGCTATTCTCTCTATGGGGGGATAACGGAGCTCAGGTCCCGCCAGGACATGACTAGTGTAGTAGATCGGCTTCTCCCCAGCTTTATCGAGTGTCACTAAGACCGAGCTAACCGCTAGGTCGGTTGCAGCGAGGTATAAGCCGAGAGGCTCCCCATCCTTTACCGAGGTCAGCTGCGGTAGGTTTTCGATGTGGCTCTTGAGCTGACGGAATGCTTCTTCGCATTCGGGGGTCCACCTGAAGTCTTTTGCCGACTTCAGCACTCGGAAGAAGGTAGAGCTCTTGTCCCCGGCTCGGGAGATAAAGCGGCTCAGGGCTGCTAATCTCCCTGTAAGTTGTTGGACCTGTTTTATAGTCCTGGGGGGCTGCATTTCCCGTATCGCCTTTATCTTGTTAGGATTGGCGTCAATCCCCCGTTGATGCACTATGAAGCCGAGGAACTTCCCGGATGTGAGGTCGAAGGTACATTTTGCCGGGTTGAGACACATCTTGTATCTTCTTAACGTGTGGAACGCTTCCGCTAGGTCGGAGAGGTGGGTCTCGGTTTGCCGGCTTTTGACTATCATATCGTCTATGTATATTTCCATGTTCCTTCCGACCTGGTCTTTGAACATGTGATTTACCAGTCGGTGGTAAGTTGCGCCAGCATTTTTCAGCCCGAACGACATCAAATTTTCAACCGCATATAGTGCTTTGAACTGATCTATTTGGCATCTTTTTTGGATAAAATTTTTCACATGTCTCATAGATCATTGTGGCTTTCATCTGTGAATGATCTATTATAGAATTCATCTCTGAAACAATTCTTATGCTGTTGGAAATTTTCATCATAAATCATTAAATTTTTTTGACAAGAATTTTATCATTGCATCTTGCACTGGTTTCCTTACCGTTATTTTGCTAAAATTTTCGTGATCCAATTTTTTAATACTGCTACCCTTTGAACTGAGATTTTGCTATCAAAATTCTCTAGAATTCTCTTGGGTTTTTATTGGAGTTTACGTCGAGAAATTACTGCTTCTTCGATAGCAATTCTGCTCCTGTAAGGCAGCATAATACTGTAGCGAACTTCATCGAATTCTATTAGATGTTCACTATCATCTCTTCCATATCTGAAACATTCTTTCCCTAACCTTCACCCCCTACCATCACAGCCCCAAAACCCTATCAAACTGCAGCCAAAACTGCACCCAAATCAGCCACAAAATAGCCCAAAATCATAGCCTATACATCCACCGATCCACCCACTTTTTAGCCACAACTTTCCCAAATCGACACATGCCCTTAACTCGTCAACAAAAAAGAGATCTTAATATTACAGATCTGGAGGCTTACACTATGGCATTAGAGGAGGCCACTAATGTAAAATTCGAAGCCTTCAAGACCCGAATGGAGGAGAAGAAACGATCTCTTTTTGCCGAACTCAGTTTGGGTTGACCACCGAGCCCAAGGAAATCACATCAAGGGAAGAGCTCTAACTGAAGGATGACTTCCAAGAGAGGGGAGGCTCTATGACTGACCCCTACAATCCACGCATGAGGGTGGACTTCCCTAGATGGGAAGATGCAGACCCGATTGGTTAGATCTTGCTCGCAGAGCGTTATTTTCGATACCACAAAACCGCAGATACATCTATCATGGAAATTATGGCTATTCATCTTGAAGGGGATGTCATACAGTGGTTTGATTTGTTTCAACACACCCACTGAGTCCTCTCATGGTGATAATTCAAAGAGGGATTGCTGATCCGCTTCGGACCAACCGACTACGAGAACATGGATGGGCAACTACCAAAGATCCGACAAACCTCTACCATCCAAGAGTATCAAATAAGGTTTGAAAGATTATTTAATCAAACTCATGATTAGTCTGAAAAATAGCTATTGGGAACTTTTATTGAGGGCTTGAAGTCGAAGATCCAAGGAGAAGTTAAAGCGCGACAACCGTACACGTTTATGGCAGCCATCTCTTTTGCACGACTTCAAGAGGAGTGATTGAACCATGAAGCTCGGAGGACTAGGGTCACTCCTCAACCAGCAATACCAAAGCCCTCATCCCCCTCTACTACCAGCCAAACCCCCGCACCAAAGAAGTTGACGAGAGAAGAGCTTCGGGAGCGATCTACGAAGGGTTTGTGTTGGCATTTCAACGAGCCTTGGAGCCGTGAACATCACTCCAAAAAGGAGCGACTTCTCATGATTGAACCAGTAGAAGAAGAAGTCATTGAACCTTCAGAAGAGAGCCTCGAACATAAAGAATAAGTTGTACAAGAAGAGCCAAAATTGACCTACTTTATGGTGCATTGATAGGACCCCAACAGGATTGGGTCCTACTCAATTAAGTAGCAATTAATAAAACTCTACAAGATTGTAATAAAACCCCACCTAGTTACCTCTATCCTATAAGGAAGTATGACTAGGGTTTATTTTGGGGCCTTAGGGCTTCCTAGCTGCCACTCCCTCACTGGGCTGGTCGGCTAGAGTTTCTAACAAGGGTGCTTGGCTTGTGTAGCCACTTAGGCCACCACCCCTTTATTTAG
Source organism: Ensete ventricosum (assembly GCA_029747655.1). NCBI lineage: Eukaryota > Viridiplantae > Streptophyta > Magnoliopsida > Zingiberales > Musaceae > Ensete > Ensete ventricosum. The sequence continues at coordinate 22,049,355 of JAQQAF010000001.1, read as the reverse complement.
GCTGGTCGGCTATAGGAGGTGCAAAAGAAAAAATTCACTTAGGAAGCACCCCCCTAGGACTAGGGTTTTGAGCCCTATATAATCTTGTAGCCTCCACCTCTTTTCATCAAGAAAGAATCATCTTATTTCAGTCTTGTGGCCAACTTTTAGGAGGGAGAAAATCATATAGCGTTCCAAGGGTTGATCCCCCTCAAAGATCAATTCTCCACAGAGCTCCTCTAGGGTTCTATCATCTGGTATAAGAACAGTGATCTTGCTACCCCTACTGTCATCTCTGCTGCCTCCACCTATCCAAGCAATTCCCATAATTGCTTTAGACTCGCCTCCATCGTCATCCCCATACCACAGATCAAATCAATCTACTGTTGCCTCCATCATTTGCACTGAAGATCTGCCGTAAAAATCCTACCAACCACAGCCAAGACCTGATCCAAATCAGCCACCAAAACAGCCCCAACCATAGCCTACTTCTCCCCCGATCCACCCACCTTTGGGCCACCATATTCCCGAATCAACTCATGTCCTTAACCCGTCAACAAAAGAGAGACCTCAATATTACAGATCTGGAGGCTTATACCATGGCATCAAAGGAGGCCAACAATGTAAAATTTAAAGCCTTCAAGACCCGAATGGAGGAAAAAATATGAACTATCCTTGCTGAACTCAGTTTGGGCCGACCACCAAGCCCAAAGAAATCATACCAAGGGGAAACTTCTGATCGGAGAGAGGACTTCCAGGAGCAAGGAGTCACTATGGCCAATCTATATAATCCACACATGAGGGTAGACTTCCTTATATGGGAAGAAGGAGACCCGATCGGTTGGATCTCGTGCGTGGAGCGCTACTTTTGGTTTCATTGAACCACATATGCTTCTATGGTGGAGATTGCAACCATCCATCTTGAAGGGGAAGCAATTCAGTGGTTTGATTGGTTTTAGCACACCAACGGAGGCCTTTCCTGGTGGCAATTCAAGAAAGGACTATTGAACCGCTTCGGACCTACCGACTATGAGAACATCGACAGACAATTGGCAAAGATCCAACAAATCACTACCATACAAGAATACCAAACAATGTTTGAATGATTATCTAACCAAACTCGTGATTGGTCATATAAACAACTTTTGAAAACCTTTATTGAGGGCTTGAAGCTGGAGATCCGAGGAGAAGTGAAAGCATGATAATCGTACACGCTTATGGCGGCCATCTACTTCGCACGGTTATAAGGTAAGCGATTAAACAACAAAGCCCAAAGGACTAGGGTCACTTTTCGACCAGCGATACCGAAGCCCACACCCCCCTCTACTGCCATCCAAGCCCCGCACCCAAGAAGTTGACAAGAGAAGAACTTCGGTAGCGATCTGCCAAGGGATTGTGTTGGCACTGCAACGAGCCATGGAGCCGCGAACATCGCTGCAAAAGGGGCAACTTCTTGTGATTGAACCAATAGAGGATGAAGATATTGAACCAACAGAAGAGAGCCTCGAACCCGAAGAAGAAGTGGCAGAGGAAAAGCCCTAATCAATTGACTTTATGGTGTATGCACTAGCCGGCTACTCCAACCCGCAAACGATGACAGTGGGAGGCCTTCTCAAGCAACAACCCATCACCATTATTATCGAAGATCACGGGCAGCACAAATAATTTCCTCAACAATAAGGTTGCTACTCGTATGGCGCTCCACATTGAAGGTTGCAACAAATTTGACGTAAAGGTTGTTGACAGTCGGATCCTAAAGTGCGACGACCAATGGTGCTCGCGGGTGAAACTACTTCTACAAGATCAAGAGATTATAGCCGAATTCTTCCTCCTACCCATTGATGACTATGAAGTCATGCTCATCATCGAATGGTTAATGATACTAGGTGACATTTCTTAGAACTTCTCTAAACTGATTATGAAATTTTATTGCAAAGGCAGACAGGTCACCCTACGCGACAAGCGTGGAAACCATATCTTCATCGTTTCAATGCAACAAATGGAGAAAGTTCTATATAAGGCACATAGCGATTTTTTTATGCATAGCTAGCAGACATCAGAGGAGAAAAACATGTAAATTTTATAGATCCAAAACTTGCCCAATTGCTGGTTGAATTTGCCAATGTTTTTGCTGAACCACGCGTACTCCCCCTTACTCGGCAACATGATCACCGAATCCCTATTCCTCCAAACAAACCACCAGCAAACTCAAGGCCATACCTCTACCCTCATCTACATAATGACAAGATTGAGAATATTGTAAAGGAGATGCTCGACACCAGGGTGATTCGGCCAAGCTATAGCCCCTATTCCTTGCAGATGTTGCTAGTGCATAAGAAGGACGAAACTTGGAAGATGTGTGTCGACTACCAGGCTTTAAACGCCATCACCATCAAGGATAAGTACCCCATACCAATAGTGGATGAACTCTTGGATGAACTAAAAGGAGTCCGAGTCTTCATGAAGTTAAACCTCCATTCCAGGTACCATCAGATTCGGGTATATGCTGAAGACATCCCAAAAATGACATTCCATATGCACAACGGACACTACGAATTCTTGGTAATGCCTTTTGGACTTACTAATGCTCCTTCCACCTTCCAAAGCTTAATGAATGACATTTTCCGGAGCTCCTTATGCAAATTTGTGCTGGTATTCTTTAACAACATTCTCATTTACAACCCTACTCTTAAGATTCATTTCAGTACTTATGAATTATTCTAACGATTCTTTCGGAGAATACCCTCTATGTTAAGCAATCAAAGTGTAGCTTCCTACAACGTAAAGTGGAGTACCTTGGGCACATAATATCATAATATGGAGTGGTGGTAGACCCAACGAAGATAGAAGCGATGCAAGATTGGCAAGGCCTGCAAACATGAAATCGCTATGCGGTTTCATTGGACTTACAAGCTACTACCAAAAATTTGTAAAGGACTACGGAAAGATTAGTGCCCCGTTGTCACGAACGGTCATCGCCCAACTACAACTCTTTGTATAGCGAACCGTTCATCATTTTTGTTTGCTTATACGGAAGTTTGGCAGCATGTTTTGACTTGGTTTTATGTGATTTTGCCTTAGAAATGCGGGTAGAAATAGTATGTAAGGCTGCAAAATAGTCGCTCGCTGCGCGGAGCCAAAACAGGCTAAAACTGCCCAGTTTTGGGCCTTTTCACATGCAACGATGACCTAGCTGAGTGGTGCAAAATGTCAACCATCTCAACCCTCTGGAACCCCCCGGGTGGCACAAGGCTGGATGGGACTTCGGGATAGTATCGGGCGTGAGCATTCATCGACTGTTGAACTTGTATTGCATCTGATACCTTGGGAACTGACGTTTGTGGACTTGCGACTATTCTTATAGCCCTCTAAAGTCCTGTTTTGCTTTCTTGCTCTCTTTTTTTGTTACACTCTAGGTGTTCGACGAATTGCTTATAAGAGTTATCATCTTTGCGAGGCGTCGGGACTTGTCCGTCGCTCGTCTTAAAAACTAATCAACTTCTCTTTTTATAGGTCCTTCGGGACCGGCACGAGGTTGCAAGTGGGTTGATCTTTTGCGAGCAAATATGCTTCGACGTTTTCATGACTTAGGCAATCTTAACTAAGTCTAGAACTGTGGGCAAAGGTTGCTTCGTGACTTAGGCAATTCTAGTTAAGTCTTTAAAGTTGCCACTAGGGTGTCGCACGGCTTAGGCAAATTCAACTAAGTCCATAACATTGTGGTATCCAAGCAGGTAAGCAATTCGAATAAGCGAGTAAAGAGGATTCACAATCTTGCGATGGCGAAGTACCATGGTGAATTGAGCAAGATTGGGCAAGCCGGACCTTTGCCCCAAGCAACTGCAAGTGCAAACTCGCTCGCAAACTGCTGGAGCTGCTCATGAGGAGCGAAAGTGAACAAGACGAGCATAAAGTTAGGTACTCTCCGGGAGCGGAGGAGGCGCAATCTAATGCGCCAACTGAAAAAAGGAGCCACAAAGAGAGACTTAAAAAGGTGGAAACCCGCCTCGATGTTCTTGAAGCAAGCTTGGAGGAACTCTACCAAGGCCAAGGAAAGATCCTTAGGGTAGAGAGCTCACAAGAAGAAGTTGAATCTCGAATTGATAGGGTCGAGTCCTTGGTCAATCGATTGACGGAGGACACCAAGGACTCTGTACGACATCTACATGAAGTTGTGGTGGAACTCATGGCCAAAGTGACGTTGCTCACTATAACTCTTGATATGGGAGGGAACAACACCCGCGTGACACCGTCACAAAGCTTCAGGGCACCAGAGCCGCATTAGTACGGGGGTGCTAGAGATACCAAAGGGCTCGAGAATTTTCTGTTTGATATGGAATAGTATTTTCTGTTTGACATGGAATAGTATTTTCATGCTACGAGACCTGATTCCGATGATACCAAAGTTTCTATAGCAACCATGTACTTGAATAAAGATGCAAAACTTTGATGGTGAACCCATTGCGAAGAGATCTAGCAAGGCTGATGTCGAGTGGATGGATACATGGGAAGACTTGAAGCGAGAGTTGAGAACTCAGTTTTTGCCCGAGAACACAGAGTTCATCATAAGAAGGAAACTGAGAGAACTCCGCCAAAGTACATCCATTCGAGACTATGTGAAGCAATTTTCGGCACTGATGCTGGATATACATGATATGTCCGAAAAGGACAAACTATTCAGCTTCCTCGATGGCTTAAAGCCATGGGCGCAACAAGAACTGCATCAGAGGAATGTCACAGACGTGGTCGGGGTAATTGCAACCGCAGAAAGGCTGACTGACTTTGTCTTCAGAGGATATGGGAAAGAAGAAACAATCCTCAGGAAATCGCCCAACAAAATACTCCAAAACAAAAGAGTCTAGGGGTGAACAAAAGAAGAAAAGCTTTCACAATGGACCAAGCTCAAAAGGTAAAGCCCCAAAATCTGGCGGATGCTTCTTATGCGGAGGACTGCACATGGTAAGGGAGTGCCCACAGAAGCAGGCACTCGATGCTTTAATTCATCTATCCACCCCCACAAGTCGGACAAAGGTAAAGCTATCGCCCTTAGTTCGAGCAGTTTTGAATCCAGTAGCGACGATGAGGAGTTGTAAGGACCCCGAAAGGGAGCAATGCTCTTGTTAAATGCATTACAGGGTCAAGTGTATTACAGGGCAAAGCCATCAAAGGCAGTGAGCAGTGAGCTGATGTATGTGGACATCAAGCTAAATGGCCGAACAACCCGGGCAATGGTGGACACGGGGGCTACCCATAATTTTATTGTCGATCGTGAAGTAAAGTGACTTGGACTAATCTTGGAGAAGAACCCAAGTCACATGAAGGTTGTGAACTCGGAGGCCAAGCGGATCTCTTATAGGACTCCAGTAGGGTTGAGTCCTAATCATTTTAGTAGAAGTCAATAAAAACTATACTAAATTATAATAAGGTCTCTCCTATCTTATAAAGGAATATGGCCAGAGTTTGGATTAGCCCTTAGGGCATAATAGTCGCCGCCCCCCCTTATTGGGCAAGTCGGCCAAGGTTTCTCCCTGCTTAGGTCGGCTATAGAGCCAACCTAGCCGTCCCTTGTTCCTATAAAGGTAAGATGGCTATAGGAGGGGCAAAAAAGTAATTTAACCCAAATAAGTGCCCTCTTAGGCTAGGACTTGATCTCTATTTAAGATGTAGCCACCCCCCTCTTTGAAAGCAAGCAATTATTATCTTCAATTCAGCCTTTGTGCCGAGTCTAGGAGGGAGGAACCCCTATAGCGTTCCAAAGGTCGATCCCCCTCAAGGATCAAAATCTATAGAGCTCCATCTGGGGTTCTATCATTTGGTATTAGAGCAGCGATTTTTTTGCCCCTGTAGCTGTCATCCACGCCTCCACCTTCCCAAGCAATTCCCACAATTGCTACGACACGCGCCTCCACCATCCACCCCAGCCGTAGACCAAATCAGTCTACCGTTGCCCCCTACGTTTGATCTGGAATTCTGGTATATTTTTATAACCCACGCCTCTTCAATACTACAAGATCCTTCCTATTACATGTGGGAGAAGTTTTCCAAAGTTTCCTTGCTGCAATTTTTTACCGTCGCAAACGTTATCGCAAAGGTGAAATGCTGCAGAAATTTTTTTAGCCGATTGTTGCTACTTGAAGCCAAACTTTTGTTCATCGTTTCTGACCGAAATTTTTATACAATTCTCAAGATCAAGTTGGCTTTCATCTGGATTTGATTTCATTAAAAAACTCCTTCTGTAACTGGTTTTCATGTACGATCTTTCACCATCACGTAGTTCTGGAATTTTATGATGAAGGAATCTACTTTGCATCTTTTGCCCTATTTCCCTACCGTTATGCTGTCAAAATTTCGTCAAAATTTCTACTGGTGTTGATAACATCTAAACCAAGAGTTTTTGCATAATTTTCTTAAACTTTTCCCTGGAATTTATGTTGAGAAATCATCATTTCTCCGATGCAAAAACCGGTTCAGTAGGACAGCACATCACAGCACTTCTTTTCACCGAATTCTATCAGATTTGAGTGCTATTTTTTGTGGGATTTTGGACTCTCCTTTCCTCATCACCAAACCCTACCATCCTTACCACAAACCCGTCAAAACCCTACCCTAAACCGAAACCAAACAGCCACCCAAATCTGCCCTAAATCGTAGCCTACTTCCACCTAAACCGATCCACCTTCCAACCGGCCACCCCTTCTCCAAAATTCCCATGCCACTAACCCAACAATAGAAAAAAGATCTCAATATTACAGATCTTGAGGTGTATACTATGACATCAGAGGAGGCCATCGATGCAAAGCTTGAAGCCTTTGAAAACCGCATGGAAGAGAAGATGCGATCCTTATTTGCCGAACTCAACATAGGCCGACCATCAAGCCCGAGGAAGTCACACCATGGAGAGACTTCATATCGGCAAGATGATCCTCAAGAGCATGGACATATCACCTCTGATCCCAACAATCAATGCATGAAGGTTGACTTCCCAAGATGGGAAGAAGGAGACCCGATCGGATGGATCTCGCGCGCGGAGCGCTATTTTTGGTTCTACCGAACCGCCGATGCCACACAAGTGGAGATCGCTGCCATACACCTCAAGGGAGATGCTATTCAGTGGTTCAATTGGTTTGAATACACCCATGGAGGACTCTCTTGGTAGCGGTTCAAGGAAGGGCTTTTAAACCGCTTTGGTCCGACCGATTTCGACAACATCGACGGACAATTGGCAAAGATTCGTCAAAACTCTACAATACAAGATTACCAAACAAGGTTTGAGCATTTATCTAACCAAACTGAAGATTGGTCTGAGAAACAACTTTTAGGTACTTTCATTGAGGGCCTAAAGCCGGAAATCCGAGGAGAAGTCAAAGCACGACAACCATACACCCTTATGATGGTAATTTCCTTCGTGCGTATCCAGGAAGAACGATTGAACCATGAGGCATGGAGGACAAGGGTCGCTCCCCGACCAGCCATACCGAGGCCTATTGCCCCCTCTACTGCCATCCGAGCCCTCACACTAAAAAAATTGACAAGAGACGAGCTTCGTGAACGATCGACCAAAGGATTATGTTGGCATTGCGATGAACCATGGAGCCACGAACATCGCTGTAAGAAGGGTCGGCTCCTCATGATAGAACTAGTGGAGGATGAGGACAATGAACCATCTGAAGAAGGCCTCGAACCTGAAGAGGAAGCCATAGAGGAAGAGCCCCAACCGGCCGACTACGCGGTGCATGCATTGGCCGGCTACTCCAATCCGCAGACGATGAAAGTTGGAGGACTTATAAAGCAGCAACCCATCACCATTCTCATCGACACAGGTAGCACAAATAACTTTCTCAATAGTACGGTTGTTGCATGTTTAGCACTTCAAATCGAAGGTTGCAAGATGTTCGACGTAAAGATCGCTGACGATCGAATCCTTAATTGTGACCAACGATGCCCGCGGGTGAAGCTACTCCTCCAAGACCAAGAAGTGGTAGCCAATTTCTTTCTCCTACCCGTCGATGACTATGAAGCCGTGCTTGGGATCGAATGGCTCATAACATTAGGTGATATCTCCTGAAATTTTTCTAAATTAATTATGAAATTCTATTGCAAAGGGAGATAGGTCACATTACGAGGCAAGCGCGGGAGCCATATCTCCACCGTTTCGACGCAACGGATGGAGAAAGTTTTGCACAAAGCACATGGGGGATTTTTTATGCATATCCAGCAGCCATCAAAGGGGGAGAATATACAATTTTTAGATCCTAAGCTTGCCCTCTTGCTGGATGAATTCGCAGACGTTTTCACGAAGTCGCGTGGGCTGCCCCTAACCGGCAGTATGACCATCGTATTCCTATTCTGCCGGGCAAACTCCAGCAAATATGCGTCCGTATTGTTACCCTCACTTGCAGAATGAGATCGAAAACATCGTTAAAGAGATGCTTGACACCAGGGTAATTCGACCGAGTTGCAGCCCTTATTCTTCACTGGTGTTGCTAGTGCACAAGAAGGACGGTACATGGCGGATGTGCATTGATTATCAGGCCTTGAACGCTATCACCGTCAAGGATAAATATCCTATATCCATCATAGATGAGGTCTTGGATGAACTAAAAGGAGCCCGAGTCTTCACTAAACTGGATCTCCATTCCGGTTATCACCAGATTCAGGTATGCACTGAAGATATTCCGAAAACCATATTCCGCACGCATAATGGTCACTACGAGTTTTTGGTAATGCCTTTCGGACTTACGAATGCTTCTTCTACTTTCCAAAGCCTGATGAATGACATTTTTCGGAGCTTTTTACGTAAGTTCGTATTAGTATTCTTTGATGATATCCTCATTTATAGCCCTACACTTAATATACATTTTTAGCACTTACGAACTGTTCTAACAATTCTCCGGGAGAATACTCTTTATGTGAAACAGTCAAAGTGCAGTTTCTTACAACATAAAGTGGAGTATCTTGGGCACATTATATCAGAGGACGGAGTGGCGGTAGACCCGACAAAGATCGAGGCAATGCAAGGATGGCCGAAACCTACAAACGTAAAATCACTACGTGGCTTCCTTGGACTCATGGGCTACTACCGGAAATTTATGAAAGATTACGATAAGATCAGTGCCCCGCTCACTTCCCTACTAAAGAAAGACTCCTTATGGTCGGAACAAGCTTCTATAGCCTTTGAATGACTCAAGGCCGCCATGACGATGACGTCGGTCCTAGCATTACCTAATTTCAGCCGCACCCTCGTGATCGAGGCCGACGCATCCGGAGTTGGGATTGGAGCTGTTCTAATGCAAGATGGCCGACCTCTCACCTACACCAGCAAGGCATTGTCTCCCTTACACTTGAAAATATCGGTATATGATAAAGAAATGTTTGTCATTGTACACACCGTCACAAAGTGGAGACCCTACCTGATCGACTGACGCTTCCAGATTAAGACTGACCACCGAAGTCTTAAGTATTTCTTGGAGCAGAAAATATCCTCCCCGGAGCAGCAATGTTGGGTAACTAAACTTCTCAGCTTTGATTATGAAATTACTTATCAAAAAGGAAAAGAGAATGTTGTTGCAGATGCTTTATCTCGGCTCCCGGGGCAAGCAGAAATTTCAGCCATCTTCCTTCCCACCACCGATTTCCTTGAACACATTAGGGAGGAGTGGAAGAATGATCCGGAAATCCGAAGCATCATAGAAAAATTGGAGAATGATTCGGATTCCGTAGGGCACTACATGTGGGACTCGAAGGACTTACGCTATAAAGATCAAATTGTTGTTGTTCCTTCTTCTCCTCACATTCAAGTTATTTTGCATGAAATGTACTCTTCACCTTCGGCAGGGCACTCTGGATTTCTGAGGACTTAAAAAATGGTAAAGCAAAACTTCTTCTGGAAGGGCATAAAGAAATCAATTTATGACTATGTATCCAAATGTGATGTATGTCAGCGGCATAAAGGAGAAACAATGGCAAGTCCCGATAAACTACAGCCGCTACCTATACCAAATTCGACTTGGACGGACATCTCCATGGATTTCGTCGAAGGACTGCCACTATCTCAAGGTAAAAGCACGATCTTTGTGGTGGTAGATCGCCTAACTAAGTATGCTCATTTTTGTGCTGTGAAACATCCCTATACTACTGCCACTATTACCCAGATTTTTATGGAAAATATTATGAAATTGTATGGGATGCCAAGATCGATAGTAAGCGACCGTGATAGGGTGTTTACAAGTAAATTTTGGACCGAGCTCTTCCATCTACAGGGCACCCAATTGAAGATGAGCACATCCTATCATCCATAAACAAACGGCCAAACAGAGGTGGTGAACAGATGCCTCGAGACTTACTTACGATGCTTCACCAGCGACCGGCCCAAAGAGTGGACAAGATGGCTTCCCTGGGCTGAATGGTGGTACAACACAACTTTTCATTCATCGACTAAATGTACCCCTTACAAGGCACTGTATGGCCGACCGCCCCCTGTAATTTCCAAATATGTACTTGGTTCGGCCAAAGTGGATCAGGTCGACCAAGACCCAATTAATAGGGATAAACTGCTACAGCTGCTAAAGGACAACCTAACTGTCGCTCAAGCCCGCATGAAGCAACAAGCAGACAATCACCGGAGTGAGCGAGAATTTTCAATAGGAGATTGGGTTTACCTCCGCCTACAACCATACAAGCAGCTATCCATTAACACCAGAGCATCGATGAAACTGTCTCCATAATTTTATGGACCATATCAGATTTTGGAACACATTGGGGCCATGGCATACTGACTTAAACTTCCAGATGATGCCAAAATTCATCCCGTCTTCCACGTATCCCTATTGAAGCCGAAATTGGGTGAACATGAATTGGCTCAGACTTAATTGTCGAGCACTACAATTGAAGGTGAAATCCAAGCCCAACCTGAAGCTATACTTGATCGAAGAATTGTGATGCACCGACGAAGCCCCTCTATCGAAGTACTTGTGAAGTGGAATAACTTACCATCTGAAGATGCAACATGGGAGTCACACGAATAGTTGAAGACTCGGTTCCCAGAGTTTATGGATCCTCAGCCTTGAGGACAAGGCTGATTCTGATAGGGTGGACTTGATAGAACTCCAGTAGGGTTGAGTCCTAATCATTCTAGTAGAAGTCAATAAAAACTCTGCTAAATTGTAATAAGGCCTCTCCTATCTTATAAAGAAGTATGACCAGAGTTTGGATTAGCCCTTAGGGCATAGTAGTCGCCGCCCCCCTTACTGCGTAAGTCGCCCAGGGTTTCCCCCTGCTTAGGTCGGCTATAGAGCCAACCTAGCCACCCCTTGTTCCTATTAAGGTTGGATGGCTATAGGAGGGGCAAAAGGGTAATTTAACCCAGATAAGTGCCCCCTAGTCTAGGACTTGATCCCTATTTAAGATGTAGCCGCCCCTCTCTTTGAAAGGAAGTAATTATCAATTTTATTTCAACCTTGTGTCGAATCTAGGAGGGAGGAACCCCTACAGCGTTCCAAGGGTTGATCCCCCTCAAGGATCAAAATCTATATAGCTCCATCTGGGGTTCTATCAATCTCTGGACTAGCAAAGGGGATCCCCATCAAGATCGAAACATGGAACAAAAGCACAAACATGATGGCGGTGTCATTGAACGACTTCAAAGTGATCCTCGGAATAGAGTCCATGCACGCAATGAAGTTGGTGCCAATATCGTTCCTTAACTCTCTATGTCTAATGGGAGGCAATGACCCTTGCGTGGTTTCTATTTCTCGACGAGGGACAAAGGATCCACAGTAAATATCGGTATTATAATTGAAGAAAAGGGTACGAAAAGGTGAATCAACCTTTGTAGCAACCATAAAGCTAGAAACACTTGACGGGGAGGCCACTCAAGAACTTACTACAGTGATGAACATCCTAAAGGAGTTTTCGGACGTGATGTCGAGTGAGTTACCGAAAACTCTATCACCACACAGAGGCATGAATCATCACATAGAGCTAGAGCCAGGAGTTAAGCCTCTAATGAGACCACCATACCGCGTGACCCCTCCAGAGTTGGTAGAAGTCAGAAAGCAGTTAGACGAACTACTAAGCGGTGGTCTCATCCGTAATTCAAAAGCACCCTTCGGAGCTCCAGTCCTCTTCCAAAAGAAATAAGATGAGAGCCTCCGATTATGTGTCGACTATCGAGCCCTGAACAAAGTGACAGTTAAGAAGAAATATCCCATCCCGCTCATCACAGATTTGTTCGATCAACTGGGCAAGGCCAAGTACTTCTCCAAACTGGACCTTGGTTCGGGGTACTGGTAGGTGCGTATTGTAGAAGGTGACAAGGTGAAGACTACTTGTGTGACCAGGTATGGAGTATTTGAGTTCTTGGTGATGTCTTTCTGCTTAACTAACACTCCAACCACATTCTGAACCCTAATGAACCAACTATTCAAGGAATATTTAGATAAGTTTGTGCTCGTTTACCTGGATGATATAGTCGTCTGCAGTCAAACACTTGAGGAGCTTGTTGAGCACCTTCGGGCAATCTTCAAAGTTCTCAAGGATAACACTTTGTTCATAAAGAGGGAGAAGTGTTACTTTGCTCAGACGGAGATTCTATTCTTGGGGCATCGAATCGATGATGGTTCTATCCGGATGGATAAATCTAAGGTGCAAGCTGTGGCGGACTGACGGACACCAAAGAATGTGCCAGAGTTTAGATCCTTCCTTGGGTTTATCAACTATTATCAACACTTTATTGCCAGATATTCGAAGCGTGCAGCTCCACTAATAGAGTTGCTAAAGAAGGAGCAGTCGTGGAGATGGTCGGACAAATGTGAAGAAGCATTCCAAGACCTAAAGACTGATTTAGTAGAGGAACCAGTACTTAGATTACTAGACTATGGGAAGTCCTTTGAAGTCTATACAGATGCTTTTGACTTCACTATTGGGGGAATACTTATACAAGAGGATCATCCAGTAGCCTACGAGAGTCGCAAGCTTAATGAGACCGAGCGGCGATATCCAGTGCATAAGAAGGAGATGTAGCGGTGGTTCAATGTCTAAGAGTCTAACGATACTATATTTTGGGAGCACAATTTGTACTAAGGACGGACAATGTCGCACTGAGTTACTTCCAGACTCAAAAGAAACTCTCCCCAAAACAAGCTCGATGGCAGAACTTCTTGGCCGAGTTCGACATAGTAACAGAGTACAAGCCCGAAAAGATGAATGTTGTGGCTAATGCATTGAGCCGAAAAGTTGAATTGGTGAATGATATATAGTTAGAAGGCGGAGGCCAAGCAAGCCAGTTACACTCCAACTTTCTTTTCAGGATCAGGGATGAACTGTACAGTGATCCTCAAGCAGTAACCCTGATGCAGCTCATCAAAGAAGGCAAGACACGATGGTTTTATCAATATAAATTTTTTATCAATATGTTATATGAGAAAATTATTAACAATCATAATTTATATTTTTAATTTTGTATGAAGTTCTAAATTAGACCAGTCAACCTTATTTAACTAACTATGCTTAGATTTAGACTAAATATTAGCCCAATTGAGTCAATCCAAAATAAAAAATGATCAAAGTTTGACTTTGCTTAAATTTAATCAAAACTTGATTGGTCAAATATAAATTCAATTAAGTAGTCCAAAGTTAATCAAAATATTTGGGTAAGATAAATTATATTAATCAAATTTATAATTGAGGATACATGCCAGAAATTTTTAATTTCTAATGGGCAAAACTATAATTTTAGTTAGGATGTATAACAAAATATATAGTTTTTAAAGGGCAAAACTATTAAAAGGATATAAACTAAAATTAAAAATTAACAGGGATAAAACTATAATTTTGATAAATGAAACCCTTTTTTTTCTCTTTTGGTTGTAGCTGCATGAAGCATGCGACCACCATGATGCGCGATCGTCCATCGCCTACGTATTACCTATGGCTATCGCATTGGGCCGTGGTTATTTTGATGCAGTCGATCGATGACCTCCTCGGTTGTCGCATCGCACCGCTGTGCCCACGCATGATTGTTATCATTGTGTGCTAGTTCCTCACAAATGGAACACCTCCACGGCCTAGCATCGTCGATCATCATCCCACCATAGGTATATGCATATATATAAATCAATGGGCCCACAGGGTCGTCATAGGGTGTGGTTGTGCTCACGGGTTCACCCGACGACCCCATAGGTCGCCATAGCCATTCTTGTCTACCTTGTAGTTGTTAGGAACCATGACCTTTGGCATCTAGTAGATACTGGCCGAGGTTGACAAACGCCACTACAACATCATTGTTGAAGCCAATGGTCAAAGGCAACACTGCAGCTACTGCAAATAGTGACACTACTATAGCCACCTATAACTAAGGCAAATCGCTCATCGTAAGGCTGCTACACAGAGACAATCATAGTTGTGCATGTGTTCGCTGCCACATGTTGCACTCCACCATGCTTTCGCTATGTATAGTAGCACTTATGCCCAAGCGTTCGTTGCCCATGACCAGGCTGATGACCACTAGAGGCCTTCACCTTCAATAATGTAGTCATTGACAATAAGCTATCAATGATATTCCATCGATCAAACACAATGAACCTTGCATCACTCGTAATTATGTGACAGACCGGACAATATAAGAAAGTAGATCGACAATAGAAATAAATTATTGAAGCATCATAAATCAAAATCAAATAACACTTTTTTGTCAATGAAGGGTGCCAATAAACATATCTAAGGTATTTGATTTCAAAAAAATAGCTCTTATACTAATTATAAGCATAAAATCTATCATTATATTAAAAACTTTTAACATAAGAATCAAAATCAAATAATAATAGATCAAATTACGATATGTACCTTTCGGTGTCATTCATAAAGTCTTTATCTGATTTGCAAGCACACCATCGTTGGATCCAAGAGCTAAAACAAAGTCGATTTGTAATGAGAACTAAACTTGTATTTTTCCCTCTTCCTATCTTTCATAGGACTACTATGAGTTATGGATTAGGGACTAACAATGATTAAGAACATATCCATAATTTCAATAATTGATATTTCATTCTTAAGATGTCTTATCCTTTTATAGATGAGAACAAAGAATATATAATGATAATTAAGAGAGTCTTTTTTATTATCTCATAAAGAATCCTACTATAATTTTATTTTATTACACATGTTTATAACCTAAATCTTTAATATGATCTAATATCATATCCTAAAATGTGCTTGTTTTAATCTTGTAAACTTTGTCATTTCCTTGGTTATTGGATTTTTTTTCCTTAGTAAGTAAATACATAGTTAATGATTTCATCTAATATTTTCACTGTGTGGAAATTGTCATTTGTCTGCTCTTCGTCGATTCCATTTGAGAGCATTACTGTAAATGGGAAGCTGGGAAGATGCTGACAAGATTTATTGTATATTTACACCATTGACATGTCACTGGGATCAGACACCGACGTGTTTGAGCGAGCCCTCATCCCGGCTAATATATATTGTGATCGACCACTTCCACGTTATCTTCTTGTCCCAAAGATTTTAAGCCGAAGAGGCTCCACCTCTACTTGTCTCTCGCGACGTACGTCCATGACGCGCTTATCGACCAATTCCTTATAATTAATTACTCCGCTGCCTTGTGATGGAGCGTTGTGGATTGTTCTATTGGCACCGAGTGCTGGCAGTGTCGGCAGCATTTGTGTCAAATCTTTAGCGTTGTGGTACGTTCATTGAAGGTAAGCGCTGTGGTACCCTAATTTCCAAGGTCTATAGATCCATCCACTACTAGATCATTAAAACCAACAATAACCCCCATGAACCACCACAATTCGCGTTTGCTAATTTCCACGGTCTATAGATCCATCCGATGCTAGATCTATAAATCCAACAACCCTCATGAATCACATTATGCGATTAAACCAGTGTTATTACCAAAAACGCTGTCTTGGTTAGGGCGGGTGTTTTCCTATAAACTGGTGAGCACAAATCACGTGACGCCTGCATGGTCCATGACCCCACCCACGCCGGCCAATCTCTTCATCGCCTGGCAAGTTGAATAATTGAAGCGTGCCTAAACAGGTGGCCATGTGTCTGTATCGTGGCTCGAACATGTCTGCATCGATAACTCCCGTCGAACGTTCTATTTCTTCAGTCTTGCAGGAGAAATATGAAATAAGAGTCGAACGACATTAACATCACCCGAACTCGAGTTTAGCTCATTCTGATCCAGTATGAATGATTGTGAGCCTGATATCAATTATGATGCTCCTTTCATTCTTTATGGGATACAGATGTGCTCTATCTATTCTTTATCTTTTTATTTGTGTACTGGTAAGTCGTAATAATAAAGAAGAACGTGGCGTATCACGTGACAGCCACGCCACCTTTCTTCTATATGAAGATCTCCATCAACCCAGCCCTGCGCTCAACTAAAATAAGGGCAAAAAGCCGAGAAAGGGGGAAGCGAGTGCTTCAATGGAGCGTTACGTCACACTCTCCATGGTTCTCCTCGGCGCTGCTCTCTGCGCCTTCGCCGACGCGAGGGGCGTCCCCAACGACTTCATCCGCTCCTCGTGCCGGGCCACGCAGTACCCCCACCTCTGCGAGCGTTGCCTCTCGACCTACGCGCCACCGGTCCGCCGGAGCCCGCGCGGGGTGGCGGCGGCCGCCCTGGCAGTGAGCGCGGACAAGGCGCGGTCGGCCTCGGCCTTCGTGAGGCGGGTGTCGGTGGGGGTGCGACCGGTGCGGTCCCGGGAGTCCGGGGCAGTGCAGGACTGCATGGAGACGATGAGGGACAGCGTGGACCGCCTCCGTCGGTCGGTGCAGGAGATGAAGCGGATGGGGCGGGCTCGGAGCCCCCGATTCGCTTGGCACCTCAGCAACGTGCAGACCTGGGTCAGCGCCGCCCTCACCGACGAGGGCACCTGCCTCGACAGCGTCTCGCAGAACGCCGGCCCCGCCGTCCGGGCGGCCATACGGAAGCGGGTGGTGGAGGTGGCGCAGGTCACCAGCAACGCCTTGGCTCTCGTGAACCGGCTCTCTCCC
This sequence comes from Ensete ventricosum, assembly GCA_029747655.1. Classification (NCBI taxonomy): domain Eukaryota; kingdom Viridiplantae; phylum Streptophyta; class Magnoliopsida; order Zingiberales; family Musaceae; genus Ensete; species Ensete ventricosum. Next base: position 22,032,351 of record JAQQAF010000001.1, on the reverse strand, counting down.
CGGATCTGAAACCGGTTCGAACCACCCACCCCCGCGGCTCTCTATAGTTATCGTTGTTATATATATATATATATATATAATGTAGAAATGTAGGTATAGAGAATGCAGTGCTTGAAGGAGAGATATGGATGTATAATGTTAGTGGCAGAGTCTTGATGTGACGATGATGGTAGTAATGTTGTGAAACGAGCTTGTACTAAGTTTTGGCTTTGTTTTCCAGATGATCATCGTGTTGCCCACACAATTATAATATTGGCTGTGTCGGCATCGCTTACTCTCTGTGCTCACAGATACAAAAAGGCCAAGATCCACAAGTAGAAATATGGTCCAGGAAATTATGATCTCTCGAGCCAACAGTCACCGATCAATACGGAGGATGACAAATTAGAAGTTCACAATCAAAGCGACTATTGTGCAGTAGCTGTGGATGGAAACTCTTAAACGTTGTTGAGAACCAAATCATTCAAATCAAATGGGAAGAAACTCTTAAACTTTCTCTGAGCCATAACTCTAGTTTATCTTCGTCGTATTTAGTCCCTCCCACCTTTGCTTAGGGCCCTCCAATCAGACCGACGTTGATGGTTTTTACGGGGGTGGGTGGTTTGGATGAAGGTTAGATGAGCATCAGTTAGTTCATCATAAAGGGAACGACGATTTCATTTACCGTGGCCGTGTGTATCGGCGCTTTGGATTCCACTGCAATGGCCGGTCCACTCATTGCAGTGGCCCATCTGCCGCTGCAAACAGTGGCGGGAGATGTGACGGCCAGCCGTTTCGTGGTTGGTTGAGTTGGATGGTTGTATCACATGAGCCACAATGAATGATCAGTAGTATGTCGTGGGGACCACCTCTCACGATCACACTTTTCCCATGGAGAGAGAGAGAGAGAGAGAGAGAGAAAAGCGGGAAGGTGTCGGACAGTGGCACATGGAGGCGTCACTCCTCCCCACTAGCTCGCTCTTGCTTCGCCTGCAGTCAGGCAGCCAGCAGCCGCAACTTGGAGAGAGCTATCCGAATGGAATACCCGACTCTTAAAGCCCAAATCACGAGACGGAACAGGGTTGTGATCACCACTGGAAGTCACGTGATGAGGGATACGTGAACGCTGCAAATTGATGCAGTAGGGTGAGAGAATTATTGCGACGCGGATGCCGTGTGCCTGCCTGCGTGTGTGTCGTTGATGGATCGAATGATCAATTATTACTATGTTGCCACATCCTAGTTGGGGAAGCCTCGGCCCAACGACCCCTTCCGCCGCACCACGATATGATTCGAGCAATGGATAATTAATAGGTGGGACCCCGGACCCATCCGTCTCTATGTCGAAGTTTGGCTTGCGTCTTAATCAAACCTCCTCCGGTTCATGTGAGACTCCTATACCCTATTCTTGGCAAGCTTTGTGATCCAGAAATTAATGAAAAAATTAGTGCAAGAATTTATATTTATATTCGGAGTTCAGCTTTTCTTCGGACATGAGGTCTGAGAAATGGGAAGGGGCAGTGAGTAGGCAAGTGCTTTACATTAGTCATGTCCGGGAAAATAGATTGACATGATGCCTCGAGATCATGAAGGAGATGGGAATTCATTTGGTGGGCCTGGTGGCACTATCTCGACCAATAAATTAAAATTGCGGCCTAACATTTGTCCTCTGAGGCCGTCGACCTTAGGTTAATTATAATAGATATTAGCAAGGGGTATGGTATTGATATGTGGTTTGACACGTGGACGATCAAATTTCACATCATCTTCAATATTACGTCGACTCGGGTGCACCTCATCTCATCGTTTGACATTTGGATCGAAGAGTCAGAGACAACCAGATTAATACAACGCGCGACTGCATAAATCGTAGCATCTAACATTTTGATCACTTTTCGACCATCGAAATCGATCGATGATTCCGCGCCATTCTGCATACCTCCTCTTTCTCCTAACCTTTGAGAAATCTCAGGTCCACCATTTTGAACTCTATATCTGGTTTTGTAAAGTATATTTAATAAAATATTTATGCATATAAATCCTCACAAATCTTCTTTTGTTAACTAAAGCATTAGAAATAGCTTTATAAGATATATCATCTACGTGGTTGATGTGTGTGATTGTCAATAACGTCTTTGTCACTCTAACATAATTGAAGATAATTGAAAGTCCGACTTTATCCCTCTAACATTTAAATTAAGATCGAAATAAAAAGTGAAGTCTCGATAATAGTAAAACTTAGATTGACATTGACATTAGACTCAAATTGACACTAAATTTTTAATAGAAAAAAATATAATTATACTCTAACAACTATTGATATGGGAATAATAATATAGTTAATACGTCAACACCACAGCACCATCTAACGGACATCTCGACATCACGTGGTTGATATTTCAGTGTAACATTATTGACAATTCAATTTTAATCTAAATGAAATCAAACATTACTATGTTTTGGGTTCGATACAATATGATTGTAATTAAGTTTAGAAGAGTCCCACCACCTTCTTGATAGTTGACACCTAGCGTGAAAGTAACAATATTCTAAGCCCAGGTGATCCCTTAAGCGTGTTAGCAATAGTTGAATCCCTTAAGACCTTTATTAACTTGATGATAGGACTCTAATAGGGTTGAGTCATAATCACTCTAGAAGTAATCAATAAGAACATTGTGAGATTGTAATAAAACTCTACATAGTCACTTCTATCCTATAAAGAAGTGTGACTAGGGTTTAATTTGGGGCCTTAGGGCCTCCTAGCTACCACCCCCTGGGTTGGTCGGCTAGGGTTTCTAGCAGAGGGGCGTGGCTTGTACAACCACTTAGGCTGCCGCCCCTTTATTTATGCATGGTAGCTATAGGAGGGGCAAAAAGAGGAATTCACTTAGGAAGCACCCCCTAGGGCTAGGGTTTGGAGTCCTATATAAGCATGTAGCCTCCACCTCTTTTAAAAAAGTAAGATCAATCTACAATGCAGCCATATGACCGACTACTAGGAGGGAGGAACCCCTATAGCGTTCCAAGGGTTGATCCCCCTCAAAGATCCAAATATATAGAGCTCCATTTGGGGTTCTATCATCTGGTATCAGAACAGCGATCTTGCTGCCCCTGCAGCCATCTCAACCGCCTCCACCTTCCCAAGCAATTCTCACAATTGCTGCGACACGCGCCTCCACCTTCCACCCTAGTCGTAGATCAAATCAATTTGTCGCTGCCCCTGCGTTTGATCTCGAGATCTGGTATATTTTTATCACCCACGGCTCTTTAATACTGTAAAATCCATTACCTTACACGTTGAAGAGTTTTTTCATACTTTCATTGCTGCAAATTTCGATTGTCACAAACGTTATCGTTATTAAGAAGGCGAAACGCTACAGAAATTTTCAGCCGCGTATTTGTCTCTTGAAACTGGTTTATTGTTGCTCCTTTTTGGCCAAAATTTTTATATAATTTCATAAATCATCTTAGCTTTCATCTAAGATTGATCTCAGGAAAAAATTCCTTCTGAAACTGGAATTATAGTGCTGCAATTCTTCGTCGCCCAGTGCTGGAATTTTACAATGAAGAATCTGCCTTCCGCTTGTTTGTCTCTTGAAACTGAACTTTTGTTCATCCTTTTTGGCCGAAACTTTTACACAATTTTATATATCGTCTTAAACTTCATCTAAGATTGATCTCTGGGAAAATGTCTTTATGAAACCGGAATTATAGTGCTACAATTCTTCGTCGTGCAGTATTAGAATTTTATGACGAAGAATCTGCCTTCCACATATTATCCTCTTGAAACCAAACTTTTGTTATCCTTTTTGGCCAAAACTTTTACACAATTTCATAGAAAATCTTAGTTTTCATCTAAGATTGATCTTTGTGAAAAATTCTTTCTGGATTCAGAATTATAGTGCTGCAATCCTTTGTCATGCAGTGTTGGAATTTTATGACAAAGAAACTGCCTTCCGCCTTTTTCCCGATTTTCCTACCGTTACTCTGTCAAAATTTTATCAAACTTTTTGCTGATATCAAACACATCTGAACCGAGGATTTCTGAATATTTTCCTTGAGTTTTTCTCTAGAATTTATGTCGAGAACTCATCATTTCTCTAACGTAAATTCTGTTCGGTAGAACTACACGTATGTAGCGAACTTTCATCGAATTCTATCAGATTTTTATTACTGTTTTTCCAGATTTGAAACTCCCTTTTCCTTGTCTTCCTCCCTTAACACCACAGCTCCAAATTTCATAATTTTTGGCTAGAATTTTTGTTGGGAAACTATTGTTTCTTTGATGATAATTCTGCTTCTGCAAGGCAGCATACGTTGCAGCGAACTTCGTCAAATTCTATCAAACCTTTGCTTTCATCTCTTCCAGATCTGAAACCATCTTTCCCTAACCTTCACCCTCTACTGTCACCACCCAAAAAACCTATCGAACTGCAACCAAAAACTCACCCCAATCAACCCCAAAAATAGCCCTAACCGCAGCCTACTTTCTTACTGATCCACCTACCTTTTCAGCCCACCTTCCTTATCGATCCACCTACCTTTGCTGCCATTTATCCTAGATCCAAAATATCTTTTCATAACCTTCATCCACTGCTATCACAGCCCTAAAACCACACCAAATCACAGCCTAAACTCCACAAAACCATAGCCCCTAACCGCACCCAAAACTGCCACAAAACTAGCCCAAAAAAAGAAAAATCGTAGCTTTCGGTCCACCAACCTTTCATCCACCCAACCTCCCTTATCCCTTTAATTGTAGCATGCATCTCTTGCTGCACAATGTTGCCAACAGTGATCTCTCGCTGCCATCCTCCTTGATTGCAGCTAGCAGTGATCCTTTACGGTAAAAAACCTACCAGCAGTGATCTTTCACTACAATCTGTCTACATCGCAGCCACAACAATATTTCGCTACCAACTATCTTAATCACGACCAGCAATGAATTGAACATGACCAACAATGGTCTTTCGTTCCTTATCGCTGTTGTCCTCCTCCGCAACAGTCGTGCACATCGCTGCCCCGTCTTCCTCCTATTGTAGCCGTACCCTTGCTACGATCACGCCACCCGCAGCCACAAAGTCGCAGTGCAAATTCAGATTATAAAAAGAACATTGACAAAGAACTAGCGATGATCCATCAAACCTCCACCATACAAGAGTACTAAACCAGGTTTGAAAGATTATCTAATCAAACTTACGATTGGTCTGAAAAATAGATATTGAGAACTTTCATTGAGGGCTAAATCGGAGATTCAGAAAGAAGTTAAAGCGCGACAGCCATACACACTTAAGGCAGCCATCTCCTTTGCACGACTACATGAAGATAGGTTGAACCAAGATGCTCGGAGGACCAAAGCCATCGCACGACCAGTAGCACAAAGACCCTCGGCCCCATCTACCACCAGTTGGTCACCTCAGCCAAAAAAATTAACAAGAGAAGAGTTTCGTGATAGATCGACAAAGGGCCTATGTGGGAATTGTGGTAAACTATGGAGCCTAGAACACCAATGTAAAAAGGAGACACCGCTAACAATTACGCCCACTGAAGAACCCAGATTTGAAGATACGACTCTCGAGCCCAAGGAGAAGATACACCACAATCGGTCACATGCACGGTCCCTACCTTAGCTAGCTACACCAACCTACAAAAATTGAAGATCGAAGGGTTTCTCGAGCAGCAGTCCGTCATCGTCCTCATCGACGCCGGGAGCACACACAACTTCATGAGTAGTAAGGTTGCAGCCCACTTAATGCTCCAGAAAGAAGATTACAGTGGGTTCGAAGTTAAGGTAGCTAACGGCCAAATTCTGAAGTGCAACCAGAAGTGCCCGCGGGTTAAACTGATCCTACAAAAGCAAGATGTAGTTATTGATTTTTTCCTCCTCCCTCTTGATGATTTTAATATAGTGCTCGACATTGATTGGTTGTCCACGATTATAGACATTTTTTGAAATTTTTCAAAGCTAACCATGAAATTTTTCAGCAAAGAAAAACAAGTGATTCTACGAGGGAGCCAAGCGACTACGACCACAGTGCAACACTTGGAGAGGTTACCAAAAGAAGAATTCAGCGGTTTCCCAATTCAAATTCAAGAGTTTCATGAGATTGAAGATAAGAACCCTCTCCCACATCTTGCTGAAATTTTGGGTCTCCACCAAACTGAGCCGACTACCTCCTCTGAAGCTGTCCGACCCCCCTATGCTGAACTGGCTGAAACTTCTACCAATTGTTGCTTAACCAAATTGCTTCCTACAACCTCAGAAGATCGAAGATAAAAGGGTTGCCCAAGAGATGATAGAGACATGGATTGTTCGGTCGTACTTATTTCCCGCTACGACACATCCCTATATCAGTTTCCCCGGATATAAACTACTTTTAAAGTGTTACATCATGCCGAACTCACCATGGTTGCTGATGCAGCACTTCCAGATCTTAGGTGACTTCCACGACTTTCCCCAGGATTGGACCATGATGCTTAAAGATTTCATTGATGATGACATCCGATTTATGGCCCAAGGCTCAATGGGGAAGGATCATTCATAGGACTTAACGAAGCATGAACATCATCCCTCTTATTATAAAGAAAGATGCACCACCTTGACTGAGTGGAACTATAGCCCTCATGACCACGATGTCGTCCACACCAAATCATGGCTAGATGTTTATTATTGGAGTAGACACATCCAGAGTGGGGGTCAACACTATCCTCATGCAAGATGGTCAATAGCACGAAGAAGTGAAAATGGGCCCCGAAAAATCACCACTCCTACCCACCTCAGACTCAGATCAGGCTCACACCACTAGAGATTTTATCAGAGGACAACCCTCACTCCAAAAGAAGGCACGACTACTATTACAAAGCAATCACATGGCAACCCATGCAAGAAAGAAACTTCCCCCTGACAAATGCCGAAGCAGAAGAAAATTTTCTGAGAAAGATTTAAGTCCATCTTCATCTTCAGCTCCACCAGCATGAAATTTAAGCCTCAAGAAAGTGGTCTCCCTATTTTTTTGGACCTTGCAAAATTGGAAATCATATTGGGGCCCTAACCTGGAGATCAGATCCACGCACCAGATTAAGATTACAGTTGATCCTCTAGGTATCCCACCTCAAATGGAAATTTAAACAAGACGACTCAGCCCAAATCCATCCAACTGATACCGAAGCTGATGAAGATGTTAACGCTTAATTAATGATCGCATGGGAGGAGCTCAAGACTTAGTTCCTAGAGTTCATGGACCCTTAACCTTGAGGACAAAGTTGATTCAAAGAGGACGGTCTTGATAGGACTCCAGCAAGGTTGAGTCCTAATCTCCCCAGAAGTAATCAATAAGAATCCTGTGAGATTATAATAAAACCCCACCTAGTCACTTCTATCTTATAAAGAAGTGTGGTTATGGTTTAATTTAGGGCCTTAGGGCTTCATAGCCACCACCCCCCTTACTAGGTTGGTCGGCTAGGGTTTCTAGCAGAGGGGCGTGGCTTATGCAGCCACTTAGGCTGCCACCCCTTTATTTATGCATGACAGCTATAGGAGGGGCAAAAGGGAGAATTCACTTAGGAAGCACCCCCCTAGGGCTAGGGTTTGGAGCCCTATATAAGCATGTAGCCTTTCTACCTCTTTTAAAAAAGCAAGATCAATTTACAATTCAACTATATGGCCGATTACTAGGAGGGAGGAACCCCTATAGCGTTTCAAGGGTTGATCCCCCTTAAAGATCAAAATCTATAGAGCTCCATTTGAGGTTCTATCACTTGAGCATTAGAGAGATCTTGTCGGCAACACTCCCCATGTAGGTCGGTAGGTTTTGATGCAATTGGAGATGAACATGAATGGCAACACCTCCAAACAAAGGTGACTAAGAATCTAATTGATTCCGAATAAAAAATTGAACTTAACAACTATCATTGTATCTTTTTATAAAATATAAATCTTCATTAATAATCCATTACGGGAGTGTCAAAAAAACCTGTATAAAACAGAGAGGAAGCTTCAGCTCCCCATTTAGTTGTTCTTTGAACTAATCTACTATCGTTAGCAAGTTTGTGTGGAAAAATATTGATTTGCTTAGGGTTGAAACCAAAGCTTCTAACATTTACAGTGGAAGCTATATTCTAAATGCCACTTACAAAAGATTTGAGATTCCAAGTGGAAGCTAGATTCTAAATGTCACGTACAAAAAGATTTGTGATGCCAAGGTATATGAGTATTATCATTAAGTATCATAACAATTTCTTTAGCATATGTGAGGACACACTGATGTGATTAAACCGTGGAAGTTTGCCAACTTTAACCCTTCAATAATAGTAAGACATCCGTCTTGTTTGACATTTTTGACATTGTATTAAGCACATCCTGCAATCACAATATTTCCTCATTAGTCTCTCATGAGAAAATTTGTACCTACAAAATCAGAAAAAGGATGTAAGGATCTATCACAATATAATATTACATCATTTTTACTTACCATATGTTCCTACAAACCCCTTTGATTCTCTCAAAGTCTATTACAATGTGTTGAACCATTCTCATAATCAGTAGTAAAAGCTAAAGCCTTGCACCAGATAGAGAATGACTTGTTGATGATTGTGATATAAAGAAATTTTCCTATTAAGCAAGATAAACCAGTGGGAGTTGGCAATTAAACTTCTAATTTTCAAAGCATCTAACTTGTGAAGATTCTCTCTTTCCTTCAACCATTGTCCTTCCACTCAATCTGACAATCTAAAAGAAAATTTGAGTCTAATCTAGATCAATTTCTAATATTTACGAGGAAAATAACATTTCAAGGAAGACATGTTTATTAGGATCAGAATAAAGCTGACACATTTTGATAGTTAAATTTAGAATATCATATGGATGTAGATAATCTTTTCCAAAGCATTTTCTATACACAACATCTTTACTTTAGGAGGAAAAGTTAACTTTCGTATAGCCTTCCAACTAGGCTAGGCTTCTATAGTACATACAATCTCTTCTTTTAATCATTTGGTGTGAGGGTCCAAATCCACTTATCAATATTGGGTTGAGAGATAACGCAAATCTTAAAAATCCTAAAAACTAAACACGGATGAAAATTTTGATATAGGAAGTTCACATTCCATTGTTTTTCTTTTGACAAATTTACAACCAAAGAAAACTCTCCCATATACATCAAAAAAAGGCAGGCCAAGTACTAAATGATAAATTAAAATTTCAAGATTCATCCCATATATTAGTGGTTTGCCTATTTTCTTTAAACTTTCGAATTCCAAGTTTAGTACATTCCAACATGTCACACAAATGTCTCCTAGTTTTAGAAGAATTAATCATTTTGTTATCAGCCAAAGACTTAAAACAACTATATTTAGTATTAATGATTTGCACCCATAACTTATTACTTTTGTTTAGAAGAGGTAGAAACCTTTTAGCATTGATAGTGTTTTTAAAAATAAGATTGTGTCTAATGCGAAAGCCTCCCAAATCTTTAGGACTAGTAATCCTATCCCAGCTAAGAAGGCAAGTCTTCATTTTATAAGGATTAAAATTCTAAAAAAAACCTAGTCACATTTTTTTTTCGCAAAGGAATCCCTAGCCACTTTAATAATTCTTTTAAGCGTTTTATTAGACATTCCTGAAACCAAAATAGTATGAGAAGAAATGTCATTAACAATAAAATTAATTAAAATAGATTTATTAGCCTGTGAGATTAATCCTTGGAGCCAACCTTGGGTCTTATGAGTGACTTTATCAATCGTAAGCTGCTGGAAACTTTTAGCTAATCTATCTGGAAAGATGTAAGCTTCGATTTAAGATCTCAGAGAAACCAAAATCTTGGAGACTATAACCATCGATACAATTTTAAAAAGAAGTTATGGAAAAAGAAGCATAGAAAGGGTGATCTTGCTTATCCTCACTACTTAAATTATAGTTAAAATCTCCAACAATAACCGTAAAAACTCTAACAAAATTCAAAGCCGAGATTTTGTTCCACATATTATTGCGAAGGTAACAATAAATAATACTAGCCAACCTAGAGTCTACATAATCTTGGTAGCATCCTCTACCAGGAATGAGTTTCCTGAAGCAAAATCAAATCTACATGATTAGCTTTAACATAATGAACTCAAAAATCCTTGACGGGCTTCCTATGAAGTCTCCTACAATTTCAGTTAATTAGATTCATTAACAGGATTAAAAGCCAGTCATATCTGATTCATAGAGAGAAGAAGAGAGATCCTCCTATAACATGCTTTGGAGGTGTTTAACCCTCTCTTTAATGGGTTTTGTAGTCTCACTTACCCCCTTACCATGGGCAGCAACCACCTTGGAACTTTTCGAAGGTAAAGCTTTACGCCCACCCAAAGGAGGAGGGAGAAGGTCGGCCATCATCTGCATGATCCAAGACTTTCAGGTCATTCGAGGTAGCCACATGTGTGGAGATATAGAGTCATCGACAACGTTTTCTTTGGTGAGAACAATGTCTTCCTTTGTTATTAATAAAACATTAAGGGTTAATATTAATTTTTATTATTATGATTTTGATCGTGGATCATATAAATTTTTAAGATTTACTCATGTTTAATATAATTTTTATATTTTAAAAAATATAATATATAAGCTCATCCTGTCAAGTCATAGTAAACAAACATTAGATATTGATTATGTGACATATAAACTATTAACTTTAATAACATGTGTAATATAAATTTTTTTTTAAAAGATTCATTTTAGCCTCTGTGATTTTGGCTTTGGACCACTTAAAGTCCTTATAGTTTGCTCGTATATAAAATAACCCATATATTTTAAAAAATGTAGCATATAAGCTCCTCCCATTAAGTTTGAGTTAATAGATGTTATAGTCTACTTACGTGGCATACTGACTCATAATTAATCATTAGTATAATAATACATATAATTTAAATTAAAAAATGTCCATCTTGTCGAGAAAGAGGGAGTGGCGGAGGTCGTAGCGACAGACGAAGGTAAAAAGACAAAGGTAGGAGAAGCCGGAGGCAAAGGTGAGGGAGAGCTTGACCACCACGTCATAGACTATTGCGTATCGAGTATCAGACTAGTTGATGCACATCCACTTGAGGCAAGTTCGAAAGTGTTGAATGCTGGATTTTAATGATAAAATTAATTAATGAATTTATGGACTAATATGCTTTCAAGATAAGGAACGCGGGAAAAGCTTCGATCATGAACTCGAACCATCATAGGGTAAATTATTAAATCAGACATTGGGCCGGAAAGCATCATGTTAAAGATTGGACATCGGGTCGAGAATTAGTCGACGTGTCGTAGGATGAATTTCGTGCTATGAGTTCGGGCATCAATTAGGAAGGTGATAGGACCCTAGCAGGGTTGGGTCCTAGTCTACTAAGTCGAGTCCACTGATTGGGCCGTATTGGCTACCCTAGACGAAACATTGAATCAACTAGGAGCTGATTTGAATAAACGAGCCCAAATCCTAGTTAGAGTTGGATTCGGCTAAAGTACGAGTCATAGTAAAAGTAGGAGTTCTATTCCCAGTAGGATACTTAATTGGAGTCCATAGTCAGAGGATCGCTTCATGGAACCCTATAAATAAGCATGTAATTCTTCTTTTTGTAGCTAATGAAAGATTAATTCTTATTTTCAGCCTTTTAGCTGAAATCTTAGGAGGGTCGATCCCTTATAGAGATCAAGGAGGGCCGATGTTAGGACTCTAGCTAGGGGAGTCCTAATTTAGTTTCATTGAAGAGGGCAAACATGTAAATCCTAAGGGCATTCATATAAATCCTATCTTGCCGACCCCTATTAAAGAGGTGAGGAGGCCGACTAGGTTAGGATTAGTTTGAAGGAAGATATTTTGAGGGAAGAATAAGATACATGTCACCCTAATTAACCACCCCTTATCCTAGTTAAAGAGGGGTTGGTTGAGGAGGGGTTAACTTAGAATAGGATTAGGATTAGTTTGGAGGTTGCTTTCTAGAGTTGGAGTTGGAGTTGTTGGAAGTAGAAGTTGTTTCTTAGAGTTAGAATATGAGTTGGACTCTTAAGTAGGAATCCTATTATGAGTTGGGGTTTAGAAGCCCTATAAATAGCCTTGTATTCTCTCATCCTTTATCATCAATAGATCAATTTTTTTTTAAGCCATTGTGCAGAAAACCAAGGAGGGAGGAACCCCTATAGAGTTTCATAGATGTCGATCCCCTATAGAGATCACCTCAAGCTTAGAATATGTAAGGGTTCTAACAGCTGAACCCCTACAGAGATCGATGATCTCCGATAAAAACCTTTGGTTTCCTATCATCTAGTAACAGAGCAGCGTTCTTGGCATCTCGCTATTAATATACTTCACCACCACTGTACAATCCTATTGCTGCCGCCACCAGCAACTCCAATTTGTAGCCATCGACTTCCATCTATTGTTGCCGCCACCTTCATCTCCTATTGCTGTCACCACCAGCAACATTTATCGCAGCCATCTAACCTATATTGCTACCACCGTCGCCACCTTCACCCCTTGTTGTCGCCACTTGCAACTCCAGTTTGCAGTTGTTGACTTCCATCTCTTGCTGCCACCACCCTCATCTCCTGTTGCTGCCACCACCAGTAACATTTATCACAGCCATCTAACCATAGATTGCTGCCACTGTCACCACCTTCACCCCATGCTGCTACCACCACCAATAGCAATTTGCTGTAGCCATCTAACCTTAGATAGCTACTGCTACCTACTCCTCTCTCCCTATTATTGCCGCCAACACCATCTAGCACAAATCTTATGTCCCTGACTCGACAACAGAAGGAGTTGAATATCACATATCTTCAATCTTATGCGATAGCCACAAATGATGCTCTCAACGCAAGGTTTGAAGCCTTTGAGGCTCGTATGGAGGATAGATTGTGAGCACTCTTCAATGAATTCAGAATAGGTCGATCGAAGAGCCCAAATAAATCTCAGTGTAGAGAAAGTTCATACCAAAAGGAGAACCAATATGAGAAGGGTGATCAAGCGTAGGACTCCAGATACCCACGCATAAGGGTGGAGTTCCCTAGATAGGAAGATGGAGACCCAACCAGATGGATCTTGCGTGCTGAAAGGTTCTTCCATTTCCACAAGACTCTAAAAGGATCTATGGAGGAAATCACCGTCATACACCTCGAGGGAGATGCTATTCAATGGTACGATTGGTTCAAGCACATATACGGTGTACTCACGTAGAGGCAATTCAAAAGTGGACTGCTGATCCATTTTGGACTGCCGAAGTATGAGAACACGGACGACCAACTTGCAAAGATTCGTCAAATCTATACCGTGCAAGAATACCAACCAGGTTTGAACATCTCTCAAATCAAACTCGTGATTGGTCTGAAAAGTAATTGTTAGGACATTCATCGAAGGACTTAAACTAGAGATCGATGTGAAGTTAAGGCCCATCAACCGTATACCTTGATAGCTACCATCTCCTTTGCCCGTATCCAAGAAGAAAAGCTTAACATCGACGCCTGAAGGACCAAGATCTTGTATAGACCAGCAGCCATCAAACCATCAGCCTCCCCTGCTGCTAACTAAACTCATATGACGAAGAAGCTTACTCGAGAAGAACTTTGAGAGAGATCAGCTAAAGGGCTATGTTGACACTGCGACGAACCGTGGAGCAAAAATCATCACTGCAAAAGAGGGAGACTTTTGATGATTGAACCAATTGAAGACCCATAACCCAAGAACATAGAATCCCAAACCCAAGGAGGAAGATGCACAGGAAGAAGCTGAGCCAATCATCAACACGGTCCATGCCCTAGCTGGCTATGCCAACCCTTAAATGATAAATATTGAAGGATTCCTTAAGCACCAACCAGTCACAATCCTAATCGACACCAGAAGCACCAACAATTTCATAGACAACAAGATTGCTGCCTGATTAAACTACTGAGTCAAAGATTGTGATAAGTTCAACGTGAAGGTAGCATATGGCCGAACCCTATCTTGTGGCCACAAGTGCCCGCAGGTGAAACTAATCATACAGGGCTAAGAGATAACGATGGACTTTTTCTTGGTGTCATTGGAAGACTACAATGTAGTGCTCGGCATTGAGTGGCTAATAACTCCATGTGATGTTTCTTGCAACTTCTCTAAACTCCTTATGAAGTTTTTTCATTGATGGGAAATATGTGATCCTAAGAGGCAATCACGGGGCAAGGTTTCCACCATTACGAGTCAAAGGATGTAAAGGTTGTTGCACAAGATGCATATCAGTTTCCTAATCCATTTGTAAGGATTACAACTTGATGAAAAGACGATGCAAGAAGACCCTACTCTCTCCTCCTTGCTTGCTAAATTTGTGCACGTGTTTGTTGAACCAAAAGGACTTCCCCTTACTCGGTGGCATGACCATCGAATTCCTATCTTGTTAGGAAAAGCTCTAGCAAACATTTGGCTATACCGGTAACCCCATCTTTAGAAGGCTAAGATAGAGCGGATCATCCAAGATCTGCTAGCAATATAGATCATTAGGCTGAGTGTTAGCCCTTACTCTTCATCGGTTCTCCTGGTATGGAAGGACGGATTCTGGTGGATATGCGTAGAGGTGGGGAGGGGGAGGGAATTAGTGAAAGTTAGTGAAAGTGTAAAAATTTTGGTTTAAGAAAAACTTTTCTTTCAAATACAATCGAGAAATCGGAAGCGCTTCTTCAAATTAGAATATGTAAGTGAATCAAACTTAAGATAAAAAATTTTGATTTAGCTAATGAATGTATAAATTAAGTAAAAAGAGATGCACTACAGTTTATAGTGGTTCAACCAAAAACTTGGCCTATGTCCACTTCTCAAATCCTCTTTGTTGAGGTCCACCGAAGTCCACTACCGATCTTCTTTGGGTAAAGACCAAACCCTTATAAGCTTTTCAATTTCAACTCACAAGGGAGACCTCTTATAAGAAATATAACACTTGATTTGCTCTCTTGCCCCTTTTCTTTTTCTTACCCACTTTTAGCAAACTTTTTCACATATTTTTTGCTCAATGACTTGTGTGAAATGTAAGAAAACTTGGGGTATTTATAAGTCTCAATTGGCTTCAGAATTTGAAGCCAAAATTTCAAAGGCACTAGGAAAAGTCGGGTATAGGCGGTGCCACCACCGACGTTAGCGGCGCCACCATCGAAAGCAGCCCAGAAAATATGGTAGCGGTGGTATAACTGCTGGCCTGGGAGGTACAACTGTCGGCTACTAGCGGTTCAATCGGTGGGAATCTCGGAAAAGTGATTCCCTTTACTTTTCCAATCCCAACTTGTACTTTATGTTGACTAATTCTTAAGTCAACCAATTGAGCTCAATCTAATCTCAAATGTAGGCCCGGTTGCCTCACATTGAGTTACTTTGGATTCCTTCCAAATCAAACTCAATTAGGACTCGAACCTAACTACGACTCACTGATTATAATCATACAGGACCATCAAGCTTAATAAACGACCTAACCCTTGGTAATCCAGCAACCTCTAGGATTCTTGCGATGAGTCTTACGGTCTTCCTCTGACGATCTCCCGACGTGTTCCCAGCGAGTTTCCCGATTCCTTCGACGAACTCCCGATGAGATCCTACTGCATTGTCCGAACCTTGGCCCGATGCCTAAACTTGATCATGGCTCATCATTTGGTTGTAACTCAATTCCTTTATTGTAGTTAGACCTGCATTACTCCCTCCAACACACAAGTTAGATTAAACACTCATCAATTGATTTCATCATCAAAATCCGAGATTCAATAATCTCTCTCTTTTTGATGATGGCAATCAATTGATGATGGGAGTTAACATTAACTCTCCATATTTTCATGCTATAGTTAAAATAGAATAAACTTAAATTCAAGAGAACTAAACACTCTTGAATTCAAGTATCATGATATGATATTTCAACAATTTTCATCAATAGATGCAATATTACACTCACCAATGATATAACATCAATTTAAATATTTTGCTTTAAGATATCAAATCATCAAAGATGTTTAAAGTAAATAACATGAATTTTAAAATTATGCATCAGTCATACATTTAAAAATCTCCCCTTAATTCATTAATTATTTCTCATCTTTATTTATCAACAAACAAAGAGAAATGCCTATGTTAAAATTTCTTTCATATGTCATCAATATCCATTTCTCCCCCTTTGTCATCAATAAAAAGTGAAATAACAAGCAAGTAATTTTATGATACATACGGTCATCATGTGTCAAAAATTTTATATTTGTGTAAAATAAATTTTGCATTGCTCTCCTTTAGTAAAATAGGATAAAAACCTAATTTTCTCAAGAAAATTTTTCTCTCCTTTGTAAATAAGAAATTAGAACCAAGGAAGAGGATGGGATGTCAAAGATTAAATTTCTTTGAAAAATAGTATATTCATCAAAAGCTCATATTAAGCATCATAGAAGTTTATATCACATATTTTCTTTTATAGATATTCATCATAAATTAAAATGATCTTTGAGAAAGGATAAAAAATATCATCACAAAAGAAATTTTGAATCTTATTCTTGTCAATATCAAGGTAAATCTTTTCAGAAGGTGAGATAAAAAATTCTAGAAATCCAAGAAGAGCTAAGAGCTACTCATGCATTCATTTCAAGCAAAAGTAGCAAATTAAGAAATCCAAAAAATAGTAAATCATGCATTATAATGGTTTAGCATTCTAGCTCTCTTCTAATATAATCAAATTGCTCTTCATTTAATGGTTTTATAAAAATATCCGCTAATTGATGCTTAGTGTCAATAAATTTCAAAAAAATATCTTGATTATTCATATGATCCCTAATAAAGTGATGTCTAATATCAATATGCTTAGTTCTTGAATGTTGAATGAGACTTTTAGTTAAACATATGACACTTGTGTTGTCACATTTTATAGAAATATTTTTCAATTGAATTATGTAATCTTCTAATGTGTTTTTCATTCAAATGACTTGAGCACAACAAACACTAGCTGCAATGTATTCAACTTCAACAGTAGATAAAGCAATCAAATTTTATTTCTTGGAAGACTAAGAAATAAGTGCATGCCCTAAAAATTGACATCCTGGTAATACTTTTTTCTATCTCATCTACAACCACTAAAATCGGTATCAACATAAGCAAGTAAATCAAAGTTTTTGGTTTTTGGATTTTGGATACCATAATCCTAAGTTAGAAGTTCCTTTTAAATATCTAAATATTTATTTAACTACTTTAAGGTGAGAAAGTTTAGGATTGGATTGAAATCTGATAGGACTCCAGCAGGGTTGAGTCCTAATCATTCTACTAGAAGTCAATAAAAACTCTGCTAAATTGTAATAATGCCTCTCCTATCTTATAAAAGAGTATGACCAGAGTTTGGATTAGGGCATAGTAGTCGTCGTCTTCCTTACTGGGCAAGTCGGCCAGGGTTTCCCCCTGCTTAGGTCGGCTATAGAGCCAACCTAGCCGCCCCTTGTTCCTCTAAAGGTAGGATGGTTATAGGAGGGGCAAAATGGTAATTTAACCTAGATAGTGCCCCCTTAGGCTAGGACTTGATCTCTATTTAAGATGTAGCCACCCTCATCTTTGAAAGTAAGCAATTATCATCTTCAATTCAGTCTTTGTGCCGAGTCTAGGAGGGAGGAACCCCTATCGCGTTCCAAGGGTTGATCCCCCTCAAGGATCAAAATCTATAGGGCTCATTCTAGGGTCTTATCATCTGGTATCAGAGCAGCGATCTTGCTGCCCCTGTAGCCGTCAACCATGCCTCCACCTTCCCAGGCAATTCCCACAATTGCTACAACACGCGCCTCCACCTTCCACCCCAACCGCAGATCAAATCAGTCTGTCGTTGCCCCTTGCGTTTGATCTGAAATTCTGGTATATTTTTATAACCCACGCCTCTTCAATACTGTAAGATCCTTCCTATTATATGTGGGAGAAGTTTTCCAAAGTTTCCTTACTGTAATTTTTTACCATCGCAAACGTTATCATCGTTGCGAAGGTGAAACGTTGCAGAAATTTTTTTAGCCGATTGTTGCTACTTGAAACCAAACTTTTGTTCAACATTTCTAACTGAAATTTTTACACAATTCTCAAGATCAAGTTGGCTTTCATCTGGATTTAATTTCAGGAAAAGACTCTTTCTGGAAGTGGTTTTCTTGTATGATCTTTCACCATCACGTAGTTTTAGAATTTTACGATGAAGGAATCTACTTTGCATCTTTTGCCCTATTTTCAGACCGTTATGCTGTCAAAATTTTGTCAAAATTTCTACTGGTGTTGACAACATCTAAACCAAGAGTTTCTGTATAATTTTCTTAAACTTTTCCATGGAATTCTATCAAATTTGAGTGCTATTTTTTGTGGGATTTTGGACTCTCCTTTCCTCGTCACCAAACCCTACTATCCTTACCAAAAACCCTTCAAAACCCTACCCTAAACTGAAACCAAATAGCCACCCAAATATGTCCTAAACTATAGCCTACTTCCACCCAAACCGATCCACCTTCCAACCGGCCACCCCTTCTCCAAAATTCCCATGCCACTAACCCGACAATAGAAAAAAGATCTAAATATTATAGATCTTAAGGCGTATACTATGGCATCGGAGGAGGCCATCGATGCAAAGCTTGAAGCCTTTGAAAATCGCATGGAAGAGAAGATGTGATCCTTATTCGCTGAATTCAGCATAGGCCGACCATCAAGCCCGAGGAAGTCACACCATGGAGAGACTTCAGATCAGTGAGATGATCCTCAAGAGCATGGACGCATCACCTCTGATCCCAACAATCCATGCATGAAGGTTGACTTCCCAAGATGGGAAGAAGGAGACCCAATCGGATGGATCTCGCGCGCGGAGCGCTATTTTCGGTTCTATCGAACGGTCGATGCCACACGGGTGGAGATCGCTGCCATACACCTTGAGGGAGATGCTATTCAATGGTTCAATTGGTTTGAACACACCCATGGAGGACTCTCTTGGTAGCGGTTCAAGGAAGGGCTTTTAAACCGCTTCGGTCCGACTGATTTCGATAACATCGACGGACCATTGGCAAAGATTCGTCAAACCTCTACAATACAAGATTACCAAACAAGGTTTGAGCGTTTATCTAACCAAACTGAAGATTGATCTGAGAAACAACTTTTAGGTACTTTCATTGAGGGCCTAAAGCCGGAAATCCAAGGAGAAGTCAAAGCACGGCAATCGTACACCCTTATGGCGGTAATTTCTTTCGCGCGTATCCAGGAAGAATGATTGAACCATGAGGCACGGAGGACAAGGGTCACTCCTCGACCAGCCATACCGAGGCCTATTGCCCCCTCTACTGCCATCCGAGCCCCCGCACCAAAAAAATTGACAAGAGACGAGCTTCGTGAACGATCGGCCAAAAGATTATGTTGGCATTGCGACGAACCATGGAGCCGCGAACATCGCTGTAAGAAGGGCCGGCTCCTCATGATTGAACCAGTGGAGGTTGAGGACAATGAACCATTTGAAGAAGGCCTTGAACTCGAAGAGGAAGCCATAGAGGAAGAGCCCTAACCGACCGACTACGCAGTGCATGCATTGGCCGACTACTCCAATCCACAAACGATGAAAGTTGGAGGACTTCTAAAGCAGCAATCCATCACCGTTCTCATCGACACAGGTAGCACAAATAACTTTCCCAATAGCATGGTTGCTACACGTTTAGCACTTCAAATTGAAGGTTGCAAGAAGTTCGACGTAAAGGTCGCCAACGATCGAATCCTTAATTACGATCAACGATGCTCGTGGGTGAAGCTACTCCTCCAAGACCAAGAAGTGGTAGCCAATTTCTTTCTCCTACCCATCGATGACTATGAAGCCGTGCTTGGGATCGAATGACTCACCGTCAAGGACAAATATCCTATACCCATCGTAGATGAGCTCTTGGATGAACTAAAAGGAGCCAGAGGCTTCACTAAACTGGATCTCCATTCCGATTATCACCAGATTCGGGTATGCACTAAAGATATTCTGAAAATCGTATTTTGCACGTATAACGACCACTACGAGTTTTTGGTAATGCCTTTCGGACTTATGAATGCTCCTTCTACTTTTCAAAGCCTGATGAATGACATTTTTCGGAGCTTTTTATGCAAGTTTGTATTAGTATTCTTTGATGATATCCTCATTTATAGCCCTACACTTGATATACATTTTCAGCACTTACGAACTGTTCTAACAATTCTCCGGGAGAATACACTTTATGTGAAATAGTCAAAGTACAGTTTCTTACAACGTAAAGTAGAGTATCTTGGGCACATTATATCAGAGGACGGAGTGGCAGTAGACCCGACAAAGATCGAGACAATGCAAGGATGGCAGAAACCTACAAACGTAAAATCACTACGTGGCTTCCTTGGACTCATGGGCTACTACCGGAAATTCGTGAAAGATTGTGGCAAGATCAGTGCCCCGCTCACTTCCCTACTAAAGAAAGACTCCTTCTTATGGTCGGAACAAGCTTCTACAGCCTTTGAATGACTCAAGGCCGCCATGACGACGACGCCGGTCCTAGCATTACCTGATTTCAGTCGCACCTTCGTGATCGAGGCCGACACGTCCGGAGTTGGGATTGGAGCTATTCTAATGCAAGATGGCTGACATCTTGCCTACACCAGCAAGGCATTGTCTCCCTCACACTTGAAAATGTCGGTATATGATAAAGAAATGTTTGCCATTGTACACGCCGTCACAAAGTGGAGACCCTACCTGATCGGCCGGCGCTTCCAGATTAAGACTGACCACCGAAGTCTTAAGTATTTCTTGGAGTAGAAAATATCCTCCCCGGAGCAGCAATGTTGGGTAACTAAACTTCTCGGCTTTGATTATGAACTTACTTATCGAAAAGGAAAAGATAATATTGTTGCAGATGCTCTATCTCGACTCCCGGGGCAAGCAAAAATTTTAGCCATCTCCCTTCCCACCACCGATTACCTCGAATACATTAGGGAGGAGTGGAAGAATAATATGGAAATCCAAAGCATCATAGAAAAATTGGAGAAGGATCCAGATTCCGTAGGGCACTACACGTGGGACTCGAAGGACTTATGCTATAAAGACCGAATTGTTATTATTCCTTCTTCTCACATTCAAGTTATTCTGCATGAAATGCACTCTTCACCGTCAGTAGGGCACTCTGGATTTCTGAGGACTTATAAAAGGGTAAAGCAAAACTTCTTCTGGAAGGACATAAAGAAATCAATTTATGACTATGTATCTAAATGTGATATATGTCAGCGGCATCAAGGAGAAACAATGGCAAGTCCCGGTAAACTACAGCCGCTACCTATACCAGATTCGACTTGGATGGACATCTCCATGGATTTCGTCGAAGGATTGCCACTATCTCAAGGTAAAAGTACGATCTTTGTGGTGGTAGATTGCCTAACTAAGTATGCTCATTTTTGTGCCATGAGACATCCTTATACTACTGCCACTATTGCCCAGATTTTTACGGAAAATATTTTGAAATTGCATGGGATGCCAAGATCGATAGTAAGCGACCGGGTGTTTATAAGTAAATTTTGGACTGAGCTCTTCCATCTACCGGGCACCCAATTGAAGATAATCACAGCCTATCATCCACAAACAGATGGCCAAACAGAGGTGGTGAACAGATGCCTCGAGACTTACTTACGATGCTTCACCATCGACCGGCCCAAAGAGTGGACAAGATGGCTTTCCTGGGCCGAATGGTGGTACAACATAACTTTTCATTCATCCACTAAATGTACCCCTTACGAGGCATTGTATGGCAGACCGCCCCCTGTAATTTCCAGATATGTACTTGGTTCGGCCAAAGTGGATCAGGTCGACCAAGACCTAATTAACAGGGATAAACTGCTATAGCTGCTGAAGGACAACCTAATTGTCGCTCAAGCCCGCATGAAGCAACAAGCAGACAATCACCCGAGTGAGCGAGAATTTTCAGTAGGAGATTGGGTTTACCTCCGCCTACAACCATACAAGCAGCTATCCATCAACACCAGAGCATCGACGAAACTGTCTCCATGATTTTATGGACCATATCTGATTTTGGAACGCATTCGGGCCGTGGCATACCGACTTAAACTTCCAGATAATGTCAAAATTCATCTCGTCTTCCACATATCCCTACTGAAGCTGAAATTAGGTGAACATGAACTGGCTCAGACTCAACTGCCGAGCACTACAATTGAAGGTGAAATCCAAGCCCAACCTGAAGCTATACTTGATCGAAGAATTGTGATGCGTCGGTGAAGCCCCTTCACCGAAGTACTTGTGAAGTGGAATAACTTACCATCTGAAGACGCAACATGGGAGTCACACGAAGAGCTGAATACTCGGTTCCTAGAGTTTATGGATCCTCAACCTTGAGGACAAGGCTAATTCTGAGAGGGCGGACTTGATAGGACTCTAGCCGAGTTGAGTCCTAATCATTCTAGTAGAAGTCAATAAAAACTCTGCTAAATTGTAATAAGTTATCTTATAAAGGAGTATGGCCAGAGTTTGGATTAGCCCTTAGGGCATAGTAGTCATCGCCCCCCTTACTGGGCAAGTCGGCCAGGGTTTCCCCCTGCTTAGGTCGGCTATAGAGCAAACCTAGCCACCCCTTGTTCCTCTTAAGGTAGGATGGCTATAGGAGGGGCAAAAGGGTAATTTAACCCAGATAAGTGCCCCCTTAGGCTAGGACTTGATCCCTATTTAAGATGTAGCCGCCCCCCTCTTTGAAAGCAAGCAATTATCATCTTTAATTCAGCCTTTGTGCCGAGTCTAGGAGGGAGGAACCCCTATAGCATTCCAAGGGTTGATCACCCTCAAGGATCAAAATCTATAGGGCTCCTTCTGGGGTCTTATCAAAATCTTGCACATAATCTAACACTAAATATAATATCCGGTCTAGTAGTAGTATAATATAACAAGTTATCTATCATTCCTCTACAAGTTCTTTGATCAAAATTTTCTCCTTCATTATCTAAGTCCAATTTTGTAGAAGTGCTCATGGGTGTGTTTATGGCCTTAGCATTTGCTATACCAAATCATTTTAATAAGTCTAAGGTATACTTAGTTTGACTAATAAAGATACCATCATATAATTGTTTTATTTGTAATCCAAGAAAAAGGTTCACATTAGACTCATCTCAAATTCTTGGCTCATATTCTTAGCAAAAGATTCACACAAGGATTCATTTGTTGAACCAAAAATGATATCATCAATATAAATTTGAATAAAAAAAATTTATTTTCAAAATACTTAAAAAATAATATGGTATCAACCTTGCATTTCAAAAAATTATTTGAAATAAGGAAAGAATTAAGTCTTTCATACCAAGCGCGAGGGGCTTATTTTAATCCATGAAGAGTTTTAAAAAGTTTAAAAATATGTTTCGGAAGAAGACTATTTTCAAAACCAAGGGGTTATTCAACATACACTTCTTTGGAAATGAAACCTTTAACAAAACCACTTTTAATATCCATTTGAAATAACTTAAAATCTTTAAAAGATGTAAAGACAAGGAGCATCCATATGACTTCAAGTCTTACCATATGAGTGAATGTTTCTTCATAATCGATTCCTTCTTCTTGATTGAAACCTTTGGCCACTAATCTAGCCTTGTTTCTAATCACAATACCATTTTCATCTTGCTTGTTTCTAAAGACTCATTTAGTACCAATCACTAAACATTCATTAGGTCTAGGTACAAGCTCTTATACCTCATTTCTCTCAAATTGATTTAATTCTTTATGCATTGCAATAATCCAATAGTCATCTCTTAGGGCTTCATCAATGCATTTTGGTTCAACTTGAGAAAGAAATGCGGCATTAGCACAAAAAAGTTTTAAAAGAAGAACGAATTTGAACACCTCTTGATGTATCTCATATTATAAGCTCCTTAGGATGAGTATTTGCATACTTCCATTCCTTGGGTAAGAATTTAGAAGTAGATTCATCGAAGTTGCGTTTAGGAGAGTTATCATTTAAATTCAAAGTGCTAAAATCAAATTCATCATCAAAATCAATTTTCTTAAGTTCATAAATCTCATTGAAAACAACATGAATAGATTTTTCAATTACTAAAATTATTTTCTTGAGTACACAATAATCTTTTGAAATATAAGAATAACTAAGAAAATTACCTTCATCGAATTTTACATCAAAATTTCCTAAGCATCATTTTCATTCAAAATAAAATATTTACAACAAAATACTTTAAAATAAGAAATATTAGGTTTTTTACTATTTCACAATTCATAAGGAGATTTAGTGAGTAATGGTCTTATAAGAACCTTATTTAAAATATAGCATGCCATATTAATGGCCTCGGCCCATAAATATTTGGATAGGCTATGTTCTATGTTCGTTTAACATTGTTCTAGCAATTTCTTATAAGCTCATTTTTTTTCTACTACTCGATTTTGTTGTGGATTTCTAGGAGTAGAGAAGTTATGGATATACCCATTTGATTCATAAAAATTTTGAAACTCATTGTTTTAAAATTCACTACCATGATCACTACGTATTGATAAAATCATAAAACCTTTTTTATTTTAAATAATTTTATAAAATTTTAAAATATATTTAAAGGAATCACTTTTGTGTGCTAAGAAATAAGTCTAAGTATATCTATTATAATCATCTACTAAGACAAATACATATTTGCTATCTCCTAAATTTGTAGTATCAATTGGTCCAAATAAATCCATATGGATCAATTGTAGTGGCCTAGAGATGCTTATTTGATTTTTTGACTTAAAGCTACTTTTTATTTGCTTTCTTAATTGGCATGTATCATATATTTTATCTTTAATGAACTTAAGGCTATGTAATCCTCTTACTAAGTCTTTAGTTAAGATTTGGTTGAGTAATTTTATGCTAGCATGACCTAGTCTCCTATGCCAAATCCAAGCATCATCATTTAAAGCCAAAAATCATGTTTCATCATAAAAAAATTTAATGTCAATAGCATTCACATTTTTGTTTCTTAAGGCAATCAAAGATTTATTCTTGTGTGGCATTTCAATAATACAAGCATTGGATTCAAATTTAACAATATATCCTTTATCACATAATTAGCTAATACTAAGTAGATTATGTTTCAAGCCATAAACTAATAATGCATATTCAATCAAAAGGGTTGATATGTTACCTATGGTTTCATTTCCAATTAATTTTCCTTTGTTGTTGTCTCCGAAGGTGTCGACTCCTTTATTTAGGCTAGTGAGCTTAGAAAAGTAAGTTGGATCTCTGGTCATATGCCTTGAGCATCCACTATCAATGTATCATTTGGTGCTCCTAGCATTAGTTTAGAGATAAACCTACAAGAAAGATGATTTTAATTTAGGTACCCATTGTACTTTGGGTCCCTCATAAAGAGCTTTACCTAATTTATCTAAAAGTCTTTGGTTGGTTCCTTTAGAAACCTAAATTAATTTATGTGAACTATACTTCTTAAATGAATATTTGTATGTCATATGTCATAATCTACCATAAAAGTTACATTTTATTTTCAGTGGCAAGTTTAGAGTAGGTCCTTTAACGAAGGTAGTTGACTTTTCTTGGGTATTGCCCACAAAGCCTATCTCTTCTCTCTTATGAACATAACCCTTATTAGCAAGGATTATGTTTAAGGATTTATTCCCTATTTTAAAATTTTCTAATGTTGATTGGAATGTAACATTTTCCTTTCTAAGTTCTTCTAAGCTTTCACATTTGATGCATGAACTATGTGATGATGATGCTACGTGTATCTATCTAAATTTACTAACTAATGAATCATGATCTTTCTTAAGCAGTTTATAGGACTTGCTAATTTTTCTAAACTCATCATAAAGCTAATGAAAATATTTAACAATTCAACAAAAGAAATATTAGACGACTCACTTACCTCATGATGGATGGCCATGAGAGCATAGTTGGCAAATTCTTCTTTGGAGTGGTCTTCTTCACCCGATGAGCTTGAGTCATCCCAAGTTGCCAAGAGAACCTTCTTCTTATGGGATGTCTTCTTCGTTAATTGAGGACACTCATTTTTGAAATGTTCAGGTTTCTTGCACTCAAAGCATATAATGTTGTCTTGTTATGGTTCATTTTTATTTTTATAATTTTTATTCATTTTTATAAATTTTTTGATTTTTCTTGTCAATAGTTGAATGTCATTAATCTCATCACTTGAGATTTCATTCGAGGAGTCATCACTAGTTCTCAATACTAAAGCCTTCTTATTCTTTGGAAGGGGTTCTTCAAGTTTATCATGAGCTTTACAACTTAGTTCATAAGTCATAAGTGATCCAATAAGTTCTTCAAGAGGAAAGTTATTTAGATCTTTAGCCTCTTGAATTGTAATTACTTTAGGATCCCAACTTTTAGGAAGAGATCTTAATGTTTTACTAACAAATTCAAAATTAGAAAAATATTTACCAAGAGCTTTAAGAGCATTGATGATATCCGTGAAACGGGTGTACTGATAGGACCCTAACAGGGTTGGGTCCTGCTCAACCAAGTAGCAACTAATAAAACCCTGTGAGATTATAATAAAACCCCACCTAGTCACCTCTATCATATAAAGAAGTGTGGCTAAAGTTTATTTTGGGGTCTTAAGGCTTTCTAGCCGTCGCCCCCTTTACTGAGCTGGTCGGTTAGGGTTTCTAGCAAGGGCGCATGGCTTGTGCAGCCACTTAGGCCGTCGCCCCCTTATTTTGGTAGATCGACTATAGGAGGGGCAAGGGGAAAAATTTACCTAGGAAGTAACCCCTAAGGTTAGGGTTTTGAGCCCTATATAAGCTTGTAGTCTCCACCTCTTTTTCATCAAGCAAGATCATCTTTATTTCAGCCTTGTGGTCAACTTCTAGGAGGGAGAAACCCCTATAGCGTTCCAAGGGTTGATCCCCCTCAAAGATCAAATCTTCATAAAGCTCCTCTGGGGTTCTATCATCTGGTATCAGCGATCTTGCTACCCTTGCTGCCATCTCTGTTGCCTCCATCAAGCCAAGCAATTCCCATAATTACTACTAACGTCGCCTCCATTGTCATCCCCACACCGCAAATCAAATCAATCTACTGCTGCCCCCATCGATTGCATTGAAAATCTGGTATATTCCTACAACCCATACCTTGTTACTACTACAATTTTCTATCCTTACATTCCAAAGATAATTTCCTATTCTTACTTTGCTGCGAATTCCTTCTGTCATAAACGTGATCATCGTTGCAAAAGAGGAATTGCTGCAGAAAATTTTCAGCCGCATAGAGGCTTATTGAAACCGATCTATTGAAAACCTTTCTTGGATGAAAATTTTACACATTTTTATAGATCAACTTGACATCCATCTAAGATTGATCTATCATAAAACTCCTCTTTAAAACCGATCTTATACTGCTGCAAATCATTATCGTAAATTGTTGAAATTTTACGATGAGGATTCTGCCCTCTTACTTTGCATCGATTTTCCTACCGCTATGCTGCCGAAATTTCTTGGATCTAAATTGCTATTGTTGCTCTAATCTGAACTGAGGTTTTTCCAGTAAAATTTTACACAATTCCCTCGAGTTTCTACTAGAATTTATGTCGAGAATCCATTGTTTCTTTGACGCAAATTCTGTTTGGCAGAACAGTACATATGCAGCAATCTTTTATTAAATTCTATCAGATTTCATTGCTGTCTTTTCTGGATTTGAAACCTTCTCTTCCTCACCTTCAACCCATACCATCACAGCCCAAAAACCCTACCAAACCATAACCAAAACTTCATCCAAATCAGCCACCAAAATAGCCCTAACCATAGCCTATTCTTTCATTAATCCACCCACCCTTCGGTCACCCCTTTTCTGAACCCATCAATGAAAAAGAGACTCAACATCACAGATCTGGAGGCCTATACCATGGCATCAGAGGAAGCCATCAGTGCTAAATTTGAAACCTTTGAGACCTGCATGGAGGAGAAGATTCAGTCTCTTTTCGCTAAACTCAACATGGGCCGGCCATAGAGCCCAAGGAAATCTCAATAAGGGGAGACTTCAGATCGGAAAGAGGACTTCCAGGAGCGAGGAGG
Source organism: Ensete ventricosum (assembly GCA_029747655.1). NCBI lineage: Eukaryota > Viridiplantae > Streptophyta > Magnoliopsida > Zingiberales > Musaceae > Ensete > Ensete ventricosum. The sequence goes on along the minus strand of JAQQAF010000001.1, from coordinate 22,004,352 downwards.
CACTATGACTGATCCATATAATCCACGCATGAGGATAGACTTCCCTAGATGGGAAGAAGGAGACATGATCGATTGGATCTCGCATGATGAGTGCTATTTTGGGTTTCACCGAACCACATATACTTCCATGGTGGAGATTTCAGCCATCCATCTTGAAGGTGATGCAATTCAGTGGTTTGATTGGTTCGAGCACACCCATGGAGGCCTTTCCTGGCGGCAATCAAGGAATGACTATTGAAACACTTCGGACCTATCGACTATGAGAACATCGACGGACAATTGGCAAAGATCCGACAAATCACTACCATACAAGAATACCAAACAAGATTTGAATGATTATCTAACGAAACTCATGATTGGTCAGAAAAATAACTTTGGGAACCTTTATTGAGGGCTTGAAGCCGGAGATCCGAGGGGACGTGAAAGCGTGACAACCATACACGCTTATGGTGGCCATCTCCTTCGCGTGGTTACAAGAGGAACTGTTGGAACACGAGGCCCAAAGGACTAGGGTCGCTTCCCGACCTGCAATACCGAAGCCCTCAGCCCTCTCTACTGCCATCTGAGCTCCTGCAACCAAAAAGTTGACAAGAGAATAACTTTGAGAGCGATCTGCAAAGGGATTATGTTGGCACTGTGATGAGCCATGGAGCCGCGAACATCATTGTAAGAAGGGGTGACTTCTTGTGATTGAACTAGTAGAGGATGAAGATATTGAACCATAAGAAGAGAGCCTCAAAACCGAAGAAGAAGTTGAGGAAGAGCCCCAATCGTTGATTTTACGATGCACGCACTCGCCGGCTTCTCCAACCCGCAAACGATGAAAGTGGGAGGCCTTCTCAATCAACAACCCATCGCCGTTCTTATCAACACGAGGAGGATAAATAATTTCGTCAATAGCATGGTTGCTACTCGTATGGCGCTCCACATCGAAGGTTGCAACAAATTTGATATAAAGGTCACCAACGACTGGATCCTAAAGTGCGACCAACGGTGCTTGCAAGTGAAACTGCTTCTGTAAGATCAAGAAATTATAGCCGACTTCTTCCTCCTACCCATTGATGACTATGAAATCATGCTCGGAATCGAATGGTTAACGATGCTAGGTGACATCTCTTGGAACTTCTCTAAACTGATTATGAAATTTTATTACAAAGGCAGACATGTCACACTATGCGGCAAGCATGTAAGTCATATCTCCACTGTTTCGACGTAATGGATGGAGAAAATTCTACATAAGGCATATAGCGGTTTTTTGATGCATATCCAATAGCCATCAAAGGAGAAAAAGATGCAAATTGTATATCCAAAACTCACCCAATTGTGGGAAGAATTCACTGATGTTTTTGACGAACCGCACAAACTCCCCCTACCCAGCAACATGATCACCGAATTCCTATTCTTCCGGGCAACCCACTAGCAAACTCAAGGTCGTACCACTACCCTCACCTATAGAAGGATAAGATTGAGAATATTGTAAAGAAGATGCTCGACATTAGGGTGATTCGGCCAAGCTGCAGCCCTTGTTCCACGTCGGTGTTGCTGGTGCGCAAGAAGGACGGAACTTGGCGGATGTGTGTCGACTACCAGGCTTTAAACGCCATCACCGTCAAGGATAAGTACACTATACCAGTAGTGGATAAACTAAAAGGAGCTCGAGTCTTCATGAAATTGGACCTCCATTCCGGGGTACCATCAGATTCGGGTATGTGTCGAAGACATCCCAAAAATGGCATTTCATATGCACAACAGACACTACGAATTCTTGGTAATTCCTTTCAGACTTGCTAATGCTTCTTCCACCTTCCAAAGCCTAATGAACGATATTTTCTGGAGCTTCTTATGCAAATTTGTGCTGGTATTCTTTGATGACATTCTCATTTACAGCCCTACTCTTGAGATTCATTTTCAGCACTTACGAATTGTTCTAACGATTTTTTGGGACAATATCCTCTATGTTAAACAATCAAAGTGCCGCTTTCTATAGCGTAAAGTGGAGTACCTTGGGCACATTATATCAGAAGATAGAGTGGCAGTAGACCCAATGAAGATAAAAGCGATGCAAGGTTGGTCGAGACCTGCAAACGTGAAATCACTACGCGGTTTCCTTGGACTTATGGGCTACTACCGAAAATGTGTAAAGGATTACAAAAAGATCAGTGCCCCGCTCACCTCCCTACTGAAAAAGGACTCCTTCCAATGGTCAGACAAAGTTGCCATAGCCTTTGACAAGCTCAAAGCAACCATGATGACGATGCTGGTCCTAGGGCTACCCGATTTCAGTCGACCCTTCATCATTGAGGCTGACGCATCGGGAGTTGGAATCGAAGCCATTCTGATGCAAGATGGTCGACCACTTGCATATACTAGCAAGGCCTTATCTCCCTCTCATCACAAAAATATCCATATACGACAAGGAGATGCTTTCAATTGTGCACACTGTTACAAAGTGGAGACCTTACCTGATCGGTCAGCGCTTCCAGATCAAAACCGACCACTAAAGCCTCAAGTATTTTTTGGAACAAAAAATATCATCCCCTAAGCAACAAAATGGGTAACTAAACTCTTTGGTTTTGATTATGAAATTATTTATCGAAAGAGAAAAGAAAACGTTATTGCACACACCATCACTGCTACCGGAGCAGGCCAAAACTTCAGCCATCTCCCTTCCTTCCACCGACTTTCTCGAGGACATTATGAAGGAATGGAAGAAGGATCCAGAGACCCGAGATATCATAAAAAAATTGGAGAAGGATCCGAGCATAGTAGCCCACTACACTTGGGATTCGAGGGATCTACGCTACAAGGATCGTATTGTGCTTACTCCCACTTCCCCTTGCATCAAAATCATCATGCACGAAATGCATTCTTCACCTTCTGTAGGGCACTCCGGATTTCTGAGAACATACAAGAGGGTGAAGTAAAACTTTTATTGGAGAGGCATGAAAAAATTTATTTATGATTATGTAGCAAAATGTGATATATGTCAGTAGCAAAAGAGTGAAATAGTGGCAAGTCTAGGAAAGCTGTAACTACCTATACCGGACTCAGCGTGGACTGATATCTCCATGGGCTTTATCGAAGGGCTGCCAATATCTCAAGGTAAAAGTACAATCTTCATGGTGATAGATCGATTGACAAAATATGCCCATTTATGTGCTGTGAGACACCCCTATACCATTGCCAGTATTGTTTAGTTTTTTATTAAAAATATTGTTAAATTGCATGGGTTGCCAATGTTCATTGTGAGCGACCATGATCGAATTTTTACAAGCAAATTTTTGACCGAGATATTCAAACTATAGGGCACCCAACTCAAAATGAGCAAAACCTACCGTCCATAGACGGACGACCAAACAAAGGTGGTGAACAGGTGTCTAGAGACCTATCTTTGATGCTTCACCAGTGATCGGCCAAAAGAGTGGATGAAGTGACTCCCTTGGGCCGAATGGTGGTACTGTTAGGATCAATTATCACTAATAGATGGGGGGGGGGGGGGGGGGGGGGGAGGGTGAATTAGTGCAAGGAAAATTTTTTGTTTGGAGGAAAACCATAAATCAAATGCGTTTCTTGAGCTCGAAGGAGAACAAGTAAATGGTTTAAAAACATAATCGAAAGATGATGCTCTTACTTTTCTAAGGAACAGTTAAATGTAGAGAATCAGCCAAATAGAGAACACCTACGATTTATAGTGGTTCGACCTCAACCTTGGGTTACGTCCACTTCCTAAATCTTCCTCCTTGAGACACGCCGACGTCCACTATCGATCTCCTTTGGGTGAAGACCAAACCATTACAACTTGAGCTTAAAAGGAAAACAAGATATACAACACTTGGATCACTCCCTTACCCCTTTTTCTTTTCTTATAATTTTTACACATAATTTATCACAGAATGTTTAGCCCAAAATTGTTATATGAAATGCTAGAAAACTTGGGATATTTATAGGCCCCAAATGGCTTCATAATTTGGAGCCCAAATTCAAACTCACCAAAAAAATTTGGGTACGAGCAGTTCACTTGTCGACGCCGGCGGTTAAAGCACCTTGAAAATAGGGTACGGGCGGTTCAACCATCGACCTGGGTAGTTCAGCCGCCCAAGAACTCGGGCGACGGTTCAACCTCCGGGAATCCCGAAAAAGTGATTCCCTTTACTTTTCCAATCCCGACTTGACCCTTATGTTAACCAATCCTCTGGTCAACCAATTAAGCTCAACCTAAGCTCAATCAATCCCTTTTAATGGACCTAGTTGCCTCTTTGAGTTGATTTGAATTCCTTCCAAATCACACTATATTCGAACTCAACCTTAACCTACGACTTAAGGATTATAACCATACATGACCACCAACCTCACTCCCACAATTCGGCAACCTATGACATTCTCTACGGTGAGTCTCACAGTCTTCCTCTGGTGATCTCCCGGCGTGCTCCTAGCAATCTTCCCCATACTTTCGGCGAAGTCCTAGCGAACTCCCAACGAGTTCCCATCGTATCGTCCAAACCTTGGCCTAATGCCTAAGCTTGATCCTGGGTCCATGTCTGGTCTATAACTCCTTTTCACCATCATGGTTAAACCTGCATGATACTAACTATGACTTAATTAATTATAATCATGACCAACAAATCCACTTGAAAACCTTTCTAATCCCGGTAACCTTTTCGGCTACCCTTGATAATCTTCCGGCGAGTCTCGGTCTTCTTCCGACGAACTCTCTTGTGCTATCCTCGCAAGCTCCTGATACTCTCGGCAAGCTCCCAACGCACTCCAGACGAGTTCCAAACCACATTGTCCTCACTACGGCCCAATGCATGTACTTGACTTTGGTCAATCCTCTGATTGTAATATGTCGTAGCTAATCTTGCATCAATCAACTCTAGCAACCTTGTTAGATCAATAACCCATCAATTGATTTCATCATCAAAATCCAAGATTCAACAATCCACCCCTTTTTAATGATGATAATCAATTGATGACGAAAGTTAAACTTTACTCCCTCTACATCCATGCTACAATAAAGAAAACTTAAATTCAAGAGAATCACACACTCTTGAATTCAAGTATCTTAAGGAAATCAATATTCCAAGCAAATTTCAATAAAAAAATTATGCATCAATATCCATGTGTCATTAATGTCTATTTCTCCTCCTTTGTCATCAACAAAAATATGAAATACATAGCTAACGATTTCAAAGCACGTGATGACATTACTCCCCCTTAGTAAAATAGAATATGCATTATAGAATTTTCATTCCCTTTGTGAATAATGAGGAGAGAAACAAGGAGTTATGAAAGCATTACATTATTAAAAATAGTTCTTAATAAATTTTAAAAAGAATATTAAGATGAGCTCAAAAGTCCAAGTTGAAACTATTTTAATCACATCATATGCAATATATCATATCATAAAATCATGAGTATTGCATATATTATTCCAAATCATCATGTATATTTTCAAATTCATCATTACATGCATGATCATTATACATGATTTCACATCATCATACCTTCTCCCCCTTTGTCATTAACAAAAGAGGAGAAGTGCAATTAGCAAGTTTTTGAGATATAAAAGCTTAGCAATTTAGTAAATTTTTCATTACTTTAGAACATGCAAGCTAGAGAGTTATTTCTTTTCTTTTGAGAAGTGCAAGCTAGCAAAATTTTGCTTCGCAATGTTCAAGCTAGCAATTTACATCAAGCTAATAAGTTGGCAAGTGTTACTTCTCTTTGAAGTATGAAGGCTAGCATGTTTTTGAGAATGTGAGGTTGAGCAAAATTTTTGCTTCTTTTGAGATTCCTAAGATAACATTTCTTGCTTCTCTTTTGAGATGAACAAGCTTGCAAGTTTTGCTCCCCCTTTGTCATTATCAAAAAGAAGGGATGGTTATAATAGTGTAAATTTTTTTCCATTACATCAATTTTCAAATCATCACATGAAATATATCAAGAAAAATTAACACGGTAATGAGATATACAATTCATGAAGACAAATTATGAATATCAAGAGACAAATCGTAGGAGAAACAAATAAAATATTTTGATTCATGCATAATTAATCTCAAGTTGTTAAGATCATGATTTATAAAGAAAATCTCTTTTTAAATAATACGAGAACGTATAATAAGAGATTTTGATTCATAAAAGATTTCAAGTTATAATTTTGAGGAATTAAAATCACGATAAAGGTAAAAACTCATTCAAATTTAAATAATCAAAATAATCAAAATCACTTTCAGGGGATTCAAAATAAAATAAATAGACTTATCGATCTCTTGAAATGTAAGTGATTTCCTTTCCCCCCTTTGTTATTATAAATAAGAAAGAAGAAAAGGGGAATAATACATAACAAAACTTCAATTAATAAATTATCAAGATGTCAAGTAGCATATCATGGTTTATTAGAATATGTCTCCTTTTTAATGAATAGCAAAAGGAATCGTAGGATTACAAAGAATGAAAAATCTTGACTCATAATAAATCTCAATTTATAAATATCAGGGAATCAATATCATGATTTGGATAAAAACTTATTCAAACTCAAATCATCAAAATCACTTTCATAGTTCAAGAGATTCATAAAAAATGACATAATTGATTCATTAATATCTTTTTAGAAAATTTATAAAATAGAGAAATTTTCAAGAAACATGTATTCCTTTTTTATTTCATACAAGCATCTTTTAAGCCAAACAAAAACATGCATCATCATTTAAAACCGAAAAAGAACTTTCATTATGGCAAAGATCAATAAGCCATAAATCACAAAAATCATCATGCATAATTTTAAAATATAAACTCATTAAGCATGATCACTATGCATCATTAAATCATCAAGCATGATTTCATTGAACATAAAGCATCTTCAATCAAAATAAAAAAGCAATATGAAAATCATCAAGATCATTGTTTAGATTCATGTTATAGTTCCAAATAGATATACTTATGATTCATATATAAACTTCTTCAAATTAACTTGATTTATGTAAAGATTTCAAGTTTCATTTTCTAAACTTGCCAAAATCATGATATAACTTATTTAAATTCAAATCATCAAAATTTATATTTAAAAAAATAATCATGAATAGATTCATCAATCTCTTATTGAAATCTTAATAAGATAGAGATTGAGGAACTTTCAAAAGAAATTATCGTAAATATTACAATAAGATATTTTTAAACATGATTTTTGGTTTATCTTTAATCCAATGATGTTTCTTTGTTAAGTGTGTCTAACTCTTTTAGACTTTAATGAAAATAGTTGTTATGTACTTGTCATGTGTATTTCAAATATATATATTTTTGAAAGCACTAAAAGGAGAAATATAAAAATTTTATTTAAATTTTCTATTCAAGAACCATCATTCAATCATAACCTATTTTAACATACAACTATCATCGTAACATTTAAATCATTCATAAACTTAGTAAATAATAATATAATATTTAAATCATCAAATTATTTTTATAGTTTAGGAGATTCAACAATAATGGTATCATTTTATCTTGTTGAAGGATTCATAGGGTAAAAATATTTTCAAGAATAATTATCCTCCTTTTTAGTTGTTTTAACTTATGAATTTTATTTTAAAAATGCAATGTCATTTAATATCAAAAATTAAGTTTCATCAAGATCATTACAATAAAATATTTTTAAATAAGAATTTCGATTTATTTTAATTCCAATGATTTTTATACTTAGTGAAATGAGTTATCATGCTCATTTCATTCTCATTAAATATATTATCAATTTTCTAAAAATACTAGACAATGAAGCATGATTTTTCTCTCCCTTTTTATATTATTTTATGCTCAAATTCTATATTCAACAATAATCATCATCAAAATCTTTCTTTCATAAATTTGAATTTAGATAAAGTCTCTAATTCATTTTTGTAATAGCATGCCAAAGTTAGAGCAATCAATATTAATTATAACAATGAGTTATTCAAAGATTTATTACCCATAATTTTATTTAAATATTTTTTTGTTAATACTTAGGCTAGTGAGCTTAGAAAGAGTATTAGATCTCAAGTCATGTGCCTTGAGCATCTACTTTCAAAACATTATTTAGTGCTCCTAGCCTTGTTAGAAGGTAACTTTATATTATGGGAGGTTTTGATTTAGGTACATTTTTGAATTTGGGTCTTTCATGATATGATCTTCCCATTTTCTCTAATGATTTTAGGTTGTTTATGATTCCTTTAGGAATCCAAACTAATTTGTGAGGACTATATTTTTTAAATAAATATTTGTTGGCTTTATGTCCTAATTTTTCACAAAAATTATATTCAACTTTTGATGGTAAATTTAAGGTAGGTCCTTTAACAAAAATGGCAGGTTTTTGTTGAATGTTACCAATAAAACCTATGTCATTTCTTCTATTAACATGACCCTTATTGGCAAGGATCATATTTAGGGATTTATTTCCAATTTCAAAGTTTTCTAATATTATCTTAAGCATGATATTTTTTTCTTTAACATTATCTAGTATATTGCATTTAGAATAAGAGTTATGTGCTACTAATGAATCATGCATTTTATCAAATCTATCAACTAGCAAATCATGTTCATTTTTAAGTAACTTATAAGATTTGTTAATTTTTCCAAACTTATCAAATAATTCATGAAACATATTTAATAACTCGATAAAGGAAATACTTTATGAATTACTAACCTCGTCTTGGATCGTCATAAGTACGAGATTCTCCACTTCTTGGTTATGCACTTCATCTTTGGAACTCCTTGGCTTCTTGCTTTCATAGCAAGAGGTTTTATCTATCTTTAGATCATTTTTATAGTTCATGTTGATTAATTTATCCAATTCATATGTCAAAGGTTCAAAAGTTCATTTCACTCGAGATTTCACTTGAGGAGTCATATGTTCTCTTTAGTTTAAATTTCTTTATGTTCTTTGGAAGGTGTTCTTCAAGTTCATTTTTGTAAGATATTTCATTTATTGATTCATTTATATTAATTGTCTTTCATGTGTGATTTTCAATATATGCCAAATATAAAAAGTCGATTCACAAATGGAAACATGATTAAACTCATTTTTGTCAAGAGCATAAAATAAGACATTCATAGCCTTTGCATTCAAAGAAAAATTCTTACTTTCCAAATCATTCATTTCGTTCATTGGTTTGTAAGAATTTTCAAATCCATTTTCTACAATGTGCCATAAATCCAAATCCATAGAAATGAGAAAAATATGCATCCTTGTTTTCCAATATGTATAATCCATTTCATTGAACATGGGAGGACGTGAAATAAAATGTTCCTAATTCATGCCAAACAAAACCATTTACTCAAGTGAGTGTTTAGTCCAAAGGGTAAGACCTTACTCTAATACCAATCGTTAGGATCAATTGGCACTAAGAGGGGGGTATGTGGCGTGAATTAGTGCAAGTGTAAAAATTCACGGTGTAAGGAAAACTTTTTGTTTGGAGCAAAATCGTAACTCAGAAGCATTTCTTGAATTTGAAGGAGAATACGTAAATGATTTAAAAACACAATTGAAAGATGATGCTCTTCATTTTCTAATTAAGAACAGTTAAAAGTAGAGAACAAGCCAAATAGAGAACACTTACGATTTATAGTAGTTCGACCTCAACCTTAGCCTATGTCTACTTCTTGAGTCCTCCTCCTTGAGGTACACCGATGACCACGATCGATCTTCTTTGGGTGAAGATCAAACCCTTACAACTTGAGCTTACAAGGGAAATAAGATTTACAATACTTGGATCACACCCTTAACCCTTTTTCTTTTTCTTACAATTTTCACACATAATTTATCACAGAATGTTTAGCCCAAAATTGTTGCATGAAATGTAAGAAAACTTGGGATATTTATAGGCCCCAAATGGTTTCAGAAGTTAGAGCCGAAATTCAAACTCACTTGGAAAATATGGGTACAGGCGATTCACCCGCCAACGCTGGCGATTAAACCACTGAAAGCACCCTGAAAATAGGGTACGCGCGGTTTAGTCGCTGAACTGGGCGGTTCAGCCGCCGTCAGCCACCTGAGAACCTGGCGGTGGTGGTACAACCATCGCTGATTCCTTTCACTTTTCCAATCCTGACTTGACCCTTATGTTGACCAATCCTCTGGTCAACCGATTGAGCTCAACCTAAGCTCAGTTAATCCCCTTTAGTGGACCTGGTTACATCTTTAAGTTGATTTAAATTCTTTCTAAATCATACTCTATTTAAACTCAACTGTAACCTATGACTTAAGGATTACAACCATACATGACCACGAAGCTTAATTAGTGACCTCACTCCCGCAATCCGGGTATGAACGGTTCACATGTTGACATTGGCGGTTAAACCACCGAAAGAACCCTGAAAATAGGGTACGGGTGGTTCAGCCACCGACCTGGGCAGTTCAACCGCCCGAGAACCCGAGTGACGGCTGATGTACCACCGCTCACCGGCGGTTTAGTTGTCGAGTATCTCAGAAAAATGATTCCCTTCACTTTTTCAATCCTGACTTGACCTTTATGTTGACAAATCCTCTGGTCAATCAATTGAGCTCAACTTGAGCTTAATCAATCCTCTTTAGTAGATCTGGTTGCCTCTTTGAGTTGATTTTAATTTCTTTCAAATCACACTCTATTCGAACTCAACCTTAACCTATGACTTAAGGATTACAACCATACATGACTACCAAGCTTAATTAATGACCTCACTCCCGTAATCCGACAACCTCCGACATTCTTTGTGGTGAGTCTCACAGTCTTCCTCCGGTAATCTCTAGACATGTTCCTAGCAATCTTCTCGAAACCTTCGGCGAAGTCCAAGCGAACTCTCGGCGAGCTCCCAGCGCGTCCAAACCTTGGCCCGATGCCTAAGCTTGATCTTGGGTCCATGTCTGGTCTGTAACTCCTTTTCACCATCATGGTTAAACCTGCATGATGCTAACTATGACTTAATTAATTACAATCATGACCAACAAATCCACTTGAAACCCTTTCCAATCCCGGTAAGCTTTTTGGCTACCCTTGATACTTCCGATGAGTCTTGGTCTTCTTCCGACGAACTCTCTTGTGCCATCCTGGCAAGCTCCCGATACCCTCGGCAAGCTCCCAATGCACTCCAAGCGAGTTTTGAACCGCATTGTCCTTACTACGGCCCGATGCCTGGACTTAACTTTGGTCAATCCTCTGATTGTAATATGTCATAGCTAATCCTGCATCAATCAACTCTAGCAACCTTGTTAGATCAATAACCTATCAATTGATTTCATCATCAATATTTGAGATTCAACAGGTACAATACTATTTATCACTCATCTACAAAATGTACCCCATATGAGGCATTGTATGGCCGACTACCCCTTATAATTTTAAAGTATGTACTTGGTACGACCAAAGTAGATCAGGTCGACCAAAATTTGAATGACAGGGATAAGCTCCTACAGTAGCTGAAGGATAATCTCTCTGCCTCTCAAACCAGGATGAAGCAATAGGCTGACACACATCATAGCGAGCGAGAATTTTTAGTAGGAATGGGGTCTATCTTCGCCTACAGCTGTACAAGCAGCTATCCATCAATATGCATGCCTCGATGAAGCTATATCCCCGATTTTATGGACCTTATCAGATCAGGGAGAGTATTGGAGCTGTGGAATATAAGCTTAAGTTACCAGAGGACGCCAAAATTTATCATATCTTCCATGTATCCAACTTGAAGCCTAAATTGGGAGAACATGAGTTAGCCCTAACTCAACTACTAAGTGCCACTGATGATGGAGAAATTCAAGCCCAACCACAAGTCATCCTTGATCGAAGAATTGTGATGCGTCGTCGAGGGCCCTCTATTGAAATACTGATGCATTAGAGCAACTTACCACCTGAAGATGCCACATGGGAGATATATGAAGAGCTGAAGACTCGGTTCCTTGAGTTCATTGAACCTCAGCCTTGAGGACAAGGCTGATTTGAAGAGGGCGGACTTGATAGGGCCCCAGCAGGGTTAGGTCCTACTCAACCAAGTAGTAACCAATAAAACTCTGTGAGATTGTAATAAAACTTCACATAGTCACCTCTATCCTATAAAGAAGTGTGGCTAGAGTTTATTTTGGGGCCTTAGGGCTTCTTAGCCACCGGTTGGTGCAGGGGCGCACGGTTGGTGCAGCCATTTAGGTCGCCGCCCCTTTTATTTAGGCAGGTCAGCTATAGGAGGGGCAAGGGGGAAAAATTACCTAGGAAGAACCCCCTAGGGTTAGGGTTTTGACCCTTATTTAAGCTTGTAGTCTCCACCTCTTTTTTATTAAGCAAGATCATCTTTATTTCAACCTTGTGGCCGACTTCTAGGAGAGAGGAACCCCTATAGCGTTTCAAGGGTTGATCCCTCTCAAAGATCAAATCTCCATAAAGCTCCTCTAGGGTTCTATCATGTACATGTCTCCAATGGACTCACTTTGTTTCATTCTAAATAATTCATAATTATGAACTAAAGTATTAATTTAGACTCCTTGACTCTACTAGTACATTCGTATGTGATTTCAAGTATATGCCAAATATCATAAGTAGTATCACAAACAAAAACTCAATTAAATTCATTCTTATCAAGTGCACAAAATAAGATATTTATTGCTATTACATTTAAAGAAAAATTATTCCTTTCCAAATCATTCATTTCGTTTATTGGTTTGGAAGATTTTTCACAACCATTCTCAATAATTTACCATAAATCAAAATCCATAGAAATGAGAAAAATATGCATCCTTATTTTTTATTACGTGTAATCCATCCCATTGAACGTGGAAAGACGTGAAATAGAATGTCCCTCATTTATGCTAAACAAAGCCATTTACTCACTTGGTTGTTTAGTCCAATGAGTAAAACCTTACTCTGATACCAATTGTTAGAATCAATTGGCAGTAAGAGGGGGGGGGGGAGGGTGCGGAGTGAATTATTGCAAGCATAAAAATTTTGGTTTAAGGAAAACTTTTCTTTCAAATATAATCAAGAAATCAGAAACGCTTCTTGAAATTAGAATACTTAAGTGAATCAAACTTAAGATCAAAAATTTTTATTTAGCTAATAAATATAGAAATTAAGAGAGATACACTCACAATTTATAGTGGTTCAGCCAAAAACTTGGCCTACATCCACTTCTCAAGTCCTCTTCATCGAGGTCGAATGTAGTCCACTACCGATCTTCTTTGGGTGAGACTAAACCTTTACAAGCTTTTCAATCTCAACTCACAAGGGAGACCACTTACAAGAAATACAACACTTGAGTTGCTCCCTAGCCCCTTTTTTTTTCTTGCACACTTTTAGCACACTTTTCATAAAATATTTTACCCAATGACTTGTGTGAATGCTTGTGTAAAATGTAAGAAAAATTGAGATATTTATAGGTCCAATTGGCTTCAGAATTTGGAGCCAAAATTTCAAATGCACCTAAAAAAGTCGGGTATGGGCAGTGCCACTACCGACACCAGCGGCATAGAAAACAACCTGAAAAATAGGGTGACAGTGGTACAACCACCGACTTGGGTGGTCCAACCATTGGCCTGGGCAATACAACCGCCGCCCACTGATGGTTCAACTATCGGGAATCCTAAAAAATTGATTCTCATCACTTTTCCAATCCCTACTTGTACCTTATGTCGACCAATTCTCAAGTCAACCAATTGAGCTCAACCTGAGCTCAATCCAATATCACATATGAGCCAAATTGCCTCATATTGAGTTGATTTGAATTCCAAATCAAACTCAATTAGGATCCAAACCTAACTACGACTCACTGATTACAACCATACAGGACCATCAAGCTTAGTAAATGACCTAACCCCCGGCAATCCTGTAACCTTCAGCATTCTTGCAGTGAGTCTTACGGTCTTCCTCCGGCGATCTCCCGGCGTGTTCCCAGCGAGCTTCCTGATTCCTTTGGCAAACTCCTAGAGAACTCCCAGCGAGCTCCCACTGCATCGTCCGAATCTTGGCTTGATGCCCAAACTTGATCCTGGCTCATTTTCTTATTGTAACTCAATTCCTCCATCGTAGTTAGATCTACATTATTTCCTCTAATACACGAGTTAGATTAAATACTCATCAATTGATTTCATCATCAATATGAGATTCAACAGATTACCAGGCCCTCAATAGCATCACGGTGAAGGGCAGATACCCAATCCTTGTGGTGGATGAATTGCTTGATGAACTAAAGGGAGCTCAGCTCTTCACCAAGTTGGATTTGTGGTTCAGATACCATCACATCCGGGTGTAGGGAGAGGACATACCGAAGATCACTTTTCAGATTCATAATGGGCACTACGAATTCCAGGTAATGTCTTTCAGCCTAACCAATGCCTCTTCTACTTCTCAAAGCCTCATGAACAACATTTTCAAGTTTACCTCTATAAGTTCGTTTTGATCTTCTTCGATGACATTTTGATTTATAGCTCCTCCTTCAAGAGCCATATCTCTCACTTGTTGATTGTTTTGACGACTCTACGAGAACATTCCCTTTTTGTCAAAAAGTTGAAGCGCAGCTTCTTGAAGAGGGAGTTTGAATACCTCAGCCATATCATCTTAAAGGAAGGAGTGGTAGTTGATCCTTCAAAGAATTGAAGCGATGCATGGCTGGCCGCTACAAAAAATGATCAAAGCTTTGGAGGATTTCTAGGGCTAATCAACTATTATCATAAGTTTGGGAAGAACTATGGCAAGATCAGTGCTCCCCTCATGGTGTTGCTAAAGAAGGATGCCTTCCAATGGTCCGAGGAAGCAACTGAAGCCTTCAATTCCCTAAAGGTTGCGATGATGTCTACACTAGCGCTAGCCCTATCCGACTTCGATAAGATGTTTGTGATCAAATCTGACGCGTCGGGAGCCGGAATTGGTGTTGTACTAATGGAAGAAGGCTAACCACTAGCATACACCAGCAAGGCTCTCTCCCTAACACGTTTGAAATTATCAGTCTATGACAAAGAGATGTTGGCCATCGTGCATGCAATTACAAAGTGGAGACCTTACCTGATAGGTCAACGATTCCAAATCAAGACCGACCACAAGAGCCTGAAATATTTCATGGAGCAAAATATTTCCTCCCTCGAGCAGCAAAAATGGGTAACAAAATAGCTAGGATTTGACTATAAAATTATTTATAAAAAGGGGAATGATAACGTGGTTGCAAATGCATTCTCCCACCTCCCCGAGCATGTTGAATTGGCAACCATCTCACTCCTGATTTGTGATCTCTTGGAAGACATTAGAAAGGAGTGGCAAGGCGATCCAGAGACCCAAGGGATCATTAAGAAATTGGAGGAGAACCCGGGTTTAGTTGTGCACTATAGTTGGGACTAGAAAGATCTGTGATATAAGGGCCGAATTGTGTTAGTTCCTAACTCCCCTTGCTAAACTGCCATCCTACAGGAGTTGCACTCATCACATGTGGTTGGACATCAGGATTTCTTTAGACCTACAAAAGAATTCATCAAATTTTCTATTGGAAGGACATAAAGGAGATCATTGCAAAATTTATGGCTCAATGTGACACATGCCAATGGCACAAAGGAGAGATGGTAGAATTGCAGCCCCTACCCATTTCGGACTCAGCTTATATTGACATCTCCATGGACTTCAACGAAGGGTTGCCATCATACCAAGGGAAAGGTACCATCCTTGTTGTTGTTGATCGCCTTATGAAATACACCCATTTTTGTGCTCTTCGGAAACCTTACACTGTAGATAGTATTGCCTGAAATTGTGGAGAATATAACTAAATTGCATAGGATACCTTGCTCTATTGTAAGTGATCATGATAGGGTTTTCACCACAAAATTTTGGACAGAGCTTTTTCAGTTACAGGGCACACAATTAAAGATGAGCACAACCTATCATCCCTAAACCGACGGCTAAATAGAGTTAGTGAACAGGTGCTTGGAGAATTACTCTCAGATGCTTCATTAGTGACAGGCTAAAAGAGTGGAGTAAATGGCTTCCCTAGGCCGAATGGTGGTACAACATAACATATCATTCATCCTATAGCCAGCCCCCTCTAACAATCACCAAATATGTGGCCGACACATCAAAAGTGGATCAAATAGATAGATAATTGATTGATAGGGATAAAATTTTGCAGCTATTAAAGGACAACCTCACGACAGCCCAAGTAAGAATGAAACAACATGCTCACAAACATAAAAGCGAAAGGGAGTTTGCTGTTGGAGATTGCGTCTTCCTGCACCTTCAGCCCTACAAGCAAACTTCCATAAAGACTCGGGCTTTAATGATGTTGTCTCATCGCTTCTTCGGACCCTACAAAATTTTGTAGCACATTGGAGCCTTGGCTTACAGATTTGACTTACCTGCAGACCCAAAATATATCTGATCTTCCACATGTCCTACCTCAAATTGAAGCTAAGAGAAGATGAATTAGCCCAAAGCCATCTACCCAACATCTCTGCTAATGGAGAGGTCCAGGTTCAGCCGGAGACCATATTAGACAGCAGGATCGTGATACGTCGTAAACGCCCTTCAATTGAAGTACTGATACAGTGGACCAATTTGCCCGCTGAGGATGCTACTTGGGAGTCTTATGAAGAATTGAATACTTAGAGTTCATGGAGGCTCAGCCTTGAGGACAAGGCTGATTTGAAGAGGACGGGTATGATAGGACCCTAGTAGAGTCAAGCCCTAATCTACTGTATTGAGTCCACTGATTGAGCCCTATTGGCCGGGCTAGACCAAACATTAAGTTTGTCTAGGAGCTGGTTCGAATAAACGGGCCTAAATCCTGGTTGGAGTTAGATTCAGCTAAAGTAAGAGTCCTAGAAGAAGTAGGAGTTATATTCTCAGTAGGACTCTAAGTTGGAGTCTAGGGTTAGGGGTTCTCTTCATGGAACCCTATAAATAAGCATGTAATTCTTCTTTCGTAGCCAATGAAAGATTGGTTTTTATTTTCAGCCTTGTGGCCGAAACCCTAGGAGAGTCGATCCTTATAGAGATCAAGGAGGGTCGACCCCTACAGAGATCGATTATCCCCGATAAAAACCTTTGGGTTCCTATCAGAAGGAAAGGATGATGAGCTGAAGGTTCAGACGAAATGCTAGATGATTAGATGATATGTCAAAAAGCTAGACAATGTGCTAAAAGCTTCATGATTATAATTAAAGTTGTTAAATCTTGATCGTGGTTGTTTAGAGTCAAATTAAGCCGGTATTGGGCCTAAACAACACTAACTTAATTGGGAGACTAATGAGCCCAAACTAAGGCTGAATTAGGCTTGTTGAAAGGCTAATTTAGTGACCTGAAATTCGACCGGGTGATGGTACTACACAGACAATTAGAAAGTAATATTTGTGCTTTTCCGAGTATTCTAGTAGTGCTACCACCCTTGTCAACGGTGGTACCACCCAACTGTCATGAACAGTCATCGCACACCTATAGCACCTTCGCTCAATGAACCATTCGTTACTTTTGCATGCTTGTATAGATGTTTAACAGCCTATTTTGTCTTAATTTTATGCGGTTTTGCTTGAGAAATGTAAGCGATAATAGTTCATAAATAGTGTCGCAATGGTGCTACATGTCTTAGGCAAATTCAGCTCAGACCATGACAAGCAATTTGAATAAATAGTGAAAAAAATTTACAATTCCACCATAGCGAAGCATCATGGCGAATCGAGTAAGATGGGGCAAGCTGAACCTTTGCCCCAACAACCGTAAGTAGGCTGGAAGTGTAAACTCGTTCACAAGCTGTTGGAGTCGATCATGAGGAGCGTGGTAGCGAATAAGATGAGCATGAAGTTGGGTATTCTCCACGAGTGGAGGAGGCAGAATCTGGAGCCCCAACCGAGAAAAGGAGCCACAAGGAGAGGCTTATAATAGCAGAAACCCACCTCGATGTTCTTGAAGCAACTTTGGAGGAACTCTACCAAGGCCAACAAATGATCCTTGGGTATAGAGCTCACAACAAGAAGATGAATATCAGATCGACAAGGTTGAGTCCCTAGTCGATCGACTAACGAAAGACACCAAAGACTCTATGAAACATCTGAACAAAGTTGTGGTGGAACTCACGTCCATAGTGATGTTGCTCACAATGACTCTTAATGCGGGAGGGAGCAACACCTGTGTTGCACTGTCACAAAGCTTGAGGGCACCCAAGCAGCATTGCTATGGGGTGCCAAGGATGCCAAAGAGCTCAAAAAAATTTTGTTCGACATAGAATAATATTTTCATGCTACGAGGCCCGACTCTGAAGAAACCAAAGTTTCGATAGCAACAATATAACTGAATAGAGATGTAAAACTTTGATGGTGAATCCGTTTGGAAGAGATACAACAAGGCTAGTGTCGAATTGACATATGGGAGGACTTGAAGCGAGAGTTGAGAACTCAGTTCTTACTTGAGAACACAGAGTTCGTGGCAAGAAGGAAACTGAGACAACTCTGTCGAAGTACTTCCATTCGAGACTATGTGAAGTAATTTTCTGCGCTGATGTTGGACATGTCTAAGAAACATAAGCTATTCAGTTTCCTCGATGGCTTAACCATGGGCACAACAGGAACTGAATCGAAGGAATATCACTGACATAGTCAGGGCAATTGCGGCCATAGAAAGACTCACTGACTTTGTTTCTTCTGAGGACTTGGGGAAGAAGAAACAATTATCGGAAAATCGCCCACTCAGATATTTCATAGCGAATGAGTCTGGGAGGCGAACAAAGGAAGAAGAACTTCCACAAAGGGCTAAGCTCCAAAGAGAAGGCTCTGAAACCTAGCGAATGGTTCTTGTGTGGAGGACCGCACATGGTGAGGGAGTGCCTACAAAAATAGGCACTCAATGTCGTAACTACATCAATTCACCCCCACAAGTTGGAAAGGGCAAAGTTGTCGCCCTTAGTTCGAGTAGTTCAGAATCTAGCAATGATGATGAGGAGTCACAAGGGCCCCAAATGGGAGCAATGCGTTTGTTGAATGTGTTACAGGTCAAGTGGGGGTGAATACGAAGGCAAAGCCACTAAAGGCAGGGAGTAGCAAATTAATGTATGTGGATATCAAGCTAAATGTCTGAACAACCTAATAATGGTGGACACGGGCGCTACCCATAATTTTATTACCAATCGAGAAGCAAACGACTTGGACTAATCTTGGATAAGAACCCAAGTCGTATGACGGCTGTGAACTTGGAGGCTAAGCGGATCTCTGGACTAGCAAATGAGGTTCCCATTAAGATCGAAACATGGAGTGGGAGCACAAACATGATGGCAGTGCCATTGGATGACTTCCAAGTGATTCTCGGAATGAAGTTCATGCACACAACAAAGTTGGTGCCAATGTCATTCCTAAACTCCTTATGCATAATGGGAGGTGATGACCCTTACATGGTTTTAGTTTCTCGAGGAGGAACCAAGGATCCACAATAAATATCGGTATTACAATTGAAGAAAGGGGTACAAAAAGGAGAATCAACCTTTATAGCCGCTATAAAGCTAGAGGCATTTGATGGGGAGGTCACTCGAGAACCTGGTGGTGAACATCTTAAAGGAGTTCTGAGACATGATGCTAACTGATTTATCGAAAACTCTCCCACCACGCAGAGGCATGGATCATCATATTGAGCTGGAGTCAGGAGTTAAGCCTCCGACGAGACCACTATACCGCATGGCCCCTCTAGAGTTAGCAGAACTCAAGAAGTAGTTAGATGAACTACTAAGTGGTGGTCTCATCCGTAGATCAAAAGTACCATTCGGAGCTCCAGTCCTCTTCTAGAAGAAATAAGATAGGAGCATTAGATTATGCATCAGTTATCGAGCCCTCAATAAAGTGACAGTGAAGAATAAGTATACCATCCCGCTCATTGTAAACTTGTTCGATCAACTAGGCAAGGCAAAGTACTTCTCCAAACTCGACCTTCGATCGGGGTACTGGCAGGTGCACATTGTAGAAGGCAACAAAGCAAATACTATCTGTATGACTAGGTATGGAGTGTTCAAGTTATTGGTGATGCCTTTTAGCTTAACCAATGCTCCGACCACATTCTACACTCTAATGAACCAACTATTCAAGGAGTATTTGGACAAGTTTGTGGTCATCTACTTAGATGTTATCATGGTCTCCAACCAAACACTCAAGGAGCATATTGAGCACCTTCAAACAATCTTCAAAGTTCTCAGGGAGAACACCTTGTTTATGAAGAGGGAAAAGTGCTACTTTGCTCAAATGAAGATTTTGTTCTTGGGGCATCGATTGGTGATGGTTTCATTCCAATGGACAAATCTAAGGTGCAAGCTATGGCAGAATAGTGAACATCAAAGAAGGTGCTAGAGCTGAGATCCTTCCTTAGTTTCGTCAACTATTATCGGTGCTTTTATAGCTAGATATTTGAAGCGTGTAGCTTCACTAACAAAGTTGCTGAAGAAGGAGCAGTCATGGAGATGATCGGACAAATATGAAGCGACATTCCTAGACCTAAAGACTACTGTGTTGGAAGAACTAGTACTTAAATTGTCGGACTATGGTAAGTCCTTTAAGATCCATATGAATGCTTCAAACTTCATGATTGGTGGAGTACTTTTGCAAGAGGGTCACCTGGTAGCCTATGAGAGTCGCAAGCTTAATGAGACTGAGTGGCAATATCTGGTGCACGAGAAGGAGATGACAGCGGTGGTCTACTATCTATGAGTTTGGCGACACTACCTCCTTGGAGCATGATTTGTGTTAAGGATAGACAATATCGCATTGAGTTACTTTTAAACTCAAAAGAAACTCTCCCCAAAATAAGCCTGATGGTAGGACTTCCTGGCTAAGTTCGATATGGCAATGGAGTACAAACCTGGAAGAGCAAATGTCATAGCTGATGCATTGAGCCGGAAAGTAGAGCTGGTGAATGACATTCAGTTAGAAGGCAGAGGCCAAACAAGTAAGTTGCACTCCAACTTCCTTTCCAGGATTAGAGATAGATTGTATAGTGATCCCCAGGCAGTAACCTTGATGTAACTTATCAAAAAGGGCAAGACACGATAATTTTAAGTCCAAGAGGAACTCATCTACACTAAAGAGAACATAATTTATGTTTCATAGGAAGACAATTTAAGATGTGAACTCTTAAAAGAGAATCACGGTTCCTTTTAGGCTGGACATCTGGGTATTTATCGAATAATGACTCTCGTGGAGAGGGTCTTCTATTGGTCGAAGATGGGGACTAATGTAGAGGAGTATGTTCGAACATGTCTTACTTGCCAATAACATAAGGTAGAGCAATGAAAGCTGGTGGGACTTTTGGAGCCGCTGCCCATACTAGAAAGGCCATGGGAGAGCATTTCCTTGGACTTCATATCAAGCTTATCGGTTGTAGGGGGACTTGGATCGATACTCCTGGTGGTCGATTGGTTTCTAAAGTATACAACACTCATTGCTGCAACCCTACACTGTTCAGCAGAGGAGGCGACCAAGATGATTATGAAGAATGTAGTGAAGTATTGGGGAGTCCTGCACAACATCATTAGTGATCAAGATGCTTGGTTCTTGGGACGATTTTGGATTGAGCTATTCAAGTTGTTGGGATCGAAGTTGTACTTCTCCACAAGCCTCCACCCTCAAATGGACGGCTAAATCAAAAGAATCAATTCACTCTTTGAGTAATATCTTTACTACTATGTGAGTGCCAGCCAACAAGATTGGGTAAAGTTGCTGGACATTGGCCAATTCTCGTATAACTTGCAGTGGAGCTCTGCATCCAACGAGAGCCCCTTCAAAATTATTACAGGACAACAATCATCGACTCCTTATACCTTATCTATCGATTATATAATTAATAGTCCGTAAGCATATCACCTTTTAAAGAAATGGCATAGAAATGTCGATATTGCATGGGCTTACTTGGAATAGGCAGCAAAAAGAATGAAGAAGTGGGCAGACTTGGGGAAGTTGACCACAGGAGTTTAAAATTGACGACTTGATATTAGTGAAGCTCCAACCAGTATCACTCCAATTCTTTAGGCATAAAAGTGTACAAAGGATTGGTATTCAAGTATGAAGGGACCTTCATAATTATCAATAGAGTAGACAATGTCTCCTACAAGTTGCAACTGTCGACATGGCTAAAAATTCATAATGTCTTTCATGCAAGCAACTTAAAAACCTACCACTCAGATCCACAAGATGCTTTCCAAAGTGTTTCGACTTGACTATCCCATACAAGAGTCTCCTACGAGAAGCGAGTTGAAATCATTCTGGCGGGATCACAAGATAAAGCTACCTAACAGAGTGGAGCAAATTGAATACCTAGTGAAGTGGTGAAAGCTTCACCGAACAGAAGCCAGTTGGGAGCTTGAAGACACCCTATGACATGAAAAAGCCATTATCAAAGCCTACCAATAAGTGTCGATGAGGGCGTTGATAGTTTAAGTGGGGGAGAATGTCATGAATGATCGTCGCACACTCGCAATACCTTCGCTAAACGAATCATTCATCGCTTTTACATGCTTGTACAGATGTTTGGCAGCCTGTTTTACTTTAGTTTTATGTGATATTTCACGAAAAATGTAAGTGAAAATAGTTTGCAATACTGTAGTGGGACAACTCACCACGTCGGGCCAAAACTACCCAAACCAGCTCCATTTTCACGTGCCACGGTCTGATTTCTGTAGACCATAATGCAATGAGAAACGTCAGCCATCTCAGCACCCTAGAACCCCTTAGGTGGCACATGGCTGGATAAGGCTTCGGTATTATCTCACGCATTGAACATTCATCACAAGTTGAGCTCGTCTTCATGCCTGGCATTTAGTGAACCATCATTTGTGGACTTGCGACTATTCATTCAACCTTCTAAAGTCCTTTTTCGCTCCTTTCTCTATTTTTTCTCTTGCACTCAAGGTGTTTGTTGAATTGTTTGTAAAGCTTTCCTCTTCGCGAGACGTTGGGACTTATTCCTTGCTCACTTTCAAACTAATAAACCTTCTCTTTTGTAAGTCCTTCGGGACCGACACGAGGTTGCACTTAGGTTGACCCGTTGTGAATGAATAACACATGGGCGTTTCATGACTTAGGCAATCCCAGCTAAGTTTGGAACTTTGGCTCAATAGTGCTTTACGACTTAAGCAATTCAAGCTAAATCCGAAACTTTATCGTAAGGGTACCACATGACTTAAGCAAATTCAGCTAAGCTTATGACATAATGATAGTTGTACTGCCCAATGGTGGTGGTACCACTAATGATGGTGGTGATGCCTAGGCTATCGATAGTATCACTAGAGCCTAGATTCCTAGGCTCTATTCAGCGATTGTATTGCCTAGCATCGACGGTGGTACCGTTAGTACACAAAAAACATAGGAATTTAAATTTTTGGCTCCATTTCTGAAGCCTTTGGGGGTCTATAAATATCCCACTCATGCTTGCTTGATGCAAGTATGAACAAAGGGTAAATAAGCAAGAATTCTTGAGGTTAAAAACATTGTAAACTTTTGAAGGTGTTTGAGTCTCCTCCTCCTTGAGTTTAGAGGTTATTATAATGAAGTGTGAGGTCTTGTGTAAAAGAGTTTGTGTAATGATTTTCTCTTGAGTCTGCTAAAAAAGGAGAAAGGTTATAATAAGGGTAGTTGATTTTCGCCCATTGGAAATAAGATCGGTAGTGAAAGCCTGTGGCTTCAAGAGAAGAGGAATCACGAGTGGACATAGGTTGGGACGACCGAACCATTATAAATTGATTTATAATTTTTATTTTTCTTTGTTTTGTCTTTACTTACTGATTTACTTACTCACTACTCTTACTCTCTTTCAAGTTAAACACATTTTTTATTCATATTTTTGTACGAACCTTTTCGAATCGAAACCTTATTGTGATAAGCACTAACTCACCCCACCCCCAACCCCCACCTCCTCCCCCTAGTGCCATTACGATCCTAACAGTTGGTATCAAAGTCTAGTTCTCTCAATTGGATTAACACCCAAGAGTGATTTAATGGTTTTTTTTATAATCACGTGGGTCACTCTATCACTTGTCCTCCTATGTTCAATGGGACAAATAATACTTATTGGAAAACATGAATAAAAATTTTCTTAATTTCTATAGATTATGATTTATGGAATGTTGTTGAATGTGGTTTTCAAAAATCTTCTAATCCGATGAATGAATGTAATGATTTGAAAATAAAATATTTTCCTTGAATGCTAAAGCGATGAACATTTTATTTTATGATTTAGACAAAAATAAGTTTAATCATGTTTCTACTTGCGAAAGTGCATATGATATTTGACACACACTTGAAGTTACCATGAAGGCACGAGTAAAAGAATCAAAAATTAATCTTTTAGTATATAGTTATGAACTGTTTAAAATGAAGTCAAGTGAAACTATTAGTGACATATACACCCATTTTATGGATGTTGTCAATGGTTTAAAAGCTCTTGGGAAATGCTACACTAACATTGAATTAGTAAATAACATTTTAAGATCTCTTCTAAAAAGTTGGGATTCCAAATAACAGCAATCGAAGAAGTAAAGGACTTGAACAATTTTCCTCTTGAAGAACTCTTAGAATTTTTAATAACCTATGAAAGCAAAACTATGATGAACAAGAGGAAAACCTTTAAAGAATATTACACTTAGAACCAACGAAGACTACTTGAGTGAAAACTCATGTAATGAGAATGATGATATTGTACTCTTTACAAGAAGACTTAAAAAATTTATGAAAATAAATAAAACTTATAAGAATAAAAGTAAACCTAAAAAGAATACTATAATATGTTATGAATGCAAGAAGCTAGAGCACTTCACAAATGAGTATCCATAACTGAAAAAGAAGTTGCCAACCCAAAAGAAGAAGAAAGCATTCAAGGCAACTTGGGATGAATAAGTGCATTAGAAGACGAAGAGCAAATCAATAAAGACAAAGTGGCAAACTATGCATTGATGGTCTTCAATGATGAGGTATGTGACTTTTTTGAAATATCTTTATCTTATGATAAATTATTTGATGCATTTTATGATTTATACGATGAACTCAAAAAGATTAGTAAGAAATATAATTCACTAAAAAAAGATCACGCATTACTCACTAGTAAATTTAATACATTAAAAATTATGCATGAAACATTAATATCTTATATTCCTTGCTCTAAATGTGAAGAGTTAAGACTCTCTTAAAAAGGAAAATATATTATTACAACAAACATTAGAAAAAAATTAAAATTGGATCGAAGTCATTAACATGGCATGCTATGTCATGAATAGAGTTTTCATAAGATCTCTACTATCTAAAACTTATGAGTGGAATAATAAAAGACCCAACATTTAATATTCTAGAGTTTTTGGTTGAAAATATTTTATTTTAAATGAAAAGGATGCCTTAGGAAAATTTGATGCAAAATCTGATAAAGGTATTTTTTTTGGATATTTCTCTATTTCTAAAGCTTTTCGAGTTTTTAATAAAAGAACTTTAGTTATTGAGGAATCTATCTATGTTACTTTTAATGAGTTTTCCAAGAAAAATGATTTTGAAGATGATTTTAAATTTAAATGAGAATTCTCCTCTTCAAAGCAACTTGGATACATCTACTTCCAAGGAAACCTTACCCAAGGAATGTAAGTATGTAGATGCTCATCCTAAGAAGCTAATTATTGGAGATATATCAAAATATATTTAAACTCATTCTTCACTTCAAATTATTTGTACAAATGCTACCTTTTTATCTTAAATTGAACCAAATGTATTGACAATGCTATTAAAGATGACTCATGGGTCTTGGCAATGCACGAAGAATTAAATCAATTTGAAAGAAATAAGATTTGCTAGTGATCATCTTATGATTGGTACTAAATGGATTTTTAGGAATAAGCAAGATGAATAAGGTATTATGGTTCGAAACAAGGCTAGATTAGTGGTCAAATGTTTCAACAAAAAAGAAGGTATATACTATGAAGAAACCTTCGCTCCCATGGCAAGACTTGAAGCCATAAGAATACTCATTGCCTATGCTTGTTCTCCTATGTCTCTTTTTGCTATTTGCTATAGAGAAGTTTATATCCCAATCATGATCTTGAGTTCTCGATATTTATAAATTGATAACAAAAAATTTATGAATCAAGATTTTGCTTACTATTTGACCTCCTAAGATTTGATTTATTTTTGTCATTTACCAAATAAAAAAGGGGGTGGGGGTTTGGGGAGTGAGGTTGGGGAGATTATTTTAGTTGCAACTTGATCTTTTATATTATATCCTCAATGATATAATTTTCACTATATAATCTCTTTGTACTTATGATTGTGATTAGAACATTAATGCAAAAGAAAAATTGTACCATCATATTCTTTTTTTATAATGACAAAGGGAAAGATAAAATTGTTATCTTGCAACAAAGCCATTAAACGATGAACACTTTGATTAGAAGAGAACTAGATATGATAAATCTTCCGAATGCATAAGCTCCTCTTTCATATTTCTAGGTATTTGCAAATTGAGTTCTCTTTTGATTATTGAACTCTTTGGTATACTTGATCTTTGACATGATGCTTTCAAATGAATCATCCCTCTTGCAATTTACAAAAGAAGAAATCTGATTCTTGGATTCTTGATGATACTTTTTTTTATGTGATAAATGAATTCCTCCCTTTTTCTTCACAAAGAGGAGAAAGAAACCTACTAGCTTACATGGTTTAAATATGTGTTGAATATTTCTCTTTTTTGTTAATGACAAAGGGGGAGAAATGATATGTTGATGACAAAAGATGAATATTTGTTTTGAAATTTTTTATCATGTATGCTATACCTACCAAAATGATTAAAAATTCTAATGCTTTGGTATGCCCAAAATAATGTTAATTTTAGTATCATAGTGATGAATGGTTAAAAATTTTAAAATAATGTTAATCTTGATATCATGGTGATGAATGGTTAAAAATTTTGATGTTTTAATATCATGTATGTTATGCGCAAAGTGATGTTGATTTGTTATTGGTATCATATATGAAATGATGTTGAGTTCAAATATCTTAAGGTTGTGCATATTATACTTTGATAAATTGAAACTATAATAATGAACAATGTATGAAATTATGATTATGCATGATGCATGTGGTAAAAAATTGTTAATTACACTTTTCTCCTTTTTGTTGATGACAAAGGGGGAGAAGAGATGAAGATTTGAAATTTAAAATTTGAATTATGCATGGAATGATGTATTTTGAGAAATGAAGATTTGAAATTTGAATCATGAAAGATATATTTGAGAAAATATGATGATACATGAAATGATGTGTTTTGAAATTATGATTATTGATAAGGGGAGTTAAGGTTAACTCTATCATCAATTGATTGTCATCATTAAAAAGTGGAAGGTTATTGAATCTCGGATTTTGAAAATTATGATTATTGATAAGGGGAGTTAAGGTTAACTCTATCATCAATTGATTGTATCACTAAAAGTGGAAGGTTATTGAATCTCGGATTTTGATGGTGAAATCAATTGGTGAAATTATGATCTAACCATTGTGTTGAAAAAAGTGATATAAGACTAACTACGATCTTGAAAAGGTAAAAATAATTAATGAAGAATCAAATGTTTGGACAAAATCAAAGTTCGGGCATCAGGCCAGAAGACTCGGGGATACGCTAATGCTTCAAACGATGCAGCGGGAGCTCGTCGAAAGTTTGCTGGGAGTTCGCCAAAAGGTTGTCGGGAGCTCACTGGGAGTTCGTCGGAAGTTTGTCGGGAGTTCACTGGAAATTTATTGGGAGTTTGCCGGAAGGTTGCTAGGAGTTCACTAAAGCCGAAAGTTCAATTAACGTGCCGGACAACGAAGATTGTTTTCTTGTAGTTATTTAAGTTTTAATTATCATAGTTAGGGTTTAAGGACTAATTGAGCTCATTTCATTAACCAAGAAGAAGGTACAATCATATCAAAAGAAGGTACAGCTTAAGTATGAAAAGTATTAAAAAATATTTTTCTGGGAAACCTGGGTGGTGGTATCATCGATTGCCGACGGTAGTACCACCTATTCCAGGCAGTGGTACTGCCTTTGCTTAGAAACCTGGGCTATGTTCGATGGTGGTACCGCTGGTGCCATCAGTAGTATCGTCGTACCCCGAGATTTTGGGGAAGTTTAAATTTTTGGCTCCAAATTTTGAAGTCAATTGAGGTAATATAAATACCTCAGGTATTCTTGCTTGGGGAAGCAAAGAAAGTGAAGGAAAAACTTGGGAAAACACTATTGAAATTGTGTGATTTCCTCCCTCTTCTCCGAGTGAGATTTGTGTTTAAGAGAGGGCTAAAAAATTATATGGATTGTCTCCTAAGCCTAAGAAAAGAAGAAAATAGTTGTAAGCAGTGTTTGATCTTCGCCCGTGAAAAAGATCAAGAGTGGAAGCCAATTACCTTGAGTGAAGAGGAATCAGGAGTGAGCATAGGTCAAGGGGACCGACCTACTATAAAAATCTGGTGTGCATATCTTTCTTACCTTTTATTACTATTGCTCTTGAATTTAATTGTTTATTAACTAGTTCTAAGTTACAGCACTTTCTATATCGGTTTTCTTCGAATAAAAATTTTTCAAATCAAAGTTTTTCACTTAGCACTAATTCCACCCCCCACCCTCGCCCCTTTCTTAGTGCCAACTTGATCCTAACATTACCTACCTATGCACCAATCCAGTGTTTCACTCATGTATGAAATATACTGCCATCAATTTTCACTTCTTCATAAATCAAAGCCTTTTCGACTAGCATACTCCCTTACAAAGCCTTTTCGACCATAAAACATTTCAATTGTATCAGTTTCAGTTTTAGATTGATATTATTTACACAAGCTCAATCTTACGGGGGCATGATAGAAGATCATCTTAAAAGATCACGATATAGATAATCTTATATTTAAATAACTGATTTGATTATTTGATGATAGAGGATAACTAATTTGATCTTGATTTAATTGTGAAATTTGAGTGATTGATTAAGGAAAAAATCTCCCTCAAAACCTGTATGGATACCCATTACGCCGATGAATAAATCTAATCTCTTTCTTAACCTATTTCTTAATTCAGCAAAAATCTCTATGAAGCATAAATTTTAGAAACATCAACTCCGTTATTATATCGGGTAAATATATTTCCTTAAAAATCAAGAACAATTAATCCATCATCGATCGAAAACAAAATTCCACGATATCAATTAATCCATTTTCACTTAAGCTATCTAACACCTCCAGCGTATATAATTATAGTAGCATCCCTTAATTAACTTTTACATGAATTGATTACAAGTGATATTGTACTAAATTGATTGGATTTTAAATACTATGCTTTTATTCCATATCGTTCCTATATCAAACGCATTAATTCCGATCAATCGGATTACCACATTAACTCCTCAAAAATCTCCCGTCTCTCATCTCTTCCCCGAGCGCTGATTCATCAATTAGATTTGGACCATTCGGGCAACTAATTCACGAGGTTTGACCTCAGTTTGGGCCTCTAGTGCAAAGATTGAATCAAACCCTACTGATGGACTGCCTCCGAGCCTTACAATAAACCTTGGGAACAGAGAGTTATCATTTGCTCTAATTAAATGCAGAATTAAAGTTCATATACATACGCGTGTCTGTTGCTGTTTAATTCATGGAATCCACATATCATTGTTTAATTAGAGTAAGAGATTTGCATATATGTATGTATCAAAGAGCAATCTCTGAATTGATTTGAGTAACTGCTCAACAACTCCTTTTAATTAAGAGTAAATACGAAGATAAATATAAGCAATGAAACAAATTTCTTTCGTTGGGCAATTCGGATTCCTTGGATCCTTCCTACATGGCACCTGTTGCCCAGTCCAAGCTGTAGCGACAAATTGACACTTGGATCATCCACCTCCAAGTCCAAACTTTCACACAACTCCAAACCCCTTATCAATTGGCCAGTCGACGGTGACCTCCTCATCTTCTGCCCGACTGCCATGCTTCGCTTTCGCAGCCTATAGTAAGTCAAAGTGAGGGCATCATAGCTTGATGTGAGCCTTCCTTCCCTTCCGTGACTTTGATTACGTTGGTAGAACAGGAAAACTCGCCGGCCGATGCTGCTGCTTTGTTTGTATAAATTTATCCGATGGAGATGTGGGGACGAAGACATGCAATGGAAACGGGACCCACGAGTTGCATGTGATTTGGAGTTGCCATTTCTTTGCTACTGCTGGAGACATGGCGAAAGCCGGCAACTAGAGTTGTGAGGAAGTGATAGCAACATGCAACCAGACACAGCAATTCTCCCTCTTTAGCCTAACAAACATACTCCATTGCAAGTTTTCTACCTCTGCAACCAATGACAACAATAAAACAAGGATGAATTCCAGAAAGAAAGAAAAAAAAACCCTCCATTTAGGTTTTCCTTTTCAAAAAATACGTCATTTTTTAGAATTTTTAACAGTATCTTATTTTTAATATCTTAACTATCTTTTTTTTCTTTACGTTTCGAGTGAATCGGTTTAGTTATAATGATTTTACACTATGTTATAATGTTACTATGATACATTAAAAATACTATTTTATAATATATTAATTTTTAGTATTACTGAAAACACTATAATATAATATAATATAATAATACTATAATTGGATCAACTCATTCTATGGATCGATCTATTTAAAAAGATAATAATCGTTATATCAAGGATATTCGAGATATTTTTTATACTATTTTTTTAGTATTACTGAAAATACTATAATGTAATATAACTGACTTATCCAATAGATCGATTTATATATATAAAAAAAAAGAGATAAATAATTGATTGTTAAATGAAGCATACTCGAGATACTAAGTAATCCCAGTGAATCATAAATGGAATAGATAAGAAGAGCCCACACATTTCCAATGCGATGATTGATGACTGGTTGCTAAGGACCGGTATCATGGAGCCCACACATTGTGATCCATCATCCTCCACCACTCCTATTCGCACTTGCAGTGCCAATTCACTTCGTTTGTCCTAATCTTAGCTCACAATCTCAATAGACTAAAATAAAAGAGGTAAACGGTAAAAGTAGAGTTTTCTATTATATGCATGTTGAAACAAACCTCACCATCAAATAATCAAAAGCTGCAGGCGAAACGTTGTTTAACGTTCCCCAAACAAATATCGTTCAAATTCCTCCATCTGACCAAAACTAGCATCCCACATCGGTTGAGCAGTGAGTAAAGACGACTCATTTTCTAATCCGGAAATTTTCTGTGTGATAGAAAAGATTCCAAATCAACGAAACCCCGTTGGAGATATCCAATAAAAACTTCCCCAAGAATTCCTCCCCCTCTGCACATATATAAAGTAACCAACCCCTTCTCTGTTTCTTCCAACCCATTCCCACTTTTCTCCTTCCAACGCCTCCGACTCCAAATCCAGAGGAGGGGAATCATGGGATCGGTGGGGGAACCGGTGGTGAGTCCGAGCACCGCTCCCGTCCGCCCCTCGCCATTCCGCTACAACTCTCCGCTGGCCCAAGTGAGCCTGATCGGGCTGGTGTGCTTCTGCTGCCCGGGCATGTTCAATGCCCTATCCGGCATGGGCGGCGGCGGCCAGGTCGACCACACCGCCGCCAACAACGCGAACACCGCACTCTACACCACCTTCGCTATCTTCGGAGTCCTCGGCGGCGGCTTCTACAACCTCCTCGGCCCCCGCCTCACCCTGTTCGCCGGCTGCTCTACCTACGCCCTCTACGCCGGCTCCTTCCTCTACTATAACCATTACCACCACCAACTCTTCGCGATCCTCGCGGGTGCGATCCTTGGCATCGGCGCTGGCCTCCTATGGGCTGGCCAGGGCGCCATCATGACCTCCTACCCACCGCCGGAGCGCAAGGGCACCTACATCTCCCTCTTCTGGGCCATCTTCAACATGGGCGGCGTTATCGGCGGCCTCATCCCCTTCTTCCTCAACTACCACCGAACCGACGCTCTCTCCGTCAACGACGGCACCTACATCGCCTTCATGTGCTTCATGGCCGCCGGCGCCTTTCTCTCCCTCGGTATCCTACCCCCCTCCCGCGTCGTCCGAGACAACGGCACCCGCGCCACCGACGTCGCCTACTCCAATGTCAGCACGGAGGCTGTCGAGATCCTGAAGCTATTCGCCGACCGGCGGATGCTGCTCATCGTGCCGGCGGCGTGGGCCAGCAACTTCTTCTATAGCTACCAGTTCAACAACGTGAACGGCCTCCTCTTCAACCTGAGGACCAAGGGGCTCAACAACGTCTTCTACTGGGGCGCGCAGATGGTCGGTTCGCTGGCCATCGGCTACGTGCTGGACTTCAGTTTCAGGAGCCGGCGGACTAGGGGGTACGTGGGGATCACGGTGGTGGCGGTGCTCGGGACCGCCATCTGGGCCGGCGGGCTCGCGAACCAGCTGCGGTACACCGACGGCGTGTGGAAGGATGAGCTCGACTTCAAGAACTCCGGTGCCGACTACGCGGGACCGTTCGTGCTCTACTTCAGCTACGGCTTGCTGGATGCTATGTTCCAAAGCCTGTGCTATTGGGTGATCGGCGCGCTGGCCGACGACTCCCAGACTCTTAGCAGGTTTCTTCTCTATCGATCATGTTCTTCTCACTTCAATTCCGCTTCAAAAGTACGTGTCTGCTTCGTGCGCATCACGATCATCTACATATTTTTCCTGTACACAACTGCAGGTATAGCGGATTCTACAAGGGAGTGCAGAGCGCGGGTGCGGCAGTTGCTTGGCAGATCGACACGCACAAGGTCCCCCTGCTATCGCAGTTGATTGTGAACTGGTCTCTCACCACGGTGAGCTACCCATTACTGGCTGTCTTGGTGATGCTGTTTGTGAAAGAAGGAAACACGGGCGAGGACGGAGCGAGCGACTATCCCAAGTCATGAGTTGTGGATAACGCTCATGAGAATTTTAGTTTATGTATACCTGTTGTTTTAGTTTAGCAACTCTGATGCTATTCATGTTGTTCCTCTGTCAGTCAACTTCTTAGAATTATCAAAATCATTCATACCATGATAAATTAAAAGATCTGGAGAGTCGATAGAAGTGCTTGTAGCTATCTGCATCCCTTACCACTCGAACACGAACCGGTGGCGAACCAAGAAAGCATAACTCCTGTAA
This sequence comes from Ensete ventricosum, assembly GCA_029747655.1. Classification (NCBI taxonomy): domain Eukaryota; kingdom Viridiplantae; phylum Streptophyta; class Magnoliopsida; order Zingiberales; family Musaceae; genus Ensete; species Ensete ventricosum. The sequence continues at coordinate 21,971,277 of JAQQAF010000001.1, read as the reverse complement.
GGAGCTACAGAAGCCAACGACACAAGCAAGCGATAGCGGTGTCACGAAACCCTTTTCAAGATTTGGTTGCCTATGACATACAAACAAATATTAACATTCTATCATATGCAGCACAATCCAACAGAAATAGAAAATCTCTTCAACTCGAAAGATAAAAATTACGGGATAAATTAAAAAAAAATTACTATCAAAATAATGAATATATAGATTTCAAGACTTCTTGCCTAAGCTCAAAGCAACAGCCTAACAACCCCCCTTCAACCAAGAAAGATATGTCAATCATAGACATATCTTTCCCAAGGATAAGCACTTTATCAATATAAAGTAAGAGAATAATAAAATTCACAATGATCTGAAACTGTTATTTTATATTTATTTTCAGTCATAAATGAATCAAACATTTTATACCACTGTCTAAGAGCTTGCTTCAGCTCATACAAGCTCTTCTTCAACTTGCAGACAAGACCTTTGACTTTGAAGACTTCTAGTTGCTCCATATAAATTTTCTCTTTTAAATTACCATGAAGGAAAGCTATTTTTACATCTAACTGCTCAATCTCCAAGTCTAAATTAGCAGCAATACCAAGAGCAACATGGATAGAAGACATTTAACAACAGGAGAAAAAATCTCTTCAAAGTCAATACCTTTCTTTTGACCAAAATCTTTCACAACCAATCTAGCTTTGTACTTTGGTTGAGAACAATATTCTTGAGTCTTCAACCTGAAAACCCACTTATTCTTCAAGGCTTTACTTCCCTCTGGTCGTTGTACCAAATCATATGTGTGATTCTTCTGCAGAGAATTCATCTCTTCATGCATAGCAATAAACCACTTCTTTTTCTGCTCACATCCAACTACTTCCTGGTAACTCTCTGGTTCACCTGCATCAGTAAGCATCACATACTCATCTGTAGAGTATCTCTTGGAAAGTTGACGTGGTCTAGAAGATCTTCTTAACTGAGATTCTATGAGAACTTACTCTCTTTCTTCTTCCTGCTCAATATGTCCTGCAGGTAGATCAACATGTGGCTCTGCATCATCTTCCTACATATCTCCCCCATCACCTTGATATACTGAAGGAATAACTGGGTCATAGTCTACAAATCCCTCTGTAGAAGTCTTAGCTGGTGCCTCCTTCAACTCCTCAATGGTTTGATCCTAAAAAAAGACAACATCTCTGCTTCTGAACACCTTCTGCTTTTCTGGATCCCAAAGCTTGTAACCAAACTGATCATGTGAGTAACCTAGAAAAATATACTTTTTTGTTTTGTCATCCAGCTTGGACCTCTCATTGTCTGGAACATGTGCAAATGCACGACAACCAAACACTCTTAAATGCCTATAAGAGACATCTTTCCCTGACCATACATGCTCTACAACATCACCATCTAGAGTTGTACATAGTGATAAGTTGATTACATCAATTGCGGTCGTCAAAGCCTTATCTCAAAACCTTTTGGGTAGCTTGGCCTGTGAAAGCATACATTTGATATTTTCCATGATGGTGCGGTTCATCCTCTCTGCAATTGCATTATGCTGAGGCGTACCAGGGACTGTCAACTCATGTTGGATGCTATGTGACCTGCAATAATCATTAAACAATCTTATATACTCACCACCATTATCTGATCTTATGCATTTCAATTATCTTTCTGTCTCCCTTTCAACTCTAGCATCAAACTCCTTGAAGACATTAATAACCTGATCTTTGGTCTTCAAAGCATAGGCCCAAACTTTCCTGGAAAAGTCATCTATAAAAGTAACAAAATAAAGTGCACCACTACTACTAGGAACATTAATAGATCCACTAGGAGTTTTTGTCCTCAAAGGACCACACACATCTATATAGACATGGTCCAAGGCATACATTTTTCTAAATAAAACAGGACTAACAAAGGAAACTCTATGTTGTTTACCAGCCAAACAATCAATACAAGGGTTCAAATGTGTACCTCTGAGATCTGACAATACCTCTTTCTTGGAAAGTTCTTGCAGCTCCTTCTCGCTCATGTGTCCCAGTCGTCTATGCCACAACTCCATGCTGAAGTCTTTCTTTATAGCATTCAAGTGCTCACCGCAAGTTTTAGCCTACAATCTGTATAATTTAATATATTTCTTTCTATTAGCTACAATAAGAAAACCCTTACTGAACTTTCATTGCCCTCTGTGAAATCTGACATCAAAGTCATCATCGTCCAGCCTTCCAACTGAAATTAAATTCAGTCTTAGGTCAGTCACATGCCTCACATCCTTAAGCACCAACTTGTAGCCAAGGTTGATGTTTATATGGATATCTCTCATGCCAATGATGTTTGCTGTGCCATAGTTGCCCATTTTGACAACACCAAAATTTTCAGACCTATAAGTAGCAAAGAACTCCCTCTGAGGTGTAGCATGATAAGAAGCATCTGTGTCAATTATCCACTCGAGATCCTGGCACACACAAGAAAAAATATCATCAGAAGTAGACAAAATTAAATAATCATTACCTTGCACCGTAGCTGTGAGATTCTCTTTTGACTCGGTATGCTCCACTTCTTTCCCCTTTTCTTTGTTCTTCTTAGGTTGCTTGCACTGATTCTTGTAATGTCCTTTCTCACCATAATTGTAGCAAATAATATCTTTTCTTGATCTTGACTTGCTTCTACCTCTACGTGAACAACTTCTATCCTTTGACTTTGACCTTCCTCTGTTCTTTGAGACAAGTGCCTGTGAATCAATCTGAGAAGTTATTGAATTCTTTCTCCTCAACTCCTCATTCAACAAATTGCTTGTTATTTTACTCATGGTGACAACACTATCTGGTGTAGAATTACTAAGGGAAACCACCAGTATCTCCCAACTTTCTGGCAAAAAACTTAGAAGTAACAACGCCTGTAACTCATCATCAAGAGACATTTTCATAGAGGATAACTGGTTAGTAATACTCTGCATTTTATTTAAATGCTCAGGAATAGAAGTACCCTCTTTATATTTCAAGTTCACAAGTTTTATGATCAGAAAAGCTTTGTTGCTAGTCATTTTTCTTTCATAAAGACTTTCTAACTTTTTTCAAAAAGAGTAAGCAAAATATTTAGTAGAAACATGGTGAAAGACACTATCATCTAGCCATTATCGAATAAAGCCAACTATTTTTCGATATAATCTCTTCCACTCATCATCTGTCATAGTTATGGGCTTTGCACTATCCCCTTGCAAAGGTCCATACAAATCTTTGTAATACAAGAGATCTTTCATTCTTAGTTTCTATATCATCCAATTATTTTCGTTTAAACTAACCATACGAGAAATATTACCGGTCTCCATGTTCAAATACAAAAGATTAAATATCACCAAAACCCTACTCTGATACCAGTTGATGAGAATAAAACAGGAATAAACTTTGTATACGAACAAATACTAGCAGGCCATCATACACAGCGGAATCAAACAGAAATCATAATCAGCTGAACACCAAGATTTACGTGGAAAACCCCTTCAACTCGAAGGGTAAAAACCATGGGATAAGCTAGAGAAAATCCACTATCAAAATAATGAATATACAGATCTAAAGGCTTCTTGCCCAAGCCCAAAGCAACAGCCACAAGAGAATCACAGGGATACAATGATTATAATACCAAACACAATATCTAAAACATTCCCAAGAAATCACAGTAAGAATCCACTGTAAACTGATCTAACCTGAGATTTGAATGATTGAGAATAGTCTTTTCCTGTCATTGTCTTCTTTCCTTTTCTAGATCTCTTATTTTCTGACTTTTACTATCAATCTACAGCCTTCATTCTCTCTCCCATGTTTTCAGTCGCCGCTGCCCTCTTAATCTCAACCCTAGCCACCTAATCTAGGTTTTAGGTTAATATAAATGAGGTTCTAGGCTGTGGACTTCACTAAAGCCTATTATGGGCTGAATCTGGGCCATCTGCCCAACAACAAGTTCTATATCCTTCCCTCTCCACTCTCATCATCGTCATCCTCGCGATTAGAGATGGCTATGTGGACGTCGGGGTCCTCCGCCGTGCAGCTTCCACCGAGAACGATCGAGTTGTTGATGGCCTAGTAGTTGCTGTTGGCGCATGCGGCCAGTGCGTTCTCGTCCGCTCACATTACTCCGCCCGTGTCCACCATCTCCTGCGAGTTCTTCCATTCTTGGTTTCCATATCATCTGTCATAGTTGTGGGCTTTGCACTATCCCCTTGCAAAGGTCCATACAAATCTTTGCAATACAAGAGATCTTCCATTCTTCGGTTCTATATCATCCAATTATTTTCGTTTAAACTAACCATACGAGAAATATTATCGGTCTCCTTGTTCAAATATAAAAGATTAAATATCACCAAAACCCTGCTCTGATACCAGTTGATGAGAATAAAACAGGAATAAACTTTGTATACGAACAAATACTAGCAGACCATCATACACAGCGGAATCAAACAGAAATCACAATCAACTGAACACCAAGATTTACGTGGAAAACCCCTTCAACTCGAAGGGTAAAAACCATGGGATAAGCTAGAGAAAATCCACTATCAAAATAATGAATATACAGATCTCAAGGCTTCTTGCCCAAGCCCAAAGCAACAGCCACAAGAGAATCACAGGGATACAAGGATTATAATACCGAACACAATATCTAAAACATTCCCAAGATATCACAGTAAGAATCCACTGTAAACTGATCTAACGTGAGATTTAAATGATTGAGAATAGTCTTTTCCTGTCCTTGTCTTCTTCCCTTTTCTATATCTCTTGTTTTCTGACCTTTACTGTCGATCAGCAACATTTATTCTCTCTCCTATGTTTTCAGTCGTCGCTGCCCTCTTAATCTCAACCCTATCCACCTAATCTAGTTTTAGATTAATATAAATGAGATTTTGGGCTGTGGATTTCACTAAAGCCCATTATGAACTGAATCTGAGCCATCTACCCAACAACAACGAGTTCTATATTCTTCCCTCTCCACTCTCGTCATCGTCATCCTCGCGATCGGAGATGGCTATGTGGACGCCGGGGTCCTCCGCCGTGCAGCTTCCGCCGAGAACGATCGAGTTATTGACGGCCTGGTAGTTGCTGTTGGCGCATGCGGCCAGTGCGTTCTCGTCCGCCCGCAGCACTCCGCCCGTGTCCACCATCTCCTGCGAGTTCACCTTTGTCACCGCGCCTCTGTTCTCACTCGCGAGCACGACGATCCTCGTGCCATCGCCGCCCTGCTGGCCGAGGCTTATGGGGTGATCAGCGAGCGCCGAGATGTCGTGATCCGCATCGGCGTGCTCTCGGCTGCTCGACTTGGAAACCATGGTCGAATAGAGGTGAAATCTTACTCTTCGTCGGTCGGTAGTGACACGCGGTTGTTGGACAAAGCTCGATAGATTTATAATGGAGGTTGAAGCTTGCTATGGAGTGGAATTATTCTCATCTTGTAACGAGATTTAAGCTTGCATGGCGGGCAAGCGACCGACCTGTATATTCCAGTCGAAAGGTTGGACGCCAAGGATGCGTTGCCATGGCTTAACACCCAAGAATTCTGATGAATTAATCTTGTCTTCACATTCCATTAAGCTTGGAATAAAATGTTGGACTCCTCCACATGACAATCTCGTGTTCTGCTGCTTATATTTCAGTTGGCAAAGGTAGCCAACACGACAACATCAGAGATCAATACAAGGGTGGGAGAGAGTTCGGAAAGACTTTCTAAGTGGGATACGACATCACGAGTTTAAGGTTGTTCCGTAGCTAAATATAATGCAGATGTAGTTTTATCAGCTACTGTCCTTGCTTCAACTGACAGATTTAGCTTCTGCTTCAGATTTTACACTAATATAAATCAAATAACATTAAATCAAATTTTTGTTATCATCTAAAATAATTTTTGTCTGATATGTAAAAATATCGTTTTTCAGATTTAAATATCATAATAACATCTATTTAGGATAATTATACCTTCATTCTTCAATCTTTCTATTTTTTTCATAGATTCAATAATATTGATGATTTAAGGAAGATGAAAAAAAATCATAATCTTTCAATTATATTCTCTCCTATCTATTTATAGTCAAAAGATTTAGGATAAATTATTATGAGAGTAAGGAATCGAAACTTTTTTTTTATTAAGTAATGTAATCTAACTAATTTTATTATATACCGTATCCAATTATAATGAACCACAAAATTACTTATTTTAGATTGTGGCGTAGCTAAATATAACACAGATGTAGTTTCATCGGCGACAGTCGTTGCATCTGCAGCGAACTGACAGATTTAGTTTCTGCTTCAGATTTGGCACACTGCTAACGCCAAGAGCAGTGAAGGCAGGGAAGATATGGTCCCCCATGCAAGCTGGCAAGGGAGCTGCGGTACAAAGAGCACATGTGAAACCTGGAGCCAGTTTCTCGAGTAGCCATTTCGCAGGCACCCTTTTCTACCAAGTAAAGTTGCTGCTGACTCCACCAAGTAAGTGATGGCATCACTTCACTAATGCTCTCCACCTTGGTTAAAATCGAAATTAGTGATACTTGCTTATAATGTTGTCATGAAACAATCTTGTGAAGTTCTCTTGCAAGCATAATATTATTGGTCACACGATGTTCTAATTCAGATTTTGAAGGGCACAGCACACAAATTATGCCCTTCAAAGCCATGAATAGGTGTCCTGCAGTAGGCCAATCTGAAAAAGTACTGATCAGTTTTATGTTGGCAGAAGAAGAGATTTGAAGGAAAGATTTCATTGTCTTGGAGAAAAATATTACGGCATATATAAGAGATTGGATCAAGCTCGTTTTTTTTTTTTTTAAAAGAGTATTCTGTTGAATTTTTAGATCTAAAGCCTTAAACTCTTAATCTAGGTAGTTGCACCACCAATATCCTATCAAAACTGTACACGTATTCATATAAAATTATGAATTAGTTGTTAATATCTTTTTTTAATTTATAATTTCAAGATACTTCTTGATTTTTTTTAATTTCTCCAATGTGACTGCTTTGGTGAGTAAATATATAGATTGATCATTTATACTACTGAACTTCAAACATATCTCAGTTTTATTCACCATTTCTTATGAATAACAACTAATAGATAGTTGTTGGCTGCAATTGTGGTTGTTTCACATATGAAAGTATTCTTCTTAACCAAATAGCTTCACATGTTATATCTATATCTATTGACTTTTGTTTATTTGAGCTCCATGATTCTTCTATAGAACCATTTCAATCACTTTGTGTAGCCAATCAACTTATTGCATTCTTCTTTTTCATATTTGATGCTTTGCTTGTTGCTTCCTTGAAGATATTTTAATTTTTTTTTTTTTTAGCTGCATAATGTAATTTGCTATGTTCATTTATGGACATTGAAATCATACTCATATCATGCTAAATATTAAATATTATATTTGTAAGATAAATCAAGGAATCAACTAGGCGTTTAAAAAGTGTTGAATCAACCTTTATAGTACCATCATTTTGTTATAACTTTTCATTTAAAAGCCATGGGAGTGGACATTGGTTTGCATTGGTTCGCAGCCACCTGGATGATGACATGGGCAGAAGAACCCACATGCCTCCCTTTCCCTATGGTGAGCAATAGGGAAGTAACCTTCGGGCCCCGACCAACCCTAATTATAGGGAAGTTGGCACGAGTTGGCCCCATGGAACATTAACCCTTGGTGGCAAAGCCCATTTCCCCTTTTTCTAGTCACCCACCCTAGTTTTGGGAAAGTCTACATGGGCCAACCGTAGGGAGCATTAACCCTTGGCAATGAAGCCTATTTCACCCTTTTTCTAATCGCCTGACATAGGAAATCACCACATTATATATATCTCAGACTGGCTCCAGCACTAACAAATGATGCCTCTCTAGTTGTCCTACACTGATGACGCAACCCAGGGGAGTGTACCAATCGATTGCCTATATAAATGAGCCCTTGAAGGACGTAGAGGCCCATCCTAACTAGCCACCAACCTCTTTCCATCAACTTCTTAGGTATAAAAGCCGGTCCCTAGAGCTTCAACAAGGGATCGATATAGAGAAACCCTAATACTCTCACTCCCCTCAAAAACTGACTTACCATTGGAGGGGTCGAGTTAGGAACTCTCTTGATACTAACCACTTGTGCAAGGTTCCTGACAAATCTAAGACACATCTCAGCTCATCCCCAGAACCCAAAGGGAGCTCAATTAACTAGATCGAATGTGGAATCCACCTTGGATGTACAAGTAGCATATTGAGATTGCTCTAATCTAGCCTTCCTCCACCCTGAATACCATTTGTGATTGTCACTAGGGTCGATAATATGAGCTTGTACCTTCATGATAGAATCAAACCGTGATAATTCCAATAACTTAATTGTTTGAAGGACTAGCATTTAGAGTCGTAGTTATAGGAGGTTGTGTTTACTCCTATTGACTTGAAGACTCCAATAACTCATGAATAATTGGTATATTTACATATTTTTCTTTCTAACTCCAAGATGCAATCTCATAAAAAATGACATCTCTTAATGTCAGAGCAAATTTTCACTTTTTTCATCAAATATGTCTCTATTTGGAGATGATATATGTGCATATATAATGCTGCCAAACACTTTAAGATGACCGATCACTAGTTTTCTTTATGCCAAACTTAATAGGGAGTAGTTCTATTAAGCATAACTTTTGTAAATCTATTCAGAATATAAACTACAGTATGAATAGCTTCACAGTATGAATAAGCTTCTGTCCAAAACGTATTAGGTAAATTTTTTACTTTTCAGCATGCTTCGTGCTATCTCGATAATGATATAATTATTTTTTTCTGCTACTGTTTTGTTGAGGGTTTCTACTAAAAATAAGCTATCTTTCAACATTATTTTTCTTGCAATAGTCCATAAATAGAGTTTAGATGCTCCACCATAATCGGTTCTTAAATATTTTATTTGAAATCTACTTTGCTTCTGTACAAGAGTCTTGAATTAAAAAATATAAAAAATGCCTCTTACTTTTCTGCAAAAAATAAAATCAATCATTTTGATAAAATAATCAATAAAAAGAATAAAATATCCTCTATTGTTGATTGAAGAAGTTCTAGAAGGACCATATATATCAGCTTGAATAAGTTCGAGTGATGATTTTATTCTTTAAAAAGTTTAAAGAAATGGAAGTGTATGCATATTCCTATAAATAGAAGTGTCATAAACTAAACATATCAATGTTTTCAGTTTTGAATGTTATTTCCTCCATTGGCATAATAAGAGGAAAAATCTTGTTTGGAATCATTGAAATAGTTGCTATAGAAAAATTATTTTTTTTGTTAAAAGTTCTATATTAATTATTATTGAATATAACAAAATAGCCTTTTTTGCAAAATTTGACCAATGCTTAAAAAATTATTAGTCAAATTTGTATGAACTTAATAGAATAGTTTCTTTGCCTTTAACACGTTGTAGTTTTCCATCTCCAAGTTTCACTTAGAGAAGAGAAGTTGTGATAAGGTTAATAAAAATCTTTTCATTCCCATTGTTGCACCCATTATCCAAATACCAACCATTTTATGCTTCTCTTGAATATTCATACAAGAGAAGAGTGGTTCCGTTTCATTCTTAGTAAAGTTTTTCTCTTTTTCATTCTATCTTGAAACTAACAATCGTTTGAGAATGATTGAGAATTTGTATCTGAATCATGATCTTTTGATTTATGATTAGTCTTCTTGTAAATTTTTGTAACCTGAATGTGAACATTTAGCTGATGTTATTTCTTTTGTCTTGTCCCCTTCCCTGTTTATTAGATTTTAGATTTTGGGTAGGTTATTAGATTTTAGATTTTAGGGGGCACCTTGAGCCAATTCAGCCCTCGAACCCAGGGTAAGTCAGCTACCTATCCTCCACACTAGCAGCCTCCTGATAAATACGGGTTAGCATAACCTCACATCCCGTTACTCGAGAAGCAAGGGGCAGCGTCGCACAGTTCAGGCGACATTAGCGTCCAGTGTACGAGCAGACCAACTGAGGCGCTAGCACGCATTAAACGTTTGCATACGTTGATGCTGGGGATCATTAAATGATCACGTATTGTCACGGGCTTAGCTGATTTTGCCTAAGCCCTGTGGCACCCATGCGTGTCCGTCCATAAAAGTCAGCCTTCCCCGAGATCTCCTAGGGTCCCTTAGACTTACAAAAGAGAAAACATGTCAGAAGAAGCAATTCCAACGGGATCCACAAGCAACTGCTCAAGCAAACACTTTATGAAGCCAGATACAAATTATACCTATAGACATTATAAACTCAGAGAGGTTGCACACAAAGGATAATGGTCCATTACAGATCGAAGTTCTCACAAGTACGTACAAGACACACTCGTATTTACAAGCCAAAATCGACCACAAAGCAAACCAAACTATGGCTGCTAAGCCTACTACAAGCCCGCTACTTGCTGTACAAGGTATATACACAAATCGAAGGACACGGACAAATATGATCATTTCATCAAACACCTTATTTATATTATTGTCCCTGACATTATTCCCCACTTATTCTTCCGACGTCCTCGTCGAAGCCACTGTAGATGCTACTTCTCCTCGCATTTTGCTGAATCTTCAATCTTCTGCTTTGGCTGCAACATGCCCTTTTGGCTCCCAACCACTCTCTGCCGCTGTTGTTGAGTAGTCGAACTCTGATCCGCCATGTTGCTTTAACTCACCAATGACTGAATCTGATGTGGGGTTGGCTAAGTTGTGTTGATCCTTGTTGGTTCTCACAGATCCTTCTGATGAAGGAAAAGACCTGCCTTATTATGCACAAGTATCGCAGTATACTCATGTTGCTTGAACTAGATAGATACTTGTTGGAACTTTGACGAGCATCGTCTCGTAGACTTTAAGGTTTTTGGCGTCCTTCCTCCACAATATTTGCCCATTGAACCTTCTTCCACGTTTAGTTATCACTTCCAAGTATGTTCGCATCACTCCCGCTTTCGATTGGTCAATTAGGAAATTAAACGGATAATCTACTCTCAGTAGTACTGATCACCAATGGTGAGGATTTGACAACTATTATCTTCCATAAGCTTTCTTTAAAGGGTCACTGAACTTATGTAGAGCTCTTTTACTAGATAAGTAAGAGAACTGGGATACTCGACTTCACCCATTCTCTTAGTAGTTGAGAAAGCAAGGTTACTTGGCTTCGCTCACCTCCTCGAGTTAAGAGAATTGGGGTACTCAGTTTCGCCCATTCTCTTGAGTTGAGAAGGCGAAGGTTACTCGATTTCGCTTGCCTCCTCGAGTTTGTACTTCATGTATTGAGCTGGTTACTACATTCACCTGCTCTTTGCTCACACTTCTAAAGCACTAGAAGTGTTTGCACTCCTTGCGTTGAGTTAACCACTGTGATTCACCTTCCCACTGCCATTAAACTTCTGGAATGCAAGAAGTTTCGCTAGAAAAGAGTAAAAAGTTTACCCCAACTTGGAGTCCCCCAACTTAGAGTAAGTCTTTGATAGTTCTGGTCACTTCTGGGATTGCACCGTCTTCTCCATCACCTTTGTCACCTACTACTTTGAGTAGAAAAGGTATAGTACTGTGTGTTGCCTACTTCATTTCTTGGTCGAGCACTCCTACATCAACCCGAAGTCCCTCGCTTTCAGCTATCTTGATGAGAAGCCCATCGACACCGGTCTTATGAAGTTCCTTGGCCCCTACCCTTCCGCCTTGTCTTGGTACTTAGAGTTTGCCTTTGCATTCTTCACCTCCTCGGCACCTTTTATGACCAATGCTCTCCCTCCATGAGAGCAAGGGATCGATGACTCCACGGAAGTCCCGCCTCTGTGGTATCATGGTGCTGCCAAGCCTATAGCCCTACTATCAGTTGCCTTGCATCTGCATCTCTTCCTTCATGATCGGTAGATCCGCACGCCTCTTCAGCACTATGGTGCTCCTTTAAGTCCATCTCCTTTCTAACCGACGCTTTGCTTTTAGGTAACTGAGCCCCACTGGACTCGTCGTTGCTTTCTCGCCCCTTTCGACCACTTGCTTCAATACTACTGTGTCCTCCTAGCAGTTCTTTTTGGTCGATGGAAAGATAGACTGCAACTCTCATGCATGGCCTCCGCCATCTTGTTGCATGGCTCGTGTCGATTATGTTCTCCTTAGCTTCCTTGGTAGCAACGTTCGCTTACTCGGCCTTGTCCTCTGACTTACCGGGCTCCCTTAAGCGAAAGTGAGCACTGAAGCAGTCCAACTCTCCAGCCGCTTCGATCATACCTTTGTATAATCAAATCCCCTCCATGGGACTCATTGGTACTTGAAATCTGACTTCTCCCTTGGTGGTACACAACCCCCATATACTGATGACCAAGGCTTTCATCTGATGCAAGCTTTGATGCGCACATACGGAAGACCCGCCTATGCGGTACGATGACATTCACTCCAAGTTTACCCCTTGAATCCACAGCTCTTCTTGCCGTTGCATTGTTCACCGAAGTGGAGCTCCCAACAGCTCCTGATCATTCACATGATCACATCCCCCTCCATGGGACTCACTGGTACTTGCACTTGGACTTCTTCCTCGGTGGTATACAGCCCTCATATACTGATAACTACCATCGTAGAGCCTCTGCCAACACATCGTAGAGCCTCTACCATCTTCGATTTTTTGTTTACTCCCTTGGCAATTCACCTTCATCCATCCACTCTTGGGTCACACCTGGACGAAGCATAGCTCTAGGACAGTCCGTCGCCTAGTAGCTCATGAAGTCCCCTTGACTTCGCTAGAATTGGTGCACTATTGTCTGGATCTTGGGCCTCTATCCCCTACCAGCACAATCTCTGCTATGCACCTCTTGTTCCTGACAACTCGAATGGCAACACTGTGACATATTCTTCAAGAGTACATATCTCTACGTCCTCTTGCCCCGTGCTAAGGTCTTCCGAACCTAACTTTGCCTTCGCAAGTTGAATCACCTTAGTTAGTCTGTCAAATGTATCTCTGAGGTAAGACGCATGTGCCTCGAAGCCCGCTTCATCTTTGGCACCATGCAAGATAAGTCTGCCCCATCAGAAGGAAGAACCCATGGAACAGCATGATCTCACTCTTGCCTCTACAAGAGTTCATGCCCTTGACCTCTGTCTAAGGAAATATTTGTGCCTCCGCTCCATGTTCCATCTTCTATATCGATTATCTTCATGCGGCTTGGATACTTCACCAAGTTCCACCCAAGTTGCTCCACTCCTTGATTTGCATTGAATTGATAGTGGCCCTTGTGTCCACCATTCCACGAGTCAGTCCTCCATTGAGTTCGATTTCCACATCGACTCTAAGTGTGCCTTCATAGGATGTTGCCTTGGATTGCTCCCCCACTTGATCTCGGAATGCATCCACCAATGCGTTATCTCATTCGAGATCATGCGATGAGTCTTCGTCGCTCGCTCGGTCCATTGAGCTTTGTGGAGATATTGTCTTGAGAAACTCTTCCTCAATATGTGCAATCTATTGCACATGATTCTCCCTCTGGAAATCTAGGACTTATCCCTCTTGGATATATGTCCTTTTGGAGCAACTTTTCTCTTTGCATTCTTCCCACTGGAAGTTTCGGAGATCACCATCCCCTTTAGACTACTCCGTCTTACTGAACAACTTGTGCCTTATTTTGCTCCCGCAAATGCACTTGCTAGATTGTGACTCTTCACCAATACAGTCACCACTGCACCCTTCAAGGTCTAGCAACGTGTTGAACTTGTTGCACACTTCAGTCGCCTACGGACATATCCTTTTCATGTCGAAGAGAAAGTTCTGATGCTCCATGACGTCGAGTTTCGATCGCACCTTAGGATGGTCATGAACGCTCCATCATTCGTGTACAAGTCATTGCATGAGTATCGGATCCTTCGAGTTAGCAATTCCCCTCACCTCTGTGAGCTTTGCCCAACTCTTTCGGTCGTTATGCAACACCTCCCACTTTGTATGGTCTCATCTTTCACCAAGCGCCCCGCTTTGCCTTAAACATCATCAAGTTTGGTTGCTAACGTCGAGCTATAGCTCGAACTCAACCATCTCAATCTTTGTGCGCTACGCATTCTTCTTCGCTTGCTTGTCCTCGTGGTGCCTCTTGCGCAAAGGGTTGGCCATTCCTATGAATGTCAAGCATAGATGCCCGCTCCTTTGAGCGACTCCTTTTCCTACATCCCAATATTCATTTCCCCCCAAATGGTTGCACGTGTTGACTGTCGTCCACACAACCCAGCTAGGTCCCCCACGTTTGTATGGCGAGTGTTTCTACGTATGCTCGTTCTGCTCCGATACCACAATGTCACTGGCTTAGCTGATTTTGCCAAAGTCGTGCGACACCCATGCGTGTCCGTCCGCAAAGGTCAGCCTTCCCCGATATCTCCTTGGGTCCCTTAGACTTACAAAAGAGAAAACGAGCCAGAAGAAATACTTCCAACGGGATCCACAAGCAACTGCTCAAGCAAACACTTTATAAAGCCAGATATAAATTACACCCATGGACATTACAAACTTAGAAAGGTTGCACATAAAGGATAATGGTCCATTACAGATTGAAGTCCCCATAAGTGCTTACAAGACACACTCGTATTTACAAGCCAAAATCGACCACAAAGCAAACCAAACTAGAGTTGCTAAGCCTACTGCAAGTCCGCTACTTACTGTATAAGGTATGTACAAAAACCGAAGGACACAGACAAACAAGAGCATTTCATCGAACACCTTGTTTATATTATTGTCCGTGACAGTACATTGATCCAAGATCATAAGTATAAAAGCTACTCTCATGAATAGTATCGAGGGGGACAAACTCTCAACACTTTCATACTACGATTCTCTACCCTAGAAGGCTCCTTGGGGTATTCGGAGTTTCGACCCTGATTAACTTGAGCTTCGGAGAGGTCAAGTCAGGATCCATCTATCCAACTTTGACCTTTGTACAGGACGTGAGGGGCTAGAGGTGGAAGAGATCGAAGGAACGAACGAGCAACCCTACGGTCGGATCCCCCACCAGTACCTGTTCACTAGCTCGATGAAATTGTTGACAGTCTTGCGTATTCGGGTTGGACCAAGTTGTGTTGACATCTCGACCACGACATAAAGACGATACCAAGATTACATACACCTGGATGCAGTTTTAGAAAACCCTTATTATAAATGACTAGTAGCCAAGGTTTTATAGAATGCTGGATTAGGTTAAACCTATTACTTTGGGTTTTAAAAACCGTGGTGATATATTGATCAAAGGCAATAGTTTTTCAAAACTATAGGGATAACTTAAGTGGGAAACAAAATCCCTGACGGTGTTGCCTTATTTCCCCTCTTCCTCATCGCGATATTGGCAATGGTTGTGAGGAGGCAGATCTGTTTTGGTGCTCATCTTGGTCTGGATATCGTTGTGAGGAGATAGATCAATCGTGAGACTTCACTAACTAGGTAATTCGATGTATTGAATCTTTAGATCTATTTGTTGAAGCATTTATCCATTTTTTTTATGTATTTAGATCTCTGTATATCAATAATAATAGTAGGCTATTCTCTTCAAATTGAACCGATGTTAGTTCCTTCTCTATTTAGATATTGTCAATGGTCGGTCATATATCTTGTTTTCTTCTTCATACAATTGATGTGTATCTTCCATGATATCCCCCGTAATTTCATGCTTCTTGAACACTGTCCACTGCCATATGGAAATTGTTAGTTAATATACTGAACCCTTTAGTATGGATTGCATTCTCTACGGTTCTAAGTGTAACCAAGTTTATCGCTATTCCTTAGCAGGTAAAAAGCTTTTTTGTAATGATTGTGTGTATTTATGACACTTTAAGATTGCATGCTCTCATTTATATTCCAAGTACTAAGTATTTCTTATTTGTACACTTTATAGCATTTTATGACCATAAGCATATATTTAGAAATTATTGAGAAAAACCCCTACCTTTTACTTCATCTCTTACTCTCTTAATGTATTTACTCAGTTCCTATATTATTAGATATCATTTTATAGTTAATTGTTTATCTCTATTTTGAATATATGTTCATATTCATGTTGTCTCTAACTTGAATAAGTTCTTACGTATTGGATTTTAATTGAATCTAGGTGAATTATTATGTTCATCACTTTTTCAATTAATGAGAAGTATAGATAATATTTGGATCCAAATTGAAAATAGAGTTAATCTGTTGAAAATGATGATAGTAATGATGTTGGACATAATATATAAATCAATCATCTCTCTAATACTCTAAATATGTTTATGGTACTTGGACGGTTAATTTGAATCATTTTATAATTTAATCATTTTTTTTGCATTTTGTAACTATTATTTCTTGCATTTATAAGTCGATTGAGAGTACAACAAATTCTCTGGTATGAACAGGTGTTAGGATCAACTTTTTGCTTGCATGTCTCTATTTATATATTTTTGTTTTCTAACCTTTTTGATATCCCATGGTAATTGATAACTTCTAATATGAATTATGAATTCTAAAAATCATTTGTTAGCACATATTTCCTGTTTAAACTTGTGTGACATGAATTTAGGATATTTATTATTTTTGTTTAAGTTACTTACATAATTAGTATTATCAATAGATAAGACTAGACGCATACGTTCACAATTAGTAAATATAAGTTTATAATCTCTAGTCCAAGCTAGGAAGTATTAGAAAACACCTAAATCAAATGAAGCACCATGGTGGGCGATGGTGAGAATTCTCAAGAGGGTACTTTTGAAATGACCACCACAAATTGATATTGTAGATTAATTGATTTTTATTTTTTATATAATAAATTTAATAATTTTCTAAGCTTATGGTTTTAGAATCTTAGTAAAAGAAACAAGGTTAACAGATCAAAGCAAAAATTGTCTCATACTTTAGGAAAGAAAAGTTATGTTAGATTGATCGAGGAGAAGGTAAACCATTCATTGCTATATTTGATGCTAAGATTTTACTAATTTATTAATCCATGATTTTACATTCATTGATGCTAATATCATTTATATGAAGTTAGCTAGAGATGAAATTTTCCTCATTAATCATGAAAGGAAAAAAGATAAGATACCAATTGATGAGGTTGCAACAAAAATACTTGTATTATCATCTAAAACTTCTCGTATAGTTGTTGTATTCTTTCTTTTAGATACATTTTTTTTTTATTTTGTAGTGATATATCTTGTTATCTCTACAAAATAAGTTGTCATTTTTTCATGTACTCATTATCATTTGTATCATCACATGAAATTATGAGTTTTACTAATATTTGCTCTATTCAGGTGCTACACATTGAAAGGAGCAGCTAGAGAACCATTTTGGATCATTTTGATGATAGTCCACTACCACGAACTAATATGACATTGATCTTTCTTTTTTAGATGTGTATATGATTGACATGAATATTCAACACTATTTTTTTTTGCGCACTTAATATAGCTGATGAAATCATTGTTGATATCTATTGTTGTCTAGTAACTATACTTGTCTTTTTCTATTCTTGTATTGATTGTAAGCTAAAAATACTATTACTGTGTATTGTTGAAAGTAGGCTAAAAAGCCTAATAGTGCATCTGTTGATTGTAAAATGAAATTGTTTATTAGTTATTGTTCATAGATTAAAACAATCTATTATTGTGCTTACATATCATAGGGTAAAGAAAAAAAGTCTATCATTGTAGGATAAAAATATCTGCTACTGCGTTTTAACCATAGGCTGAGGGTTCTAATGCTACGATTTTGACCGCAGGATAAAAGATCTAAATACTATGGTCTATTGCTGCAGTATTAATCACAGGGTAAAACTTTCTATTACTACGCATAATAATATGTTGATTTTTTACTTATGTTTAGTCTAACTACATAGTAATTAATATATACATAAAACCTGCAGGCAAAAGTATATTTTGTTGTAGTGAATTAATTGGATTCTTTTCTGACTGAATTGATTGAAAGATGAGATGTTCATTTTTTTTTTTTTTTTTTTTGCCACCCTCATGCACTTGAAGTGAACTTATGAATTCAAAAAAATCTATCTAAGTGGATAGTTTCTTTGATTCTTCTATTGCTGCTACAACACGATCATACTGGGTGGAAAGATTTTTAAGAACTTTGCAAATAACCTTTTTATCATCAATAATATCTCAAAGACTTTTTAATTTGATTGACAACTTTAATAACTTTTGTCCAAAAAAAAAGGAAAAAAAGGAACTCTTTCATATCTTAGCATTCTTTCACTGTCATGTTGTCAAGCGCTATCCAAAGCGACTGTAGCTTTATGAAGATCACTATTGTTTCCTTGAAACTATTCTTTCAAGATTTCTAATGTTTGTTTGTGTTGCCTTTTTTTATTATCAAATATTCATGGATAAATGGATCAATTCACCTCTTGTAGGATATATCGAAGAGAACTTGCATCCCTCTTGATGTTCTCATTGTAGTTCTTTTATTTTTTTGCTGTCAATTCTTCTTCATCCTCTTGATTTTGAGTTGGTTCTTCATATAAATCTTCAATTATATCCCAGAGATCTTAGGAGATGAATAGAGTTTGCATTTCACTACTCCAATAATCATAATGCTCTACCTCAAAATTTAGAACTTGATTAGGAGTGTCTGCAAATACCATGAGAATGAAGTTTTGTGCCATTCAACAAGAAGAAAAAGGAAAAACTCTAATACCAAATTTGCTCGGAAGAAAGACGGGATGAACATTTCATGGAAGAAAGAAAGATTTCATCGCACTGGAGAACACCATTGCAGCTCACGTAAGAGATTAGACCCAGTTCTTGTTGGCTTTTCTGCAGAACTTCGGGAAGAAGGAGAAGAGAATAGTAGATGACACCAGGAGTACTTTCAATCAACAGTCTGCAGTGCTCTGGAATGAACCAAGAGCACCTATTTATAACGATTAAAAGATATAATACAGATATTTTAAAATAATAAAAAATCTATCACATCTAACTAAATCTTATCCTTATCTGATCTCATCTCATCCTAACTACTTGGATTATTTCCAACACACCCCCTTAATTCAAGTAGTTATTATTTAAAATTATTTTCACGTAATCTTTTTTTCTCTCCAAAATTTTTGTGAAAATGTCGGTAAGCTGATCTTCGTTGCTGCAGCGGTTGTCTTATGTTCTTTCTCGGTCCACACATTTTTGAGAACTTCTGACCTGAAATATTTTAACGTTTCTCTTGACATTTTTCTCTTTGGTAGCCATCTTTGATGATATGATAGAGACTCTGCATTTGTAGGATTGAATCCCTTTGTATGCGGAAGCTTCATTTTTCTTTTCTTTCTCTTGGCTTTCTTCACATCATCAGAAACTTCTACCAACTCTGTATTTGTACTTTCATTGTTGTCCTCTGAATTTAGAGCTGCTTCACCCCTTTTCTGTATATGTGTGTCATCAACATTACGACCTGCATCATCTGAGACGGTTTGCATAGATCCATAGAATTTTAAATGATCATAACTATTTTTCCATAATGTTGATTCTTCGGTAGGAGTAGCGAAGTCCGAAAATGATAAGACAAACATTTTGTTTTTTGTCATCCTTGCAGTTGCTATCAATTTACCAATTTTCTTATCATAAATCAAATATTTTTCTTCATCAAAAATAGCATAATATCCTTTTCTCATTAGTTGTCCTATACTAATAAGATTTTGTTTTAAATCAGGAATAAATAACACATCATCAATAATAATTTTTTTACCAGACTTTGTGTTCATAACAACTGTTCCTTTTCCTTTTACTTGAGCCTTTTTACCATTTCCCATCTGCACAGTAGATCTGACCGAATCATCAAGCTTCTGAAACAGACTTTTATCCCCTATCATATGATCACTACATCCACTATCCAAAAACCAAACAGATCTAGAATATTTTTCATCAGATGCTATAAGACAAATATTTTCTTCATCTCTTTTGTCATCATTTTTTTCCTCATGATAGTTTGTTTGATTTTTGTTCCAACAATCTTTTTCAAAATGTCCATATTTTCCACAATAAGAACATAGAGGAACATTTGGATTTTTATTTTTGTACCAACAATCCTTTTCAATATGTCCTATTTTTTTGCAACAAAAACATTTTCGAGTTTCTTTATTACTTTCATTTGGTCGGCCTCGTCCTCTGTCCTTTTGATCTCTCCCTTGAGATCTGATTTCTGAATTCTCTTTTTGATCCTTCTTCTGATCTATCTTCATTTGAAGAACATGTTCCAAAGTTTCATCTGAAGATCTGTTCAATTTTTGTTCATGAACTAAAAGAGATCCCATTAATTCATCAATAGATAATGTACTTGTATCTTTAGATTCTTCTATAACAGTAGAAACCATATCAAATTTCGGAGACAAACTTCGTAAAACTTTTTCTACTACAGTTTGATCTTTTAGATTTTCACCGTAAGATCTCATTTGATTCACAATGGAAGAAATTTTTGAGAAGAAATCAGCAACAGATTCCGAATCTTTCATCATAAGTGTTTCAAATTCACGACGAAAAATTTGAAGCTTTGAAATTTTTACCTTCTCTATGCCTCCAAATACACATTTTAATATATTCCAGGCTTCTGTTGATGTTGATGCCATCATGATTCGGGGAAATAGAGAATCGTCTAATGCTTGTTGTAGCATATAGAGAGCTTTTGCATCTTTCTGTATATTTTCTTTCATATGGTTTTTTTGATCTTTTGTAATACTAGGATCTTGCAGATCATACTGAATAAAACCATTTTCTACCAAATTCCACAATCCTTGTGAAACAAGGAGAGTTTTCATTTTAATAGCCCAAAACTGATAATTATCACCTTTGAGAATAGGAAGAACTTGATTAGGAACACTTACTGTAAGTCCTGCCATCTTCTCTTTTTTCTTTTTCTTTTTTCTGGATCTACTAGTCTTCCCTTCTTTTTGGCCGGTGTACTCCTTTTGATTTTTTCTGAACCAGGCTCTGATACCACTGTTGGCTTTTCTGCAGAACTTCGGGAAGAAGGAGAAGAGAATAGTAGATGACACCAGGAGTACTTTCAATCAACAGTCTGCAGTGCTCTGGAATGAACCAAAAGCACCTATTTATAACGATTAAAAGACATAATACAGATATTTTAAAATAATAAAAAATCTATCACATCTAACTAAATCTTATCCTTATCTGATCTCATCTCATCCTAACTACTTGGATTATTTCCAACAGTTCTCTCTTTCTCTTTCTCGACAGAGTATTCTGTAGATTTTTTAGATCCTAATCTTGGTAGTTGCACCGGCTAATAGGCAGCTCTCATATTCATATGGAAATTACAAATTAGTCTTTAACATTTTATATATCTATATAGCAAGGGAACGTCGAGTGAAATTGACTGCTGGTGTTCTTCTTTTGAGAAACTGAAAACATCTGGTCATTCCTTACAGGGAAGCTGAAGACGAGGAGAACATGCACCAAGGAATGCCTCCGCAATGAAGCGATGGACGTCGGGCGAATTGAGAACGACGAAACAATACACTAACTCTTCCATCACCTCCCAGAGTCTCTCTCTCACACCACCATCTCGGATCACCTCCACTATCGGCTCCTTGAAATCAGTGAGAGGGTCGACCGAGTACTTCACTTGGGAGGCTCGCCGAGAAGCTAAGGCTGGTGGAGGAGCATCTCTTGGCCCTCCTCTTCTCTCCCCTACTGCCTGCCTTCATCGCCGCCCATTGCCTGCGTGTGTTTCTTGTGAAGCCTCTTCGAATGATGACAAGATTTTTATAGAGGCTGGCAGTGTATGTCATTGTTCTCCGTAGTCGGTGCCGCTCGGTAAAAAGTAAACGGCATTGTTTGTGGTAGTATTAACTGCGCAGCCATGTGGTTTTTGTATTGGGATATGTCATTCACTTTGAACGATTACAGTGGCATGACTACCTCGAGCGCGTTCGAGGAACGCAGTGCAAGTCTCTGACATTTCAACAGGAACTTGCGTTGGTGCAGCGATGTGCACGAACGGGACAAATAGGAGGCATGTTGGTTGGCACCATTCTTTTTTTTGGGGGGCACTCAATGAACCGTGGCACCAAGAGTCATGGTTGGAGAAGAACAGCGGGGCTATAGACTAGGGGTTTGGAAAGGTCCTGCAGCTACTCTATTTTGTAAACGGAAGAAATTTCTATTAATTGGGAGGCAAGATGATGTGGATTCGCTTTGAGGTTTATCATTATGCTAACAATAATAGTACACTAATCACTAAAAAAATGTGGAGGCAATTGTTTTCAGGAGAGACATCCTAAAAAAGGCAAAACAACGACTTGGATCTTCGTAGATTTTCATATTAACCGATGTTAAAAGCTTTTCATCGACTTGCATATAGAAAATTATAGCTTCCATAATAGCAAGTAGTACGTTTCAAAACAATAAATTGGTAATAGAAATGCAATTTTAAATTCGTGGGTCAGCAGCAGAAGAAAACAAAAGTTGTGACCATTAATTACTAATGTCTGACGTTTTAAGAGGAAGAAATGGACCTCAGCTTTTGGCTTGAGAACAGCTACTCTTGTCGCTTGATAAAATAAAAAGGGTCAGCGATAAGAGGTCAAGCATGAAAGGCCACTAAAATCTAATAACCATATATTATAAGCATCGATGGTTGGAAAGAGGCAAAAAATTATATAATATTCACATTAAAGAGGCCATGTTGTCGCATTGAAAATGGGACAGAAACACGTCTCTCAGAAGACTGGCAAAACCGTTGACATTTTGTCATTTTGTTCTATTTTTGTACTGCTTCACTTTCGTCTCGTCTCGTCTCTCCCCCTCTCTTAGTTACAAGGGTAGTATATCATCAAATACCCTACTCATAGCGCTGAGAGCTTTACACAGAAGAGGCAGTGGTAGCACCTGAATCTGAATTCCCAGATCAGGCAGGGATTAGCAAATTGGTTGACCACATGGAATACTTACGGGTGAAAACACAACGGTCAGTGGTGCATGGTCGGAGAGAGAATAATTTTCTGGCCACATCCCTCGCTCTACTTCTGGTGGGAAGAGGACAGCGTCCTTCACGTTAAAACCGAAGGTCTGCTGTCTCTCTCCCATCATCTGTGTTCCGTCGTTCCCCGGTGCTGTTTTCTCCTCGGGTGGCTCTGAACATTTAGGATTCCAAATTCGCTGCTGCAAGAGCAAGTTGTTTCCATGAGGATATGATATATATGCATGCAGGGGTAATATCTCAAAAGGCAGGGCAGCAGGAAACGACCAACACTTCTATTTCCTTGACTCAGAATGCTTGGTTTAAAGATTTTGCAAGTTAGGACACCGGTCAAACTATAATGTCATTTAAAACCAGTTAATGCAATGGGCTTCAGAGGGACCTTAGTAACAACGTACCCGGAGCATACCTGAAACTGGTCATTGTCCATGACACTATTTCCATCAATGTCAGCTTGAACCCATAGATCTTTTGTATCTTTAGGACCTAGACCATGAGGAATGATTTGGAAGCCATAGATGCTTGGTTTAATGATTTGGAAATTAGAACACCGGTCAAAGGATAAAGTCATTCAACCAGTTAATGCAGTGGGGTTCGAGGGACCTCAGGAACAATGTCTCTGGAGCATACTTGAAACTCTTCATAGTCCACAACACTATTTCCATCAATGTCAGTTTGAACCCATATACCCTTTGTATCTTTAGGACCAAGACCATGAGGATGGTTTAATGATTTGGAACCCATAGATACTTGGGTTTAATGATTTGGTAATTAAAACACCGGTCAAAAGTATAATGTCACTCAACCAGCTAATAATGCAGTGGGGTTCGAGGGATCTTAGTAATAACGTCTGTCTCTAGAGCATACCTGAAACTTTTCATAGTCCACGACACCATTTCCGTCAATGTCGACTTGAACCCATAGATCGTTTGTATCTTTAGGACCAAGACCATGAGGATGGCCAGCTACACCTAGCTGAATTGATTTGATGTACTAAATATGTTAGATTAATGATTTAATAAAATGATTTCTCTGTAAGAAGTTTTAATTACCTGACAAAGTGCTTGACAGAAACCAGAGTAGGTAATGTAGTCACCGGGACTGTCCACTTTAAGGAACGCAAACGCATTATTCTCTGTAAGAGAAGCTGTTCGAAGAAGATACTGAACACGAAACAATTCAAGTTAGCCTATGAATATTTCCAAGATAAGGTGTAAAAGATGAGGCCATAAATTTGACAAACATCAGAATGTTTTCAGAAATATGTGAAAATATTGCAAATAAGATGTCATGATTCTTTACTAAGGAAATTTAGAATAAACGACATGCTCATTGCGCCTTCAGATGTATACATCTTTTCCTCGAGGAAAAGGGTCTCTAACATAACGATAATACTAGAGAAAGCAGAGGACGCATTCTAAGTGTCACTGGATCACCGAAAGATCTTTCGACTGCTGTTGCCTAAGTCAAAAATGAGTTCCTTCTAGCTGAAACTCTTTGCTCTTAAAGAAGAGCATGACATGGGCTACAGATGCAATATCACTGGACAACAATAGCGTATAGCATAAAGGTATCGTCGGTACAGTTAATCCAAATAAAGTATTCACCTTAATAATGCCAAATACAGCTTCATTCCAGCTAGTTCTCAAGGGTTTCCTGCACTTATTTGGATTTAAAAGCCATATAAAATCAACTCCACAGATGTTCCCACGGTGATTGCGATGGCTAACCCACTTCAAGCAAAAAAAAAAAGAAAAAAAGAAAGAAAGAAAAGAGAGATGTCAACTAACATTAAAAAATTGACAATTATGGCATCAAATTTAGCATATATAAATATGATAAACCTTGTGAGCGTCAAAATCACTGTACTGATGAGCAGTATCATATGATGATACAAACCCTTGGGACCTTAGAAACTTATACACATGCCCACGTTTGCTTCCATTCCAATCGCTGGAAAGTAGAGTATAAGATTAGAAAATTTCACGTCATTCACTAATTAAATATGAATGCGTGCGTACAGTACTCACCCACAAAGTATGATAGGCATAGGTTCAAGATTGTGCTCTTTCTGATATGTCTCTATATACTGAAGGATCTTATACACCTGGTGGTAACAAGCCAATGTCAAAGTTTTCAGTGACATGTAGGTAAAAGTGGGAGAAAAACCAACGCAAAGAACATAAAGGATTACCTGTTGCAAACGAACTATACACAAGCTAGAATCGTGAGGAAATAATAAATGGGTATTTATAATGAGGACTTGCTCCTGAATGCTGCTTTTTTGCCCTTGCCAAGAAGGATCAACTGACTCAACATGTAAGAGCTGAGCAACACGATCTCCAAAGTCATTAAAGAGCAATTCCCGATGATTTATTATCTTAAAATAGTCTCTGTGGACAGCAGTGAGGAGTCCTACACACAAACCGATAGATCTCTTGTAAGCAGAAAAAGAGCGCAGATAACAAAAGTAACTAACAAAACTGGTCATCATAATATTTCATAATAATACCGAATATATATATATATATATATATATATATATAATACATAATAATGCTACATTCTGCTATTTCTCTCCAAAGATTGTACATCTTAAAAATGTTTTTAAAACTCAAAGTACCTATTTTTAACATCTAGTAGACTTGGAAAATAGGACCTGGGAGGTTAATTATTCAATGTTATTTTGTTGGATTAATAAAAAAGAGGAGGCAATCAAGACTAATTTGTGTAAGAGAGAGATCGAAGGAAGATTTTATGGTGGTGATATTACTTTAAACCAAATTTATCATAAGCTAATTAGTCTCACTGTGGTCCAAAATGTAAAATATCCATAGCCTTGATAGGTATGTCAAAGTTTCATACACCTAAAACAAAAGATATTTAAGAAAAGAACACAAAATATTAATAGGGAAGAGGATAGGCTCTGGTGGCCAGCAAGGCTAAAAGTTTGTCGGTCATTACCGTCTAAGAACTTCTCAGTTTCCTTTATTGAGGAAAGCCAAAGTGAATTGATTGGAATGAAAGTTCCATGCAGTAATTAAATAGCACAATAACCCTAATTTCCTCCAGAAAACTGTATTGATTAACATGAAAAACGACATTATGTTCATTTAATTTTTCCACTGGAGAATTCCCTCAAATGCCAAACTGGAAGAACATAACACGTCTATAAAGCAAATCGACAGAAATAACAAATGAAGATCTTTGGCAAGTGCGCACCATCATCCCAATTGACAAATGCAACAGATAGCACAGAAATGAGGAATCAAACAAATGTCTTATTTTTTTTTTCACTACTACTTGTTTTAGTCCAATTCGCAGAAAGGGATTCTCGCTCCATAATAGAAAAAATTCTGAAGAATCTAAATTCTCGTTCCTGTATAGGATCTACAAAATTAGGTCATGGAATTCCATCGCTCGTGTTTGGAATCAAGATGCTAATCAATATGAACTCCAGAAATAATAAAGTAAAACTACGTCGTCAAAAGAAATAAATTAACATAAATGAAAGCCTCCTTTTTTTTTTCTCTTAAAAAGCAATGTTAATAATCTAAAAAGCAGAAAAGGTGCCCTCATTCACAATACATCAAAAACTTCCATTCAAAGCCGAAAGAGATCCGAGAAAAACAGGAGGATCTGACATGCATACCATCGCCACGATTGTTCGTCCGTGCGAGCTTGAAACTGACATAACCAGCGTCGCCTAACCTCTTCTCATACATATCGACGAGCTCATCATTCCCCAACCAGACCTCCTAAACCAATTGACGCCAAACTGATCAAATTCACAGCATCTCTCATCCAAAATTCCAGATTAGCATTCTTACAAGGAACATCGATCGCACCTGGAGGCAGATTATGGAGGAACGATCGCCCAAGAGCCGCTCGATGATCCTCTCGTTCCGGCTCAACCAATACGCTCTGTACTGGCTCTCCCTGCAACTCTGATCCTGTCAAACAGAGAGGACCAAAAGTCAAACAGATTGAGGGCGAAGGCAAAACGGCAATGAGGAAACGAAGAATGAGAATCGGCTGCTCGCCTCCTCGCTGAGCCGTTTGTAGATGGGCGCGAGAATGTTGAAGGTGGTGCAGGAGACGCAACGCTCGGAGCCCACCATCGAGCCGCACCCCATCCGCGTCCTCTTCTTGTTGTTATCGCTGATCTTCCTGATCCTCTGCCGCCGCTGTTTGAGCCTGTCGACGCCTGGTTCATCATTTCGCTCCTTCCTCTGCTCTCGGTTTCCAAACAAACGACATATGCAATAAGGTAATTCGTTCGACGCCGAGATCCTTGCAGAAACAAGTATATGGGAAGAAAGAGATGGAAGAGAGATCCAATTCTGCGTACCATGTTGGAACGGGAACGAGAGGCAGGGAGAGAAGAGAGACGCAGAAGACGAAAGGTGAACAGAAAACGGAATAAAAGAAGGGAAATCGGGGTGGAGAACGCGACGGAAAGGTGTTCCCGTTTTTGGCGTAATATCGAGATGAGTGGGGGAGGGGAGGGGGGAATTTATTACATAGCGTGGCCTTTAAAAAGGGAAGAGGAATAGAGCGGCCCCTCGAAGCCCGGATGGGGTGCACCGATGTTGATCCAACGGCTGGCCCACGTCATATTATGGTGATTTTTTTTTTATTTTTTTTTTGTACTGCGTAAAACTCTGAACTATTGAATTCCGTCGGACCGTTGATTCGATGTGCATACAGAGAGTGCATATCCGATCTGGCGGGTGGCAGGAGAAATGACTCTTATAATAAACCCGCTTCGTTAGTGGCAAGAATGATGGACCTATCAATTGGGTCCCGGAACTCTCGTCCAATCAGGAGCCGGGTAAGGAGGCAAACATCCGTGTTCTCTTACGATGATCGGATCATGTCGCAACTAAAGTGACCAGCTCCAGAAGCGAAATGCCGCAAAAGTCCCCGACTTTCGTGGCTTGAATCCTGACTCGAGTGGTCCTGCGAAACCATTTCTGCTCCCCTAAATGGAGGGGTGTCGCGAGCCGACACACGGGGTTCGTAACGGACGGCTCAGGTGGCGGAGCGGTTGTTCCACTCTGGGGTTCACATGTCGGTGGGGTGGCATGTGGGTCCTCGACATCCATGATTAATTGAGTACACGTTCCAAGTGGTGACACGGTTCGGGTTCTGCCGACTTGAAGCACACGTGTCGAGATGAAGGGCCGGGGCGGTTCGGGAAACGGTTGGCGGCCTGCAGCGGGAAGACGACGGCCGATAGTTTCTCAAACCGCATCTTTAAGTTTGAAATTTCTGCATTTGGACCGCAATAAATCCCTAATTGAGTTCGGTCAATTAATTAATAATTAGGAAAAGACATTTTCAATTAATTAATAATTAGGAAAAGAAATTATAGCTTTCAATCGTCATGCTTACGCTCTATGACAATCTGACACATTCCTAAATGACATATGATATTTTTGTTGATCGATAGGTCTCCGGATTTTAGGTTCGAGTAGAGAAATTGCAGCTCTCAGTCATCTATCTCAATGGTTCATCGATTATGACTAGGATGCATCAAATTTTTTTTTTTAAAAAAAATCAAACCTGAGGGATTTCATGTGGGATAGATACATCATTGTGAACCACATGTATCCCACATGTAGCATATTAAAAGAGCTCACCCCACAGCCCATCCTGTGGGGGTAGAAGAGATGATGCTATTAGTTTTGCATGAAAGATGTGCCCAAAGTGAAGTGACTCCACGCTAGAAATGAGTCCCTTCATCCATCACTGAGCTACTCATATATACCCTTATTGACATGCCGATCTGTCAGTCCGTCAGGTTATGATGACTTCCTATCAAGGTGCTATTGTCAATTTTTTTTTTTCCCTACTCTTTTTCTTTTTAAAATCAAACGTTCATCCTTTTATGAATCAAAAGGAAATATTAAATTTTTTTTGTTTGATCCAGTTAGATGGAGATTTGAGATCAACAAAAAAAAAAAAGAGATGAATGGTTGATGCACATAATTTGCAGTTTTTCTTCTCTTTCTGGTGGAATCCAGAAAAAAAAAAAATATATATACTCTCCTCTTCTCTTGGCAGCATATGTTGTCATGATGGGCTCCACTAAAGAATAAAGAACAACCTAGTAAAAAAGAAAAAAGAAATCTAGTCCTATTACCGGTGGTGTTGATGCTGGCTCACGTTCAAGAGACATGTGACCCACTTGTTGCCTCTTTTTTTTTTCTGAAATGAAAAAAAAAAACGGTGAAATGGACATTTTAAAGGCCTGAACCTGATGAGAAATGAATATAATGATCAAAATAGAGCAGTTTAATGCATTAAGCAAAATAGTCATTTAACCTTTGTGAAATAATTAGGCTTAGGTTGGCAGTCTTGTCGGATTCTGCAGCCCTTATGAAACTTGTGGATTTCCAAGACTTGGGAGGCATCACATGATAACGCATGTCAAAGTAATACTTAAATAGGTATTGGATGTCAATGCACCGATCGAAATTTCACTGCATGTGAACAGGTCATGTCCTAAGGAGCAGATGACCACTTCTTTTGCCATGCCCACAGTAGGAACTTTTGCGCGAGGGCGTGACAGATCGAGCTATGGAAAGCAATCTTCCATTACTGGCCGCCATCTGTTCTTGAGTGAACTAAATCTCTTGTGAAAGAGGAGAAAAGCTTGAAAGAAGAAATCAGAACAATCCCAAGTCAGAAGCTAACACAAGTATTTGATTTAATTCCTCGACTTCCTCATAAATCATGCTGCAAGCTTCTAGGATACAGTGTTATCATTCTCATAATAGAAAGTAAACCGGCACTTGCGGACATTTTGCAGTGTGTGTTGGCCATTTGAAACATGTTTGTAGTGAGATATGAGTCAATTAAGCAATCAAGTTGATCTTCTCAAGGTACTTAAATTTGGTAACCCCATTTTTATTCAAAATTAAAATGAAGACAATGAGATGGACATACTCTCACTTGTATATTATGTACAACCCTATTTATTTTAATGAAACTTAGGCATACATCCTAAGGTATAAGGTGGCGGAAGTGTGCAAAAAGATGGATTCAGGACCTGAGATATCATTTGAATTCTGTAATATATATATATATATATATATATATATATATATATATATATATATATATATATATATATATATATATATATATACAGAATTCAAATGATAAAAAAAAAACAAATATTTGGATAGGTATTTGCATTCCAAATCTTTTTAGTAAGATATTGAAAAAATATATATAAGCATCTAATTTTTATTTTTTAAAAACTAAAATTTTGAAAAATAAGATATCTAGATAAGTCAAAATTTTTAATACAACAAATTTATAGCTCAAATGAGATTGATACATTAGCAAGGACAAAACTATACAAAGTATTCATAATCAAGAAGAAATTAAGGATAGAACTTCTATAAGATAGTTTAGAACACCTACTAAAGGTATCAATATCATTTGAACTACAAATTTGTTAATCTAACAATTATGAGAATTCTGATCTATCTGCTTATTTTATCTATAACATTTTATATAAAATTTTGATTTAGAAATAAATTAATTCCTTAAAAATCAAACTCTTATAATTTTAATTTGGAATGCAAATGCCTACCCAAGTATTTGTTTCTTTTGATCATTTCAAGTTTATAAAATAAAAATAATATTTTTGGATCTCTCTATACTAAATTAGAATTGTTTATAAAGAATTGCAATCAATTTAGTATAAAGAGGTAAAAAAATATTATTTCTGATTTACAAATGATCAAAAGAAATAAACATTTGGTAGGCATTTGCATTCTAAATATTTCAAATAAGAAATTGAAAAGAAATATATAAAAAATATAATTTTCAAAAAAATATTTTTATATAAATTAGAATATATATATATATATATATATATATATATATATATATATATATATATATATATATATATATATATATCATCCTTATAAATCACTGATCTAAGTTAATACAGACACTGTGACTTCATTATGCGAAATTGATTGTTTTCTTTTGCTAAATTAACTCCCTTCGGAGATTTCTCAACTCTGTTTTCCAATAGGTTTTTGGTCTCTTCCTAGGTTTTTTTTTTTCCAATTCAATTGAACCAGAAAGTTTTTTCTAGTATAATTTGTGTTTTCTTGATGCAATATTTTCTTTTGCTTCAATTTCCTTCATATATCAGTACCAACGATGAACCGACCATCCGCTATCCATGTGAGGTGAAGGAACGACCACACATTAACCTGTCATGAAAAATAGAAATACTAAACCCAGCCATGGCAGAGAGCAACATCCAGCTGAACAGATAATAGAAGCTCAACACACAATTCTTGGATGCTAACGGAAAAGGTTGTATTTTCGTGGCAAAATGAATCCTTTAGTTCAGATCAGGCTTTGTATGACCTCATAATATTAATTAAGAAATAGTAGCTCAAATTCCGTATCCAAAAAATTGACATTTAAAGAAATGTCATAATTTAGCTACATGACTATAGCCCCAAACCATATGAATCAAGCCTGAATAACGTGTATCACAAGGATCATGAAACAAGAAGCCGAACGTTGACAGGAACACCAATGTTAACCAACAGCAGATTTAAGCATCTAAAAGTTCTCCATGCATCAAAATCAAACAGACAAATTCATTCATTCAAGTTATAGCAAAAAAAAAAACACTGATTATCAAGGTGTTTTCTTACAGATGCTGGTATCGGAGAGACATGATATGCACTGATGTATTTACTCGAAGAAAAAAGTTTGACTGTACACAAATTATGTCTGGTATTCAGCCTATAATTTGTGGCGACAAATTTTCTGTTTGTTATAGGTCAAAGAATTGGAAACAAGTAGTTATACATTATGTACGGTCTTACACTGTTGGATGGTATCCAGGATTTAGGGTCACTTCTGTCAGTTGGAGGTTTCTCCTTGCACCCCACTCTTGACAGCATTCTAGTGCAAGCCTAAAGGAAGTGCCTAATCCGAGTACGATGAGAACACCTGCAGCATTTGCTATCTACATCACATGACACATATGTATCTCATGTACATGATTTCTGAACTTTTTTTCTCAGAATATAAGCAGAGAACAAGTTAGATTCCAAATAATACAAAACACCAAATGACAAGTAGGGTTCTGCCTGTTCCTTCTTGTACTTATAAACACTAAAATGATTAATTTTCCTTGGGAAATCATGTACATGAAAGGAACATTGAATTAAATGTATTATCTGACAATCACACAAATATAAGTGTCCATCTTAACATGGTCATTGACGATCTAAATAAAACACTTCTCACTACAGTAGTCAATGCTTTAACCACACCCACCCTTGGGTTCTCAATCATTTTAATATAGCCTCTCAGTCTTGCTCTTAAAATATGCATTTGGAAACCAACTAGCTTCACAACAAGTGATTTGAGCAAACTCCTTGCGAGAATAGATATTCCAGTTGGTTACAATAGAATAATCTGAATGCTTCTCACTTGTGCACCATTTTGCTTTCGTGTTTCAACCAATTTAATTCTTAATGGATAATCTATGAGGGTGGTGTTCAATTAAATTTATTGTAGCTGTTATGAATCCAAGCTTATATGCATGTATGAAAATCATGAGAAGCCCCTCAAAATGATACCATGACACTGGAAAGGAAAGGAAAAGGGCCTTGATTTTAATGGAAAAGAGATGGATGATAGAGAAGATGTGCAACTGGTTGTTATCTGAGGTAATTTATTCAAGAAACTTTGGATCAGCAAATAAGAAGACTTTCTCGCTCACCTTTTATCTTATGAATCAAATCAATATGACTCATAAAGTTCCTGAATTTTGGGCAATTTGTCTGCATCGTGAAAACAATAGATCTCTTGAGGAGTTTATCAGAAAGCCTGTTATATAGCAGTAAAAATGTCATGGTGTTTCAGGTGATTCACCATCACAATTTTTTCAAATCTCTTTCTCTAAATTGTTGCCTAAAGAACAACATGAATACATCCAATCAACTTAATATTCTGTTTAAGTTGATCGAACACACAGTTTGGAGATAAACAACCAACATAAAATTGAACTAAATAGATACATGCTTCTGGTAAGATACAAATGTTACCAATTATGATGTTAACAGGCAGTGCAGAAACACCAAGGGAAACCGAGACTAGCACATCCAACAAGAGTCCACCAACTAAAATGGCAAATGCAACCCAAAATGGGCTAAAGCATCCCTGACAGCACAAAGAACCAAACAAGTACATGTAAGCAATAGAATGAAATCTATAATGAAGATGGCAAAATGGCAACAACAATCATGGTGTTGGTGCTGGAAAAAATGAAATTTATTCCATGAACATTGAGTACTCATTGATGCAGATCATGCAAAGCTAAATTGTAGCACAAGCAACCTTAGAATGATAAATACCCTTTCACGTTCTTGTCCCATGATGTAAGCTGTGTTGATCCTCCAGACCCAGTTATTTACCTATACAGCAAATGGAAAAGGAAAACAGAAAATAAACATTACTAGATTACCCAGCAACTTCCTGAATATAACAAACCTCTAACCTGAATAATATCTAAAAGTTGTAACATACGGTGCTAACTACATAGAAAAAAGTAATCTTTAGGAAGTCTAAGGATCATATAACAATTTTTGCTAATACATGCCAATATATTGAGAATGATATTAAAACTAACTTTTAGTTACTAAGTTCTCCATATGTTTGATAGTCTTGATAAGTACCAAAAAAAAAAAGTAAATTGGTCTGTGGTTCATAACAAATAACTGGTGATACCAATATCCAATAAAGTGTTCTTCATGTTATCAGAATTAACCATCTATACCCTTTCTAATTTGATATACTTACACTTGGTCCTGATTCTGGAAATGGTACATTTGCAGCTATCTGCCTGGACAGAAAGGATTCTAAATAAGAAATCAGCCCTATCTACAACATACAGAACCAAGAAAATCACTTTCTAAGTAAAACACTTACTGGCATATTTCACATTTATTTGAACCTTTTGTATGGAACTAAGTATCAATGCAGGAGCGGTGAGCTTTAGCAAGCTCACCTCGGCATCTGCACCCTAGATCGATCAGTGGTTCTTCTGTTTGCTGCTGACAAACCCTGCTCAAGTTTTACAGCAGCATAGAACCAATAGCTAAAAATACAAAGAAAAAAGTTGAAACTTCTTCTGTAATATTTAACTATGACATATAAGCAGCAAATGCAAAGTCAATTAACAGAAGGTGTGGATTAACTGTTGATACCGATTAGCAAAAGCTGAAGTCAATGGTTCATGCTCTATGCAATCAAATTCATCCTCCTTAAACATATAATGGGATGGGACTAACAGGAGCAGCAGCAGTCAGGAAGTCAATGCTGGTTAGATTGATAAAATATAAGCTTAAAAACCAGGAGAAACTGAAAATCTTCCAGGTATCAGAAATGATACAAGAGTTGTAAAAAAAAGAACTACAAGATACAAGTAGCATTAGAAAAATAGAGGATGAGAAAAATTTCCATAATCGTGGTTTTAGCGGTTCCCAAAATTATAAGAAAAGGCTGCTAAATGTGCATGCCCATGTTAATGTATTTAAGAAAAAGTTGACTCCTGGCTATTTCAGGAATACAAGTTTAGATAAGGAAATCTTACGTAAGCAACTGAGTCTATTTGTTTTATAGATTTTGTTTGGGTAACTGCAGTTACATTATCTCCACCAATGAGTTATTTTAATAACAGGTGAACATACACCAACAAGGATATGATGGCTTCATATCTTTGTAAGCAGCACATGGCAGTCCTTCATGCAAAGTTAAAGCGAGCCAACAATGGTTTATATCAGCTAAAGTGAAATTCCCAAAATCTATCCCAGCTTGCTTGCAATCAAGCCTTAGAGGAAGGAGAGAACAGTTTTAGTGCTAACAACAGCAGCAAATGAGAATAGCAATGTTGACTTTTACCCCGTTAGGATCGTAATGGCACTGAGAGAAGAGAGGGGGGGTGGGGGCGGGGGGGAGGGGGGGTTGGGGGTGAATTAATGTTTATTGAAAAAAATCCGATTTAAAATAGTTCGAAGAAGAATATGAATTGGAATCCATTTAACTTGAAAGTAACAGTAAACTAGTGAGTAAATCAGTAAGCAAATGATAAGTAAAAGCAAGAAGGAAATATAAACCGATTTATAGTGGTTTGGTCATCCCGACCTACGTCTACTCCTGATTTATCTTCTCTTGAAGCCATCGGCTTTCACTACCGATCTTCTTTCCAACGGGCGAAGATCAACTACCCTTACAACACTTTCTCCTTTTACCAGGCTTAGGAGAGAACATTTACAAACCCTTTCTCACAAAACCTCAACCCTCCTTAGAATGACAACTAAACTAGAGGAGAAAGAGACTCAAACACTAAGAGTTTATAATACTTTTAGCTCAAGGATTCTATCACTTTTTTATTCGATTTTCACGCTTAGTTTTTGATCTTTCGTGCTTTAGCAAGCAAAAATGGATGGGGTATTTATAGATCCCAAATAACTTTAAAATTAGAGCCAAAATTTTAAATCCTCGATTTTTCGGGGTACGAGCGGTACCACCGCCGACAGTGGGTGGTACTACCGCCGGAATAGGCGGTACCACCGCCTAGGTTATTTCCAAGTTAGCAAATTTGTCTTTCATCAGGTTAAATTTAACTCTGGTTCAGACCCAAGAGGCCCTTAATTGAATTAGCATGGCTACACCCAAAACTAACTCAATTAAGACCCAAACTACGACGATCAAGATATAACGATTAACAAGAATCCTATGTTGTCCAGCATGTCATTGGTTCATCGAACGCTTCATTCGAACCTTCGACGCATCGTCCTCTCCTTCGGCGTATTGACAGATCCATCAGCATGTTGCCTCCCGCAATATTCGATCTTCTTGGCGAAATGTCCGATTCTTTTGGCCCGATGCCCAAACTCATGATATGAAGTCTATCTTCCGACACGTTGACCAATCTTACGGTCCAACGTCAAATCTCTGACATGGTCCATTCCGGCCCAACGTTTGATTCTTACTGCTTCAATCGATTTGTCTTTCCATGATCGAAGTTAGTCCTACGTCATCTAAACCTAAACACTCATTAGATCATAACTTCATCAATTGATTTCATTATCAAAATTCAAGATTCAACAACCCTATCATCCTTATCTATTCTTTTGCCCCTTCCTCTCGTTCATCATCTTCCCTTTCTTTTGCTCCTCTATAATTTTCTGTAGTTATCAAAACTGAACCAAGCAGTGACCCGATTGAGAATCAAACAATTGGGCCATTGATCAAATAAGTTAATCAACAAGGTTAGACAACAGTATAATAAAAAATATATATTTTCGTCATGTTAAAATATATAAAAATTATAAAAACATTTTTATAACAAAAAATAAAAACAATTAAAATGATTTGTTTAAAAAGGCCGGAGGAATCTGTAAAATTCATTGGCCAAGCAAATAAAAGTATGAACCTCAAGAGAGGAAGAGAGAGCAAACTCAGGAGAAAGAGAGGACAATGGTGAGAAAGGGCGATAATGAGAGAGGGTGAAGGCCAAGGAGAGAAGCATAGTGAGAGAGATGTTATCCATAGATATATGTTTGCATCAAAGAACATATGGAGACAAATGGCCATATTAATGCTGCAACCAACAATTCTGTAATGTCGATTTTACAATCCTACTTCCATAAAGTAATGAATTCCTACTCATCAATTCATTCAAGCATAAAACATGGCATCTAATGAGGAAACAGACTTAGAAACATAAAAAATGTTTAACCTGCACTGCTCCTGATAGCTCCCACTCCTAGATAAGAAACCCTTCTTTGAGGCAGCCATCCCAGGAATCTTGTCACCTCCCTCAGGAGCTGCACTCTTCGAGGCACTAATATTGGGTTTTGAAATGTCATATCGTTGGAAGATCATGATGCTCAGGGCCAAAGGAGGCACGGATCCATCCACAGGACCCTCCTGCGGAACTGTACCTGCTCCTCTTCTCTCATTGCCACTAAAATTCAAGGTTGAATCTATATTTGGTTCAGAAACACCCTCATGTCTTTTCTGCTCTGCTCCACCACCCTCATCATTCGGCATTGATACTCTGCAACACAACCAGTCTTCACCCTTCCACTTGACCGTTTGGTGCTTAAAATTTCAGAGTGTCTGCGTTCTCTCCCAAATGCTTCATGGACTGGTGCAACAAGAGAGATTTCATGTAAATGCTATAAAAGTATTGGTTTCATACTTCAAATATATTTTCTAAGAAAGATCTATATATATATATATATATATATATATATATAAGGATTGTGAGGATTGACATGGTTGCTGAAACTACTACAAATGATAACGCAACAAATGACAAATCAAGCTTTGGAAGACTCCACTGCACAAGTATCCTGCTCTCAAAGATCACAAACAAAGGCCAGGTAGGCACTATCGATCATGCCATGACACATAAAAGGCACCTCAAATGATGAGGGAAAACACTAAATAAGATTCCTTCAAGCTCTTCTCATATAGTTTGGTGATATCAATCACCAAACTAGGACATCAAAACTTTCAGTATCAAAGTTAACCTCAAACGAGAGCAAAGTCGAGAACTTTACGACACGAAGAGATGCTAATGAGATTTTCCTGTCGATGAGGACCACCAATCAAGAACACAGTACCAAAACGTAGGCACCAATATCGATCTCATGTTTCAAGAAACTGCCTCAAACGGCAGCGAGATCTAAACTTCAATAGGAGGACGAGAGCTTCGGAATCAGAAAACACGACCAGGTATCTCACTTGCCTCAAAGTCCGACGCCGAGGGTCCGCGAATATGTACCGAAAACAGAACTTTATGGGAAAGCCAATAAATCAGACAGAGTTGGGGATTAATTGACGGCACCAAGACCAAGAGACATATCAGAAGACGCCGTAACAGTAAAATCAGAACTTCGCAGTAGAAATACACAGATTCCACGGCCAAGCAAGAGACTCTAAAGTATAAACATAAGCAGATTTTTAGAAGACCAATAATTCCTATACTCCTATCCTACGAGATCAAAGAGGCGGTTCCTGGTGCTCACGATCAAAATACTGGGCTTGTTGACTAGTCAATTGAATCCTTTTTCTTCCTATCATCCTCAATCCATTTTTTTCCAAGTATTGGTCACCTCTACCAACTAGTTCTTTTGTAATGGGTATCCAGGTTGGATAATTGTCAGTATTTCTTTCTAAAGGACGGAAACGATGCACAAAAACCTAGAAAAGACAGCAGAAATCCGCAGATTCCACGGCAAAGCAAGAGATTCTACCTGGGAAACGATGCGGAAAACCTAGAAAACAAGTGCGGCGGAAGAGAAGACCTTGCAAGTGCAGAAAGCAGGAGAGAGAACGGATCGGCGGGCCTTATAGTGGCGGCTCGGTTCAGTGTGAGTCGGCCCGGACGAAGTAACGGAGGGTTGGAGAGAGGAGAGGGAGGAATAATCAATGCTCTCATTTCTTTTATTTTTCGTATATTCCTTCCTAAACATTTGATCGGAATCGTGTGAGAAAATAACATTTCGGATGATAAGTAACTACAATCTTTTTTTTTTTTTTTTTTTTTTTTCATTTTTCATTGCATGTTTCCATTTGTTAGCTATCTTTAATCCAAAATAGAATTATAAAAACGGTAGCCAATTATTGTTAATTGTGAATAAAAGTAAACTATCATTCCAAGCCTATTAAGTTAGGGGTTGGTGGATGGAGTTGGCACGCTATAGAATAATAAAGAGGAAGCTGGAGTTCAAATTGGTCAATTGGTATCATCCTTTTGCTCCCTGCCCCTCATCATCATCTTGGTAATTTTAGATTGGATCTTTTAGTCCACTTAACTAAAAAAAAAAACAAAAAAAAAAGGAAAAAGAACTTGATTGGCAAAATGTTCGGGAAAAAGAATCCAATTGAAGATCAAATGCAAAGCTTCCAAGAATTGAAATTTTGAAGTGATGTTGTGCTTCAAATGATGACTAGATTTGGAGGTACATTGCATTCCTAGATAGCTGTCTTCATTTTAATCAGATTTATTGTGCAATTAGAGATTGCTGCCACCAACCTCATGTGAAGTAGGGCACAGTTAGGGATGGATACCTTTTTTAGTGGAATTAAGAAGCTAGCTGTTACTGAACTGTTGTCAGTCAAATTAAAAAGAAGCAAGAGGAGGAGGAGGCTGTGCGAGAGTGGAGGATCACCGATGATATGGAGATCATACAGATCTTGGTATCGGGTGGATGAGTGAGGAAATGCAATGCTGGCGATAATGCAACATCATATGTCTTCAAATAATTGCCATCGACAGCTTGCCAATGAGGCATCTTGTTCCATATTTTATTAATTTAGGGGTTGATCAGTAAGGTCGTAAACAAGTGTGTTTCCCCGTGTTGACGATGTGAAGTATAAATCCGGTTCGGCCGACCACGGACCAACCACTAGAGACTAGAAACATGGGAAGCCGGAAGAGTAATGTCATCATCTTTAGGTGACTCTTCCACCTCTATTATTATTATTATTATTATTATTATTATTATTTTTTTTAATGTACACAGGAAATAGTTGATTAGTGGGAACCACATCAAAGAAATGCTTCTCTTTTTTCCATCTGTTGCTACTTCGTGGCTGCCCCTTTTCTTCCTCCACATGATAGTGTTGGAAGAGATAAAAGGAAACAGCAGTGCCACCCACAAAAGTGTTTGGTCACTTTGCCGACTTCACCTGCTGCTCCACAGGCTACTGGTTGGCTGTCGTTCGCTTCATACATGTATCATCAAATTCTAACATCTGATATATATTCCTGGATCCTCCAAAATCCGTCGCTACCAACACTGCCCGTCAAACAAACAATCTACTCTGAAATATGATCCAACAAGATCAGCTATACAAATCACCTGCCAAAAGAACATGCTAAGTTGTGTTTGCAAATCGAATCCAACGCTGCTACATCTGTCATCCATGTGGGGCCCCACATGGCAAATGATACATCAAATTTAGGACCCAACATAATCAATCAAGTGCCACATCAGAATCAAGAGCACCGCATGTGGCACCATTCATCCGCAATGCAGTAATAGGATTGTTAATGGCCTATAGGATGATGATAGACACCGACCTGGACACGAACACTTGAGGGATATAAATAAATGGCTGTGACACAACAGGAAAAACCCAAGAAAGGACAGAACAAACATGAGCATTCACAAACACCTGGAATTAAAGAACATGCTACATAGATTGATATCATTGCGGCTTTAATCTTGTTGGAAAGAGTTATTTTTTGCACAAAGGAACAAGACATGCACAGAGTTCACTAAATCTAGCATTTCCTTGTAGGCAGGAATATAAACATATGGGTGTTGGCATCCAAGTTAAGAAGATCTCTCACCCAAACATTTAAGCATCTTGCATAGAATAAATTACCTCACGATTTACATACAGGCTTTAAAAACACATTGGAAACTAATAGTCTATGGCATTTGTCAATATCTGAACTTCAGTAAATAGATGAACTTGTATAAGTTCAACTATTCCAAAGAAAAGGGGCACAAAATCAGTTAACTGGCTTATCGTTGTAATAGAGAGAAATAATCATTGAAATAATTTGAACTTCTGCTAAATAACCCAAAGAATGAGCTATGACTTGCATGAATCTAAGCTTGCTATAACACCTGTAACATGAACAGGAAAAGACAATGATAATCCATGAACTAACAATACAGAGAGACACCACAGCAGCAAAATGGACATGGCCGTGACCAGAAGAATAGCCAGTCATCAATTGATGTTAAACAAACGGAACAAATATATATGTTTCAGGTAACAGGGGAAAACCCCCCAGAATACTAAACAAACTACATACCAACTTATGGACCAACTAAGGGTGGTAAGTGTGATCATAGTGAAATTCATAACTCTGTTGCATCAATTCCTTTGTTGGATTTGTAGTCAGTATTGGCAAAAAAACACAATTAATTTGTAGTCACTGTTAGCAAAAGAATCCATTTACTGAATATGCAACGGAATATAAAATTACTTTCAAGCATAGTTATCCAAGAACAACAAGCCTTTGGAAGCACACACTAGAACTCCTCGGATTACTGCACTCACAAATAATTGGTGTCTTCTAATCTATGCATTATGGATCTTCAAGAATGTTAATATCATACACCTATATAATATATATATATATATATATGCTAGACAAGGGTCTCAATTCATTGTGTTTCATGAAATATTTAATGTCATGCTTAATGCTTTATATTTAATGTTTTCGTCCATCATGAAATCAATTTAAAGCAGTTTTGGTACCTCTTTATTTTGTGACTAATAAAATCAATTCTATTTGACCATTAACTATCATGTAACTCCGATATCACCACTATCATGATAAATGTTATCATTAAAGATATTATTAGACATGTGGACCATATTTCCAATGACTTATGGAATTCCCAACATTCTCTCATTTGGTCCACTTATCTAGTATATGGAATTCCCAATGACTTAAGTGATAACATCTTTATATAATCATAAAAAAAATCTAGTAATATTATAACTCCCAATCACATAAAGGATGCAACACATGAATCATAGTGATAGTGGTTGTATTCATGCGTTCATATCTTTATATGAGTAAGAGACGTATATGATTATATTTATTTTTATAATGATACAAAAATATTATCACTTGAGGTTATAACAAATGGACCAAGTGGAAAAATGTTGAGAATACCATAAGTCATTGGAATATCACAAAAAACTTGATATGATCCACATGTCAAATGATAACTTCAATAACAAAATTTGTCATGATAAAAATATGAAGTTATATGATTGTTAATGACTCAATAAAATTGATTTTACTAGTCACAAACGAGAAGGTTGCAAAAATGACTTTTTTCACTTAGTATCAACTATCAACTTCCTTAGCAAGTCCCGCAAGATATTCACTATATGGATTAATACACCAAAATCAATCCACCATGCATTATCTAATGCATCAACAAGAAATTATTCATAACACACTAAATATATATAAGTACTTTTATTTTCAATTCAGCTTTTGTTCTTTTGACCTTCCTTCTTGGATAAACTTTATTAGCTTGATACTGTATAATGTATTGATAATTTTTCATTTTTCTTTTCATCATGGACACAGTTTACTTACACTTGTAGCCCTTTTTGTGAAATTTAGAAAAAGGCTATCCCTTTTCTTATCAAACCTCTCATGTTTCAGCCTTTCTTCCCCTTGTACACATGGTCAAAAGTTCATTACCTAGTCATTTTTCATTATTTGTGTTATAAGAAATTTTACATTGACCAAATTATGTACAGAAAAAATTCAAATGAAAATGGATTAAAAATGATTCAAATAACTCAACCTCCAAAGACTTAAGTTGGACAACAATATCCCTTGTTTACATTATGAGCTCACGGACGCTAAACTTCATGCCTGAAAACCTTTTCATTAGGGTGGTAAAGAGTGTCTTAATCTAAAATCACAAATTATTCTTTGATGACTTATATAAGATCTTTTACCTTGTTGCGTTCAAGAATGCAACCACTTCCTGACATAATATCTAATTGAGCATTATACTTGTGTGATTGGATCGCTCTTATGACTCATATGTCATTCTCAATTGAGATACTTAATTCCATGAGAATGGATGGTTCATCCACACTGTCACGAACAATAATATAAACAAGGTGTTCGATGAAATGCTCATATTTGTCCGTGTCTTTCGGTTTGTGTACATACCTTGTACAGCAAGTAGCGGGCTTGCAGTAAGCTTAGCAACCCTAGTTTGGTTTGCTTTGTGGCCGATTTTGGCTTATAAATACGAGTGTGTCTTGTAAGCACTTGTGGGGACTTCGGTCTGTAAT
Organism: Ensete ventricosum; assembly: GCA_029747655.1. Classification (NCBI taxonomy): domain Eukaryota; kingdom Viridiplantae; phylum Streptophyta; class Magnoliopsida; order Zingiberales; family Musaceae; genus Ensete; species Ensete ventricosum. Next base: position 21,928,418 of record JAQQAF010000001.1, on the reverse strand, counting down.
GGACTATTATCCTTTGTGTGCAACCTTTCTGAGTTTGTAATGTCCATGGGTGTAATTTGTATCTGTCTTTATAAAGTGTTTGATTGAGCAGTTGCTTGTGGATCCCATTGGAATTGCTTCTTCTGGCCCGTTTTATCTTTTGTAAGTCTAAGGGACCCTAGGAGATCTCGGGGAAGACTGACCTTTGCGGACGGACACGCATGGGTGCCGCACGGCTTAGGCAAAATCAGCTAAGCCCGTGACATTGTGGTATCAGAGCGGGACAAACATACGCAGAAACACTCGCCATACAAACATGGGGGACCTAGCTGGGTTGTGTGGAGGACAACCAGCACGCGCAACCATTTGGGGGAAACGGACATTGAGATGTAGGGAAAGGAGTCGCTCAAAGGAGCGGGCATCTAGGCTTGGCATTCAGAGGAATGGCCAACCCTTTACGCGAGAGGCACCACGAGGACAAGCAAGCGAAGAAGAATGCGTAGCACATAAAGATTGGGATGGATGAGTTCGAGCTACGGCTCGACGTTGGCAACCAAACTTGATGATGCTCAAGGCAAGCGGGGTGCTTGGTGATAGATGAGACAGTGCAAAGTGGGAGGTGTTGCGTAACGACCGAAAGAGTTGTGCAAAACTCACAGAGGTGGGAGGAATTGCTAACTCGAAGGATTCGGAACTCATGCAAGGGCTTGTACACGGATGACGGAGTGTTCATGGCCATCCCAAGGCACGATTGAAACTCGACGCCATGGAGCATCAGAACTTTCTCTTCGACATGGAAAGGATACGTCCGTAGGCGACTGAAATGTGCAATAAGTTCAGCACATTGCTAGACCTTGAAGGGTGCGGTGGAGATTGTATTGGCGAAGGATCGCAATCTAACAAGTGCATTTGTGGGGGCAGAACAAGGCACAAGTTGTTCAGCAAGACGGAGTAGTCCAAAGGGGATAGTGGTCTCCGTAACTTCTAGTGGGAGGAATGCAAGATGAAAGTTGCTCCAACAGGACAGATATCCAGGAGGGATAAGTCCTAGTTCTCTAGAGGGAGAATCTAGAGGGAGAATCATGTGCAACGGACCACATATATTGAGGAAGAGTTCTTCAAGGCAATATCTCCACAAAGCTCAATGGACCAAGCGAGTGATGAGGAGTCATCGCATGATCTCGAATGAGGTAATGCATTAGTGGATGCATTTCGAGATCAAGTGGGGAAGCAATCCAAGGCAACATCATATGAAGGCACACTTAGAGTCGATGCAGAAATCAAACTCAACGGGAGGCTGACCCGTGGAATAGTGGACACGAGGGCCACTATCAACTCAATGCAAATCGAGGAGCGAAGCGACTTGGGTGGAACTTGGTGAAGTATCCAAGCCGCATAATGGGAGTCGACATAGAAGATGGAACATGGAGCAGAGGTACAGAACTTTCCTTGGACAGAGGTCAAGGGTATGAACTCTTGTAGAGATAAGAGTGGGATCATGTCGTTCCATGGGTTCTTCATTCTGATAGCGCGGACTTATCTTGCATGGTACCAAAGATAAAGGGAGTTTCGAGGCACATGTAAGTTACCTCATAGATGCATTTGACAGAGTAACAAAGGTGATTCAACTTGCGGAGGCAAAGTTGGGATGTGGATACCTTAGCACGAGGCAAGAGGACACAGAGGCGGGTACTCTTGAAGAATATGCCACAGTATTGCCATTCGAGTTATCAGGAACAAGTGGTGCATAGTGGAGATTGTGCTGGTAGGGGATAGAGGCCCAGGATCCAAACAATGGTGCACCAATTCTAACAAAGTCAGGGGACTTCAGGAGCTACTAGGCGACGAACTGTCCTAAAGCTATGCTTCATCTGGGTGTGACCCAAGAGTGGGTGGGCGAAGGTGAATTGCCAAAGGAGCGAACCAAAAATCGAAGATGGCAGAGGCCCTACAATGTGTTGGCAGAGGCCACACATAGAGAAGTCGTAGTCCGAGTTCATTACACGAGAATCTGTATGCAATGGAGATATCACCAGAAGGCGACATAGTGCAGCGGATCGTGGTGGAATAGTTCGTGGCAATGCAACGCAGGCGATCATGTCCCGTGAGGGACATGATCATGCGGAGGTATGATCAGGAGTTACTGGGAGCTCCACTTTGGTGTACGACACAACAAGAAGAAGGGCTATGGATTCAAGGAGTGAATACCGTGATATCGCAGAGGCAGGTCTTCATGTGTGCATCAGAGCTTGCATTGGATGAAAGCCTTGGTCATCAGCATATGAGGGCTGTATACCACCGAGGAATAAGTCCAAGTGCAAGTACCAGTGAGTCCCATGGAGGGGGACGTGATCATGTTAATGATTAAGAGCTACTAGGAGCGCCACTTTGGTGAATAATACAACGACAAGAAGGGCTATGGATTCAAGGGGTGAATGCCATGGTACCGCAGAGGCAGGTCTTCCGTGTGTGCGCATCGAAGCTTGCATCAGATGAAAGCCTTGGTCATCAGCATATGAGGGCTGTGTACCACCGAGGGAGAAGTCAGATTGCAAGTACCAGTGAGTCCTATGGAGAGGACTTGATTATACAAAGGTATGATCGGAGCGACTGAAGAGTTGGACTGTTGTAGTGCTCACATTCGCTTAAGGGAGCCCGACAAGTCAGAGGACAAGGCCGAGTAAGCGAACGTTGCTACCAAGGAAGCTAAGGAGAACAAAATCGGCACGAGTCTTGCAACAAGATGACAGAGGCCATGCATGAGAGTTGCAGTCTGTCTTTCCATCGACCAAGGAGAACTGCTAGGAGGACACAATGGTGTTGAAGCAGGTGGTCGAAAGGGGCGAGGAAGCGACGACGAGTCCAGTGGGGCTTAGCTACCCAAAAGCAAAGCGTCGGTTAGAAAGGAGGTGGACTCGGAGGAGCACCACAGTGCCGCAGAGGCGGATCTACCGATCGCGAAGGAAGGGATGCAGATGCAAGGCAACGGATAGTAGGGCCATGGGCTTGGCAGCACCATGATACGTAGACGGAACTTCCGTGGAGTCATCGATCCCTTGCTCTCATGGGGGGAGAGCATTGGTCGTAAAAGGGGCCGAGGAGGTGGAGAATGCAAAGGCAAACTCCAAGTACCAAGATAGGGTGAAAGGGTAGAGGCCAAGGAACTTCATAAGACCGGTGTTGATGGGCTTCTTATCAAGATAGCCGAAAGAGAAGGACTTTGGGTTGATGCAGGAATGCTCGACCAAGGAATAAAGTAGGCAGTACGCGGTAATGTACCTTTTCTACTCAGAGGAGTAGGTGGCAAAGGTGATGGAGAAGACGGTACAATCTCAGAGGCGACCGGATCTATCAAAGACTTACTCCAAGTTGGGGTAAACTTTTTGCTCTTTTCAGGCAAAACTGCTTGCATTCCAGAAGTTCAATGGCAGTGGGAAGGCGAATCACAATAGCTAACTCAATGCAAGGAGTGCAAACACTTCTAGTGCTTCAGAAGTGTAAGCAAAGAGCGGGCAAATGTTAGTAACTAGCTCAATGCATGAAGTACAAACTCGAGGAGACAGGCAAAATCGAGTAACCATTGTCTTCTCAACTCAAGATAATGGGCAAAACTGAGTACCCCAATTCTCTTAACTCGAGGAGGTGAGCGAAGCCAAGTAACCTTGTCTTCTCAATTACTAAAAGAATGAGTGAAGTCAAGTATCTCAGTTCTCTTACTTATCCAGCAGAGGAGCTCTGCATAAGTTCAGTGACCCTTCAAAGAAAACTTATGAAAGACAATAATTGTCAAATCCTAACCATTCGTGATCAGTACTACTAAGAGTAGATTGTCCACTTCATTTCCCAATTGACCAATCAAAAGCGGGAGTTATGCGAAACTACTTAGAAGTGATAACTAAACGTAGAAGAAGGATCAATGGGCAAACATTGTGGAGGAAGGACCTCAAAAACCTTAAAATCTACGAGGCGATGCTCGTCAAAGTTCCAACAAACATCCACCCAGTTCAAGCAACATGAGTATACCTCGATACTGGATAATAAGGCAAGTCTTTTCCTTCATCAGAAGGATCCCCGAGAACCAACAAAGATCAGCACAACTCAGCCAACCCCACATCAGATTTAGTCAATGGTGAGTTGAAGCAGCATGGTGGATCAAAGTTCGACTACTCAACAACAGCAGCGGAAAGCGACTGGGAGCCAAAAAGGCATGTTGCAGTCAAAGCAGAAGATTGAAGATTCAGCAAAATGCAAGGAGATGCAACATCTACAATGGCTTCGATGAGGACGTCGAAGGAATAAGTGAGGGAGAGTGTCATGGACAATAATGTAAATAAGGTGTTCGATGAAATGCTTATATTTGTCTGTGTCCTTCGGTTTGTGTACATACCTTGTACAACAAGTAACGGGCTTGCAGTAGGCTTAGCAACCCTAGTTTGGTTTGCTTTGTGGTCGATTTTGGCTTGCAAATACAAGTGTGTCTTGTAAGTACTTGTGGGGACTTCAGTCTATAATGGACCATTATCCTTTGTGTGTAACCTTTCTGAGTTTGTAATGTCCATGGGTGTAATTTGTATCTGGCTTTATAAAATTTTGCTTGAGCAGTTGCTTGTGGATCCCATTGGAATTGCTTCTTCTGGCCCGTTTTCTCTTTTGTAAGTCTAAGAGACCCTAGGAGATCTCGGGGAAGGCTGATCTTTGCGGACGGACACGCATGGGTGTCGCACGGCTTAGGCAAAATCAGCTAAGCCCGTGACAACACGAAGAGCCAAGCCAAAGGCCATACACCCGAGAGCCAAGAAATGCTTTTTTCCAATCAAAAAAATTATCACCACTTAAAATAAGAAAATTATAAATAAGAGCAAAAGGAAAAAATATAAAATCAAGAAAATAATCAACTTTATGCTATGAAACAAATAGTATATATTAATGCAAATTCTAACCTTCCTATAGGTAGAGGTGCATCATGCGTAGAATCTACATCAAGCTTTAATACTTTAATTAATAAAAGTAATAACAAGAGAACTAAAACAATTATTCATACCTGTGGGTCTAGAAAAATTAAATTCTCAATTTAAGATCTTATTACGATTAAACCATTAGGACCAAGTGCTTATCCTATCACAAGTCCATTATAATCTTACTTAATGTCATATAACCTTCTATAATCATTTTAAAATAATTACTTTATGATAGATGTGACTATCAATCAACCAATATTATATTATGACTTGATGTTGTGGCTACTCTTAAGTTACAAATATTGAAACCTTATATGATATCCCATAATAATCTCATCAACAATCCTCATGTTGATGCATAATACAAGAAATAACTGAAATCACGTCTAGCACATACATGCACAATAAGCCACATAAGCCTCTTAAGAGAATCAAAACACATGTAGCAAAGTATAACTTTAATTTGCTAAAAGAAACTTGTCAATTACAAGTCATATAATGAAAATTAACTATGATGAGTCGAAGAAGATTATCTCATTAATCAAAAAGTCAACCATCAAAATATTTAAACCCATTATATTACAATTATAATGGTTGAAAGCAAAAAATATAAACGTGACAAATTGGTTGTGAAACAAGAACAAAAAAAAATATAAGGAAGAATACCCATTTGAATAAAATTTATAAACAAATCAAATAAATCAATTCCATCAAAGAAACATCTCGAATTTATGCTTTATGTTCTGAACAACATGGATGACCCATGTTCTGACGCCACTAATGCTAGCAAAAAAATTCATGTATTAAATATACAATGAAATATAAAATTACCTTCAATCATAATTGTCCAAGATCAACCTTTGGATGCACACCAAAACCAGAACTACTCTTTGGGTTGATACACTCACAAACAATTAGTGTCTTGAAGTCTATGCCTTTTGAATAATCAAGAATGTCGATATCTTGATGGATAACCATATGATTATATATATGTTAGACACAAGGCCCCGATTCATTATATTTCATGAAACATGAAATATTTAATGTCATACTTAATGCTTTATTCTTAATGCTTTCATTCATTATGAAAGAAATTTAAAACAATTTTGATAACATAACTAGTAAAATCAATTTCATTTGACTACTAACTATCATATAACTCCATATCACATGACATATAACAAATGCTATTATTGATGTTACTATTTATTAGACATGCCATCACATCTAGTATCTTGTGAGATTTCAATGACTTATGGAATTTTCAGAGCTCATCAACCATGGACCAATAGCTGGAAATTGAAACTAAGAATAAATGATAGATGTCATGTACATTGGCTATTTTAACCACGTTTTTTCTTTTACTAAAATTAAAACCATGCATTTAGCATAATAGGCTCCTATATTTCCTTCAGATGTCAACAAGTACCGATCTTTCAAAGCCTTGCAGATGCAACAGGGGGGAACATCTGCGTAGATAATGGTGAATCATTTGATATATGGGATAGATTAGACAATCATCGTAAAGACTAGAACATTACTAGCATCAACTAATTAAAGGAACAGTAATAGGTCCAAATTATTGAGGACTCCAATGGTACCAGACATCCAAAGTAATCAAAAGATTGATCAAAAGACTAGCTTTCCATCGATTGAAGCAAACACATCAAAACAAAGTGACACCAGCTAAAGATTGCTACCGTCTCAGATCCTGCGGCCGCCATACCCACCAGGGCGGGTCGGGTACCCAGTCCCCGCGGGCGCATCAGGCTGCTTCTCAACACCGGGGAGGTCAGCCATGCCGAGGGTGCCGAGCATGTCTATGGTCTCCTTGTCGACCACAATCTGGTCCACCTTGATGGCAGACTCGTCGGGGACGAAGTCCATGCGGCGCTCGCGCTCCTCCTCTTGGAGCTTGAGGGAGATGCCGCGAACAGGGCCACGCTGGATCCGGCGCATGAGGTGGGTGGAGAAGCCGGCGATCTTGTTGCGGAGGCGCTTCGAAGGGATGATCGCCACCTCCTCCAGAATCTTCTTGTTCGTGTGGAAGTCGAGCGTCATCCGCGAGTAGTATCGCTCGATCACCTGCCGAGAGGACTTCTTCACCGTCTTCGTCCGAACGCGGCCCATCGCAGCGGTGTGCTTTCACTCTCTCTCTCTCTCTCTCACTCGTTCTCTGGTCGGCCGTCGATTTGCTAGGGTTTCAAAGGTGCGTCTAAAAAGCATGAGTTGGTGACGTGGCGATCCTGCCCTTAATTACGAGCCACGTCATCAATAGCGACCAGATGCGGAAACGAAGCAGTCATACTGCAGGACTTGTAATGCCCATTGGGCCCTGATTCGTGTAATGGGCCGCTTCTCCAATAGCCTCTTAATGGAATTGTCGATGGACGTGGAATTATGATCCTTCGGCCGATTCAGTGTTCGAGTGAAGAGTAGTCGCATGATGGGCTTTGGGAAGTCTAATGGAAGCAAGCTTAAGCCTTAAAGGTGTATTATTCACTACACTGGGAAAGCAGTCCACATTAGTTCCATAAACCCATACTTATTGTACAACCACCCTTTCTTTCCCAACTTGTACATGAACAGCTTCTACTTGACCTACTTAGCACACATCACATGCACCAGCGTCGTCTGTCTCCCGCCTTCACATGACGCTGCATGCGTTGACGTCATCGTCGTTGAACATGTTGCTAACAGCGTCCTCGCCCCTGTGCGACACGGGGAGACGGCCGTGCTTGTCCCCGGTGTAGCCATGCCTCCAGTAGTTGTAGCTGTCGCGGAACGACTCCTCGTCGTGGAAGTAGTCCTTCGCCGTGGTGAAGTGGAGTGGGAGGTCCGGGTTGGGCCAGAACTCCGCCTTTTTGCCGCTCCGGCGAACCTCCTTGAGCACCTTGTTCCGGTCAACGTACCCCGTCACCGTCACCTTCTCCATCTCCAAGTCCACCTCCACTGAATCGACACCTACCATGCACGTAAGGCTCCCATTTGTTATCTAAGTTAGCTAAGGCCTTTGGAACCCCATTGGTCCAAAAATAATAATCACCTCTGAGCTTTAGAAGAGCATGTTTGACAACCCGCTCGCAACCTGTGCAGCACATCCTCACTTTGAGCTCCACCGTCTGCAGAAGAGAGAGTAGAAACTCTTTTTAATACCCGCGACAGGGATTTTTGGCCCTCAATAAGAAAAGAAGAAGGTTATCTGTGACAAGTTTTTATGATATTTTATTCTCAATTTGTTTAATAAAGATAATGACATGGTTACTAAGAAGATAAGATTTAAAGATTCTCTGATTCATCTTTGATAGTGGTGCAAGGACAGCACTAGCTGATTCCCTTGTTGACTTGTGCGTGAGATGATGGTAACAACGGTGCACCATTTTTAACGCTATGAGATCAGAGACACGGTGGGCAAAGAAGCAAAGGAACAAACTCGCCATTAACGAGACAGAATCCATCTTTGAAGAATCAAACGAGTATACTCAAAATTCTGGCATCAAACTACAGGAAAATAATCAAATATTCTTGTAGGTAGGAGATTTCTTGGTAGATTCTTACAAATAGCATCCATGCGGGACAAGTTGTTCTCAGTTATCATATTTTCTTCAATAAAAGCTGTAGCCTTCCAACTTATAAACTATTATGTGTGTGTTTGCGTGTGAGAGAGAGAAAGAGAGAGGGCGAAGTTGTTTCTCATGGGAAGAAAGAGAACCTGCAAGGAAAGAGGCTTTCCCTTGGTCATCTTCCTGGTTCCCGTCGAAGTACTGCTGCCGCTACTCGTGCTGTTATAGTAGTATGTGTTGCTATAACTCTTAGGGTGGCTTCTCTGGAAGCGGAAAGGATAAATGGTGGAGAGAAAGGAGTGCAGTGCCGTCGCTAGAGCTGCTGCCATGGCTTTCAGGGTTGTGGATTTTAAAGGAAGCTTGTCAGGGATAGAGTTATTATGAGAGCAAGCTCAAGGCATCCCAACATCACATCATATTATATTCTATCTCAGCCGTAATATACTAATGTTCCTTGGTTCCCTGCGCCAGCTAAGTTCACTTCTGGTACGTACGTTCCATAAATAATTTAACTGTGAATGGTGTAAAAAAAAATATAAGATATTAGATAAATGATGTTATAGTCTTGATTAGATTCTCCTTAGGATTATATACAGATAGATGACAGATTTACTCATCTCTCGTTAGTTTTTATTTTATAGTTTATAGTGATAGTATAGATCATTTTCTTTCGGATCAGACGATTATGTATTTATAGATTAAAAAAAAAAATGAATAACATTAAAAGATATATATCTTAAAATTAAGCTATTATTATTTAATAATTAAAATTCTGATATTAAATTTAATAATAATAATAATATGATTATGCTTTAGGATCTTTGTTTTATATGCCTTTTTATCTCTAATATATTGAAAGGAATATATCACACGTTGCTTCCCCCTGCAGCTGCAGCCAAACAAACATATTCTAATCGTCCGGAACTTTGAGGACACTGAAGTGTACCAGTCAAGCAACCATATCTTGTATTCATCAATGATGAAAAGACTTTATGATAGATTCAAACATGAGAAGCAATTCTTCAAAATTATGAGAAAGAATATACAAATCTAATGGCAATGAAATGATGTAATTCTCGCGAATTTATTTATTTCTAGGGTTGTGATATATTTTATTGATCCCAAAACAAAATTTTATCTTTGATAACTAAAGGGATTATTCAAGTTATCGGTGTCATATCCGAATCTGATAGGCAGATGTAGAAAGAGCAGATCTGTCTCAAAGTGGACAATTGTGTCCGACTCCTCTGCGGTCTTTACAGCCAGCCCTACCACAAGAGAATATGTGACGAGGCTGAATCGTACTTCACATTATGTCTGTCTACTCAAAAGTTCGAGAGAGGATCAAACCCAATACACTGCATCTTTTTCTTTTCCGATTAGGAGAGAGAAGAGACGACCTTTGTCCATCTTCCATTTCCTTCGATTATGCTGTCTTCTTCGCTCTAACCAAAAAAAAAAAAAAAAAACTATGTCATGCTTGGCCAGGATTGCATGGAATAAATGCCAAAGTGATGCTCCCTCACTCTCTCTTTAGATGGAAACGAATTCGCTAGATTCTCCAAGCACTACCACTACCTCGAGAATAATATCCCCCGGTGAGTTCCTTTGTTGCTAAGCAAGAAGAGGAGGAATATGTTCAGGTGCACCTACCAAAGCAGGCCCCGATCACCGTCTCCCTGCAATCGTGATACCTCGATTTGTAAAATTAAACCAAAATATATATCACATATTAGATCCATGATGGTTAGAGTAAAATATTTCATAAATAGAAACACTCGCTGATAAATTCTTGAAAAAAAAAAATTTAAAAGCAACAACGAATGACGTATAAGAATGTGGAAATGACATCCATCGATTGCTGAGTTGATGCTTAGTAAGGATCAACTTCAGAAGATACGAGTGAAAGCAATAAGTGATTTGAGCAGAATAATGCTCTAAGATTGGGATACTATCTGGACAAAAAAAAGATCTAAAAAGAATGATGAGGGTCGCAATCAATAAAAAAATAAAGCTATCCAACAGTATCTAACACCAAAAATGCAAGTGAGAAGCTACTTAGCATGAAACCATGCTTTATTTCAAGTTTAACCTCAAGTTTTGTCTGCACATTTACAATTTCCAAGTGTATAATCAATCAATTCAAAAATTCTTAGCTTCTTAAATTATATTCTTTTTTGCAGTTGTGATTAATGAACTATCATCTACTTGTAATTTATCTCGGATTGTGGTTATATATTACTGTTGCTATAAATAGTTAATAGTGATGATTTTCTAGATTGTATTAATTTGAACTTTTAATTTTGGATATATAAGTAATGTAACCACAGTAATAGATCGATCTAACGTTATATTCCTTAAAAACTGTAAGAAAAGGCACGTAGGAAACATTTGCCTACTGCATCCTTTTCTCTTTTTTTTCCTATACATTTCTATCGAGAAGGGTTCTTATGTCTTCATTGTAACTCTTCTCTTCCTCATCTTTGTTTGCTTGGACCACGAAAGACTTAGAAACATTTATGTTCCTTTTTGCTTATTTTTCACGGTAGATTTTTTTAATATATATTTTGAGGGATTTTATGTGTTTGGATAAATTATTTTTATTATGATTTTTGATATTTTGATTGTTGGGCAAATAGTCCGGATTAGTGAAACATATAACCTAGAACTTCACTTATATTAACCTAAACCCTAGATTAGGTGGCTAGGGTTGAAATTAAAAGGACAGCGACGGTTGAAAACGTGGGAGAGAGAAAGAAGACTGCATATTGACAATAGAAACCAAAAAATAAAAGATCCATAAAAGGGAAGAATACAAAGACACGAAAAGACTATTCTCAATCATTCATATCTCATGTTAGATCAGTTTTTAGTGGATTCTTACCGTGTTCTCTTGGGAAGGTTTTGAATATTATGCTTAGTATTATAGTTCTTGTATCCCTGTGATTCTCTTGTGGCTATTACTTTGGTTTGGGCAAGAAGCCTTGAGATTTGTATATTCATTATTTTGATAGTGAATTTTCTCTAGCTTATCCCATGGTTTTTACCCTTCGAGTTGAAGCGGTTTTTCACGTAAATATTGGTGTTCATTTGATTGTGATTTTTGTTTGATTCTGCTATGTGTGACGGCCTACTAGTATTTGTTCGTATACAAAGTTTATTCCTATTTTATTCTCATCAACTGGTATCAGAGCAGGGTTTTGGTGGTATTTAATCTTTTATATTTGAACATAGAGGCCGATAATATTTCTCGCATGATTAGTTTAAACGAAAACAATTAGATGATATGGAAACTAAGAATGAAATATCTTTTGTATTGTAAAGATTTGTATGGACCTTTGAAAGAGGATAGTGCAAAGCCCACAATTATGACAGATGATGAGTGGAAGAGGTTAGATCAAAAAATTATTGGCTTTATTCTTTAGTGGCTTGATAATAGTGTCTTTCACCATGTTTCTACTGAATATTTTGCTTACTCTTTTTGGAAAAAGTTAGAAGGTCTTTATGAAAGAAAAACGGCTAGCAACAAAGCTTTTCTGATCAGAAAACTTGTGAACTTGAAATATAAAAGATACTTTTATTCCTGAGCATTTAAATGAAATGCAGAGTATTACTAACCAGTTATCCACTATGAAAATGTCTCTTGATGATGAGTTGCAGGCATTGTTACTTCTCAGTTCTTTGCTAGAAAGTTGGGAGACACTGGTGGTTTCCCTCAGTAATTCTGCACCAGATTGTATTGTCACCATGAGTCAAGTAACAAGCAATTTGTTGAATGAGAAGTTAAGGAGAAAGAATTCAACAACTTCTCAGATTGATTCACAAACGCTTATCTCATATAACAAGGAAGGTCAAAGTCAAAGAATAGAAGTGGTTCACGCATATGTAAAAGCAAGTCAAGATCAAAGAAAAATATTGTTTGCTATAATTATGGTAAGAAAGTACATTACAAGAATCAGTGCAAACAACCTAAAAAGAACAAGAAAAAAGTAAAAGAAGTGGAGCATACAGAGTCAAAAGAGATTATCACAATTACAGTGCAAGATAGTGATTATTTGATTTTGTCTACTTCTGATGATAATTTTTCTTATGCGTGCCAGGATCTCGAGTGGATAATTGACACATGTGCTTCTTATAATGCTACATCATGGAGGGAGTTCTTTGCTACTTACAGGTATGAAAATTTTGGTATTGTCAAGATGAGCAACTATGACACAACATATATCATTGGCATGGGAGATATCCATATAAAGACCAACCTTGGCTGCAAGTTGGTGCTTAAGGATGTAAGGCATATGGTTAACTTAAGACTGAATTTAATTTCAGTTGGAAGGCTAGATGATGAAGACTTTGATGTCAGATTTCACATAGGGCAGTGGAAGCTCAGTAAGGGTTCTCTTATTATAGCTAATGAGAAGAAATATCATACATTGTACAGATTCCATGCTAAAGCTTGTGGTGAGCAATTGAATGCTACAGAGAAAGACTTCAGCATGGAGTTGTGGCATAGGCGACTGAGACACATTAGTGAGAAGGGGATGCAAGAACTTTCCAAGAGAGAGGTATTGCCAGACCTCAAAGGTACATGTTTGAACCCTTGTATCGATTGTTTGGCTGGTAAACAACATAGAGTTTCCTTTGTTAGTCCTGCTTTATCTAGAAAAATGCATGCCTTGGACCGTCTCTATACAGATGTGTGTGGTCCTTTGAGGACAAAAACTCCTAGTGGATTTGTTAATATTCCTAGTATCAGTGGTGCACTTTATTTTGTCACTTTTATAGATAACTTTTCTAGGAAAGTTTGAGCCTATACTTTGAAGACCCAAGATCAGGTTATTAATGTCTTCAAGGAGTTTCATGCTAGAGTTGAGAGGGAGACAAAAAGACAATTGAAATGCATAAGATCAGATAATGGTGGTGAGTACACAGGATTATTTAATGATTATTGCAGGTAACATAACATCTAACATGAGTTGACAGTTCTTGGTATGCCTTAGCATAATACAATTGCAAAGAGGATGAACCGCACCATTATGAAAAAGATCATATGTATGTTTTCACAGGCCAAGCTACCCAAAAGGTTTTTGGATGAGGCTTTGAGGACTGCAGTTAATGTGATCAACTTGTCACAATTTATAACTCTAGATGATAATATTGTAGAGTATGTATGGTCGGGGAAAGATGTCTCCTATAGGCATTTAAGAGTGTTTAGTTGTCATGCATTTGCACATGTTCTAGACAATGAGAGGTCCAAGATGGATGGTAAGATAAAAGAGTATATTTTTCTTGGTTACTCACATGATCAGTTTGGTTATAAGCTTTGGGATTCAGAAAAGCAGAAGGTGTTCAGAAGCAGAGATGTTATCTTTTTTGAGGATCAAACCATTGAGGATTTGAAGAAGGAGGCACCAGCTAAGACTTTTGTAGAGGGATTTATAGACTATGACCCAGTTATTCCTCTAGTATATCAGGGTGATAGGGGAGATGTGCAGGAAGATGGTGCAGAGCCAGATGTTGATCTACCTGCAGGACATGCTGAGCAGGAAGAAGAAAGAGAGCAAGTTCCCACAGAACCTCAGTTAAGAAGATCTTCTAGACTATGTCAACCTTCAAAAAGATACTCTACAGATGAGTATATGATACTTACTGATGCAGGTGAATTAGAGATTACCAGGAAGCAGTTGAAAGTAAGAAGAAAAAGAAGTGGTTTATTGCTATGCAGGAAAAGATGGATTCTCTACAGAAGAACCACACATATGATTTAGTGCAACTGCTAGAGGAAAGTAAAGCCTTGAAGAATAAGTGAGTTTTTAGGTTGAAGACTCAAGAATATGATTCTCAACTAAAGTATAAAGCTAGACTGGTTGTGAAAGGCTTTGGTCAAAAGAAAGGTATTGACTTTGAAGAGATTTTTTCTCCTGTTATTAAAATGTCATCTATCCGTGTTGCTCTTGGTATTGCTGCTAACCTAGACTTGGAGATTGAGCAGTTATATGTGAAATTAGCTTTCCTTCATGGTGATTTGGAGGAGAAAATTTATATGCAGCAACCAGAAGGCTTCAAAGTCAAAGGTAAAGAAAATCTTATCTGCAAGTTGAGGAAGAGCTTGTATGGGCTGAAGAAAGCTCCAAGACAGTGGTATAAAAAGTTTGATTCATTTATGATTGAAAATAAATACAAAAGAATAGCTTCAGATCATTGTGTGTACATCAAACGATTTGGTTAGAATTTTATTATTTTCTTACTTTATGTTGATGACATGTTTATCCTTGGGAAAAATATGTCTATGATTGACAGATTGAAGAAAGAATTGAGTGAGTCTTTTACAATGAAAGACATGGGGCCACAAATACTGGGCATGTAGATTTCTCGTGATAGAAGAAAGAAGAAGATTTGGTTGTCACAGGAGAAATACATTGAGAAAGCATTGGATATGTTCAGTATGAGTAATGCAAAGCCAGCTGGTTCTCCTCTTGCAGATCAATTCAAGTTGTGCTCAGAGCAGAGTCTGTCAAGTGATGAGGTGAAGGCGAAAATGCAAAAGGTTCATTATACTTCAGTAGTGGGAAGTTTAATCGCGATGGTATGTACGAGGCCCTACATCGCATATGTAGTGGGTGTTGCTAGTAGATTTCTTGCAAATCCAGGCAAAGAGCACTAGGCAGTAGTGAAGTGGATTTTTAGATATCTCAGAGGAAGTTCTAAAGTTTGTCTAAGCTTTGGAGGTGGACCACCTCTGTTGACAGGTTACACAGATGCAAATATGACAAGAGATATTGACACTAGAAAGTCTACATCATGTTTTGTACTTACTTTTATCGGAAGAGCTGTATCATGATAATTCAGATTACAAAGGTGTATTACTCTCTCCACCACAAAAGCAGAATATATTGCTGCTACAGAGGTTTACAAAGAAATATTATGAATGAAAGGATTCTTACAAGAATTAAGGCTGAAATAGAAAAACTATGTGGTGTATTGTGACAGCCAGAGTGCCATTCATTTGTGCAAGAACCCAATATTTCATTCCAAGTCAAAGCATATAGATGTCAGATATTACTGGATCAGAAGTGTGCTTGAGAAGTAGTTACAGCTTCAGAAAATTCACACAGATGATATTGGGGCAGACATGTTGACCAAGATTTTACCGAAAGAGAGACAGGAGATGTGCCGACAGCTGGTCGGTATGGCTTCACATTGAGGAGTCATGAGACAGCCTCTCTTATGGGCTGAAGGGGGAGCTTGTTGGGTAGATGACCCAGATTCAACCCATAATGAGCTTTAGTGAAACCCACAACCTATAACTTCACTTATATTAACCTAAACCCTAGATTAGGTGGCTAGGGTTGAGATTAAGAGGGCAACGATGACTGAAAATGTGAGTGAGAGAGAAAGAAGACTACAGATTGA
Organism: Ensete ventricosum; assembly: GCA_029747655.1. Classification (NCBI taxonomy): domain Eukaryota; kingdom Viridiplantae; phylum Streptophyta; class Magnoliopsida; order Zingiberales; family Musaceae; genus Ensete; species Ensete ventricosum. The sequence continues at coordinate 21,912,508 of JAQQAF010000001.1, read as the reverse complement.
CAATAGAAGCCAGAAAATAAGAGATTCAGGAAAGGAAAAAAGATAAGGATAAGAAAATACTATTCTCAATCATTCATATCTCAGGTTAGATCAGTTTGTAGTGGATTCTTACTGTGATCTCTTGGGAAGGTTTTGGATATTATGATTAGTATTATAGGTTTTGTATTCCTGTGATTCTCTTGTGGCTGTTGCTTTGGTTTGGGCAAGAAGCCTTGAGATCTATATATTCATTGTTTTGATAGTAAATTTTCTCTGGCTTGTCCCGTGATTTTTACCCTTCGAGTTGAATGAGTTTTCCATATAAATCTTGGTGTTCATTTGGTTGTGATTTTTGTTTGATTTCGCTATGTGTGACGACCTGCTAGTATTTGTTCGTATACAAAATTTATTCCTGTTTTATTCCCATCATTGATATCATGTGGATAGGAAGAGGGATGATAGTATTTAGGATCTAGATAAGCCAAAACTCACCAAACAAGAATGTTATTACACCGTATTCATTCTCAATCAAAATTTATATTCTATATGATACATTTATCAAAGAACTTTAGGTTAAGAGTTTCTGATGGCATTTTTATCAAAGTTTTTGACTAACATTTTGAATGGTGCCATAAAGTGTTAGGGATCTCTACATCAATAGAATATATATATATATATATATATATATATATATATATATATATATATATATATATATATATATATATATATATATATATATAGCTCCTTAGATCTACAATTCCTTTAAAAAACTAAAAATATTATTAGATATCCTTATAAAATTAATTTTTATATCTATTTTGAATATATGTTGATATTCATGCTATCTTTAGTTTGAATGGGTTCTTGTACATTGGATTTCAACTAAATCTAGGTGAATTATTATTTTCATCAATTTTTCTATTGATGTGAAGTATGAATAAATGTTGGAAAAAAAATAAAAATGGAAAGTCTGTAAAGAGTATCTATAAGGGATTGTAACAATTTTGTATACAAACGAGTAGCTCAAGATGAAAAATAAATATATATCCATACAAATTATGTTGTAATCTTTGTTATCTAAATCCAAGAGAATACACTACTTGGGTTTATCATGAAGAATCTAGATCAAATTCTGAATTCACATCCTCATCTTTGAACACCGGACATGTAGAAGTGCGTCATATGGATGAATTATTATATGATATTCAATATGAACATTTTTCTATAGAAGTAGAAGCACAAGAATAACATAAAACACCTTCACAAAATATACAACTTATGCTCATCCTTAGCAACTTTCTTTCATTGTATGACTTTTTCAATTAAAGTGTTCCTATAGGTGGAGTAACAAGTCATTTCATATCATACTTGAATTGATAAATATTGCATTACCAAGAGAGGTTGGATTGCCAAATTCAACTTATGAAATTAAGAAGTTTTTTGGAGACTTAGGCCTTAGTATAGAAAAATTTATGCTGATCCTAATGATTATATATTGTACTAAAAACAGAAAATTGTGAATCATGTTGTAAATGTGGTGCACCTAGATGGAAAGTAAATCAAAGATATGTTGATAATTATTCAAAAAAATAAATAGAAGATGCAACCAGCTAAGGTTTTACATTATTTTTCATTAATACCTAGGTTTCAAATTAGGTTGTTCACATCTTCAGAAATAATTTTCAATATGAAATGGCATGAAAAAGGTCGTAAGAAAGATATTAAATGCCGATATCTAAAAGGGTTAACGAAGATCAATGGACAAGTCTGGTTGCTTTTAAGAATCCTCCTCTATAATACTTTCAGTATAACATTACTTGTGTTATTGATCTTTGTATTTTCTTGGCGTATTCAATTTATTAGTTTTCTAAGCTTAAGTTTTAATCCAATTTTTATATTTGCTCTATTCAAGTGCTACAAATTGAGAGGAAATCAATCTTTTTTTGAAATGTTGATACGATTGACATGATATTCAAGACTATATCTTTTTGATATGCTTAATATAGTTGATGAAATATTATTATTTATATATATTATTGTCTATTATTATGTTAGAATCCTTACTGATTCTAAGCTTGAGGTGATTTCTATAGGGGATCGACCTCCTTGAAATTCTATAGGGGTTTCTCCCTCCTAGGATTTCTACCCAATGGATGAAAATAATATTGATCTATTGATGATGAAAAGATGAGAAAATAGAAGCTATTTATAGAGCTTCTAAACCCTAACTCCTAATTGTATTGATCAATTGGCACTAAGAGGGGGGGGTGAATTAGTGCAAGTATAGATTTTTGTTTTAAATAAAATCTTTTTCGATTAAACCAAAGTATGATAACTGAAGCTTTTAGTCTTTGGTAAAATCGAATGAGTGTTTGAATGAAAGTTGCTAAGTTGACAAGTAAACCCAAAAGATAAGCAACATGAAAATTTTACTTTCAAAGAGTGAGTTAAATCAGAAGTGTCAATACAAGAAAATGTAAGCAATTGAAAGCAAAGAAATAACTCACGATTTTATAATGGCTCGGCGCCAAAGGCCTACGTCCACTCCCGAGTCCTCCTTCTTGAGGCACACTGACGTCCACTATCAATCTTCTTTGGATAAAGATTAAACCCTTACACTTGTTTATAAGGGAGACTTAAGAAGTTACTATCTCTAAGCTCTCTCCCTTCCCTTTCATTTTTCTTACAAATCACACACAACTTCTTTTTCACAGAGTTTAATTGCCTAAGAGTTGCTGGTGAATGTAAGAATATTTGGGGTATTTATAGACCCCAAATGACTTCAGATTTTTTGGAGCTAAAAATTAAACATACCCGAAAAAACCAAGTACGAGCGGTTTATCGATCGTCAACCGCTGGGCACCGCCCGGATTCTATGGTACAGGCGGTTCATCCGCCACTTGGGCAATTTACCCACCGACAGCTACTGGTCGTTGCTCGGATTCTGTGGTATGGGCGGTCCAACCGCCGCTCACCAGCGGTTTACCCGTCAAAATTTTTGCAAAAGTGGTTCTCTCCACTTTTCAAATTTCGGCTTGACTTCTATGTTAACTAGCTCTTTGGTCAACTGATTGAGCTCAACCAAACCCAGTAGTGGATCTGGTTGCCTTATTGAGTTGATTTGAATTCTTTCCATATCCAACTCAATTAGAACTCAACTTCTAATTACAACTCAATGATTACAACACTTAATGACCAATTAAGCTTAAATAAGACCTAACTTCCGCATAATCTGGCAACCTCCGGCAATCTTGCGACAAGTCCTTCGGTCTTCTTCCTGTTTCCCTTCGCATTCCCAGTGAGCTTTCCGATTCCTTCAGCGAATCTCCTAGCGAAATTTCGACGAGATCGCACTGAATCGTCCGAACCTGGCCCAATGCCTAAGATTTATCTTGGCCCATCATTTGGTTGTAACTTCATTGATCCTGCCATAGTTAGACTTGTAATATTTCTTTTAACACACATATTAGATCAACACACATCAATTGATCTCATCATCAAAATCCGAGATTCAACAATCTCCCCCTTTTTGATGAAGACAATCAATTGATGACAGGAGTTAATCCTAACTCCCCTTAAATTTATGCCATCATATAGAAGACTTAAATTCAAGAGAGTCACATCCTCTTGAATTCAAGTAAATCAAAGCAATAAGCATTTCAAGCAAATAACCTTTCAAGTATAATAAAATTTTTTAAAACTTTCCAACTTATCAAGAATTTTCAAGGATTGTCATGAAAGTTAAAAATATTTGAAAATTTTTCTTCAAATCATCAAGCATAGAAAATTTTCAAATCAATATGCATAGAAATTTTTAAGTCATAGAGCATAGAAGATTTTCAAGTCATAGAGCATAGAAGATTTTCAAGTCATTAACCATACCTTTCTCAATAAATTTAATATATTTGAAAATTAATCTCTAGTCATCAACCATACATTTCTCCCACTTTGTCATCAATAAGAAAAGGTGAAGTGTGGGGTTAAACTTTTAAAGCAAATAAGTTTTTATTCTCCCCTTTGTAAAATACAACAAATAAATTTTCTTTCTCTTATAAATCAAGAATAAAAAAATAGAAGAGGAGTTTTAAAACATCGTCAAATGTAGCTCTCAAGGTAAAATAGAATTTTTAGAAGATTCAAAAATCCGAGAGAGATATATAAAAAAAATTAGGAGCTACTCATGCATTTAAAAAATCATCTAATTCTTTTTACAAGTAAGCATCATTTGAATTAACCACAAAGATAAATAACTTAATTTTATGAATTCAAGTAATTTATATAGTATCATGATTTAGCATTCCAAGTTCTCTTCTTAGAAAATCATATTGCTATTCATTTAAGGGTTTTGTAAAGATATCCGCTAATTGATGCTAAGAGTCAATGAATTCCAATGAGATATCTTGATAATTTACATGATCCCTTATAAAATGATGTTGAATATTAATGTGTTGATTCTTGAATGTTGAATAAGATTTTTGGATAGACAAATAACACTTGTATTATCACACTTTATAGGAATATTTTTCAATTTTAATCCATAGTATTTTAGTGTGTTTTTCATCCAAATGACTTGGGCACAACATGCACTAGCTGCAATGTATTCTGCTTCCACAGTAGATAAAGCTATTGAATTTTATTTCTTGGAAGTCCATGAAACAAGTGTGTGTCCCAAAAATTGACATGTTCCGGTAGTGCTTTTTTTATCTATTCTACATAAACCAAAATCATCATCAGAATAGGCAATCAAGTTAAAGTTTTCTTATTTTGGATACCATAAACCTAGTTTAGATGCCCCTTTTAAGTATCTAAAGATTCGCTTAACCACTTTCAAATGAGAAAGTTTTAGGTTAGATTAATATCTTGCACATAATCCAACACTAAACATAATATCAGGTCTAGTTGTAGTTAAGTATAGCTAACTTCCTATCATACCTCTATAAGTTTTTTGACCAAAGTTTTCACCTTCATTATCTATGTCCAACTTAATAGAGGTGCTCATGGGAGTGTTTAATGCCTTAGTATTTTCCATCCTAAATCATTTTATCAAGTTTAGGGCGTATTTAGATTGACAAATAAAAATACCATCATCTAGTTATTTTATTTGTAATTCTAGGAAGAATGTTAACTCACCTACTAGACTCATTTCAAACTCTTCGCTCATTTCTTTAGCAAATGACTCACATAAAGATTCATTTATAGATCTAAAAATAATATCATCAATATAAATTTGAATAACAAGAAGATCATTTTCAAAATGCTTAAAAAATAATGTAGTATCAACCTTGTCTTTAGAAAAATTATTTGAAATGAGAAAAGAACTAAGTATTTCATACCAAGCCCGAGGGGCTTGTTTCAATTCATAAAGTGCCTTTATAAGTTTGAAAACATGATTAGGAATAAGAGTATTTTCAAAACGGCGGGATTGTTCAACATATACTTCTTTGGAAATAAAACCATTTAGAAAATCACTTTTAACATCCATTTGAAATAACTTAAAATTTTTGAAAGAAGCAAAGACAAGAAGCATCTTTATGGCTTCAAGTCTAGCTACAGGAGCGAAAGTTTCATCATAATCGATTCCTTCTTTTTGGTTGAAACCTTTGGCCACTAATCTAGCCTTGTTTTTAACCACGATACCATTTTTATTTTACTTATTTCTAAATACCCATTTAGTACCAATTACTAAATGGTCATTAGGTCTAGGAACAAGCTCTCATACCTCATTTCTCTCAAATTGATTAAGCTCTTAATGCATTGCATTAATCCAAGAATCATCTTTAGAGCCTCATCAATACATTTTGGCTCAATTTGAGAAAGAAATACGGCATTTACATAAAAATCTTTAAAATAATATCGAGTTTGAATTCCTTTTGATGTTTCTCCTATTATAAGTTCCTTAGGATGATCATTCATATACTTCCATTCCTTGGGTAAGGTATTGAAAGTAGATACATCCAAGTTGATTTTAGGAGTGTTATCATTTAAATTCACAATATCAAGATCAATATCATCATCAAAATCAATCTTTTTAAGTTCGGAAAACTCATTAAAGATAATATGAATAGATTCTTCTATTATTAATGTTCTTTTATTAAAGATATGATAAGCTTTTGAAATAGAAGAATAACCAAGAAAAATGTATTTATCAGATTTTGCATCAAATTTACCTAAAGCATCCTTTTCATTCAAAATAAAATATTTGCATCCAAATATTTTAAAATAAAAAATATTGAGCTTTTTGCCATTCCATAATTCATAAGGAGTTTTAGTGATTAATGGTCTTATAAGAACCCTATTTAAAACATAGCATACCGTATTAACGGCTTCAGCCCAAAAATATTTGGGTAGTCTATGTTTATTCAACATTGTTCTCACCATTTCTTGTAAGCTCCTATTTTTTCTCTCTACAACCCCATTTTGTTGTGGATTTTGTAGAGTAGAGAAATTATGAATATACTCATTTGAATCAAAAAAATTTTGAAAATCTTTATTTTGAAATTCTCCACCATGATCACTTCATATTGAAGAGATCATACATTCTTTCTTATTTTGAATAATTTTATAAAACTTTGGAAAACATTTAAATATATCACTTTTATGTGCTAGGAAATAGGTCCAAGTATATCTACTAAAGTCATCTACTAAAACAAATACATATTTGCTACATCCTAAACTTATAATATCAATTGGTCCAAATAAATCCATATGAATCAATTGGAGTGGTTTAGAGGTGCTAATTTGATTTTTTAACTTAAAGCTACTCTTAACTTGTTTTCCTAATTGACAAGTGTCCAATACTTTATCTTTAATAAAATTAAGATTATGTAAACCTCTCACTAGTTCCTTAGTAGAAATTTTATTTAAAAGTTTCATACTAGTATGACCTAGTCTTTTATGTCAAATCTAAGTATCATCATTCAAAATCGAAAAACAAGTTTCATTACAAAATTTCTTAATATCTATAGTGTATACATTATTATTTCTTAAAGCAATCAAAGATTTATTTTTATGTGGCAACTCAATTATGCAAGCATTAGGTTGAAATTTAATCACATACCCTTTATCACATAATTGGCTAATGCTAAGCAAGTTATGTTTCAAACCATCAACTAACAACACATCTTTAATAAAAAAGTTTGATGTGTTATCTATTGTTCCTTTCCCAATGATTTTACCCTTGTTGTTATCTCTGAAGGTGACAACTCCTTCACTTAAGCTAGAGAGCTTAGAAAATTGAGATTGATCTTCGGTCATATGCCTTGAGCATCTATTATCAAGATACCATTTGGTGCTCCTAGCTTTAGTTTGGAGATAAACCTACAAGAAAGATATTTTTGGTTTAGGTACCCATTTTATATTGGGTACTTCACAAAGATTTTTATCTTTCTTTTCTAACCAATTTTCATTGTATAGAGTTTTCTTTGGAACCCATACAAGATGATGTGAAGTACATTTTCTACAAAGGAATTTGTTTGCCTTATGTCCTAATTTGTCACAAAAATTATACTTAACACTTGGTGGCACATTCAATGTAAGTTCTCTTACAAATATGGTTGGCTTTTGTTGAATATTTCCAACAAAGCCTATGTCATGTCTATTATTGATATAACACTTATTGGCAATGATCATATTTAGGGATTTATTCCCTATCTCAAATTTCTCTAATGCAGTTTTAAGCATACAATTATCTATTTTAACATTATCTAGCATATCGTATTTTAAACATGGTTTAGGCGAAGCTAAGGAGTCTTTTAACTATCAAATTATGATAAACTTTAAGCAGTTTAAAAGACTTACTAACTTTTATAAACTCATTAAATAAATCATTAAACATGATTGATAATTCTAAAAATGAAAAATCTAAAGACTCACTAACCTCATCTTCAAATGCCATTAAGGCATAGTTAGCCACCTGTTCTTTGGATTGGTCTTCATCCTCGGAGGAACTTGAATAATCCCAAGTGGCCGAGAGTGCTTTCTTTTTTAGCACCAGTTTCTTCTTCAGTTGAGGACATTCACTTTTGAAGTGTCCCGATTTTTTGCATTCATAGCAAATAATGTTGTCTTTCTTTGGTTCCTTTTTATTTTTATAGTTTTTGTTTCTTTTTATAATTTTTTTAAATTTTCTTGATAGAAGTGCAATGTCATGTTCCTCATCACTCGAGGTTTCACTCGAGGAGCCATTCATTGTTCGAAGTGCTATATCCTTCCTGTTCTTTGGAAGGGGTTCATCAAGCTCATCATGAGCTTTATAGTTTAGTTCATAAGTCATAAGAGAGCCCATCAGTTCTTCAAGAGGCAAGTTATTCAAATCTTTGGCCTCTTGAATAGCGGTTACTTTAAGATCCCAATTTTTAGGCAAAGATCGTAAAATCTTACTCACAAGTTCAAAATTCGAAAAATATTTTCTAAGTGCTTTAAGTCCATTGACGACATCCATGAAACGAGTGTACATGTCTCCAATAGACTCACTTGATTTCATTCGAAACAACTCATAGTTATGAACTAGAATATTTATCTTTGATTCTTTTACTCTACTAGTGTGTGATTTCTAGTGTGTGCCAAATATTAAAAGCTGATTCGCAAATGAAAACACGATTAAACTCATTTTTATCAAGTGCACAAAATAAGGCATTCATAGCCTTTGTATTTAGAGAAAAATTCTTCCTTTCTAAATCACTTAACTTATTCATTGGTTTGAAAGATTTTTCAAATATGTTCTTAACTATATTTCATAAATCAAAGTCCAAAGAGAAGAGGAAAATACGCATCCATATTTTCCAATATATGTAATCCGTCCTATTGAACATGGGTGGACGTGAAATGGAATGTCCCTCATTCATGCCAAAATAAGCCATTTACTCAAGTGGGTGTTAATCCAAAGAGTAATAACCTTGCTCTGATACCAATTGTTAGGATCAATTGACACTAAGAGTGGGGGGTGGATTAGTGCAAGTATATATTTTCATTTTAAATCAAATTATTTTTTATTAAACCAAAGTATGAAAACCGAGCTTTTAGTCTTTGGTAAAAACGAATAAGTGTTTAAATGAAAGTTGCTAAGTTGATAAGTAAACCCGAAAGATAATCAATGTGAAAATTTTATTTTCAAAGAGTGAGTTAAATCAGAAGCGTCAATATAAGAAAATGTAAGCAATTGAAAGCAAAGAAACAACTCATGATTTTATAGTGGTTCGGCGCTAAAGGCCTACGTCCATTCCCAAGTCCTCTTTCTTGAGGCACACCAGCATCCACTACCAATCTTCTTTGAGTGATGATCAAACCCTTACACTTGCTTACAAGAGAGACTTAAGAAGTTACTATCTCTAAGCTCTCTCCCTTCCCTTTTTTTTTTCTTACAAATCACACACAATTTCCTTTTCACAGAGTTTAATTGCCCAAAAAAGTTGTTGGTGAATGTAAGAATACTTGGGGTATTTATAGACCCCAAGTGACTTCAGATTTTTTAAGCCAAAAATCAAATATACCAAAAAAAAACCAGGTACGGGCGGTTTACCCACCGTTCTGGGTGGTTTACCCGCCGTCAACTGTTGGCCGTCGCCCGGATTCTATGGTACGGGTAGTTTACCCGCGACCTGGGCAGTTTACCCACCGACAGCTGTTGGCCACCTCCTGGATTCTATGGTACGGATGGTCCAACCACCGCTCACCGATGATTTACCCGTCGAAATTTCCGCAAAAGTGGTTCCCTCCACTTTTCGAATTCTAGCTTGACTTTTACGTTGACCAGCTCTTTGGTCAACTGATTGAGCTCAACCAAACCCAATAGTGGATCCTGTTGCCTTATTGAGTTGATTTATATTCCTTCCAAATCTAATTCAATTAGGACTCAACTTCTAATTATGACTTAATGATTACAACACTTAATGACTAATTAAGCTTAAATAAGACCTAACTTCCACATAATCCGGTAACCTCCGACAATCTTACGGCAAGTCCTCCGGTCTTCATCCCGACAATCTCCCTTCGCGTTCCCAGTGAGCTTCCCAAATCCTTCGGCGAATCTCCTAGTGAACTTCCGGCGAGATCCCACCGTATCGTCCGAACTTAGCCTGATACCTAAGCTTTATCTTGGTCCATCATTTGATTGTAACTTCATTGATCCTGCCATAGTTAGACTTGTAATATTTCTTCTAACACACATGTTAGATCAACACACATCAATTGATCTCATCATCAAAATCTGAGATTCAATACTAATATGACTCTTACTTCAATAAACTCCAACTTCTAATCAATTTCTACTCCAAGTAAACTAAGACCCATACTAAATAAAGACTCCTCTTTCCCTCAACTCCTAACCCCTAGCCAACTCCTAACCATGATGTGGCTGGTGGCTATAGGGGTCTCCAACTCCTAATTTTATTCTTATTCTATCCTAGAGGGAGTCCAAGCTAAGTGGGACGCTCCCCCTCTTGCCCTAGCTTGCATCTCTTAGGAGGAGGAGGTGGCTAGGAGACTCCCATCCCATAAGGACTCTGCTAGTTACAGGTGCCCTGCAAGCCAATCACGCGAGTGATGACACATGTGACACATTGCGTAATCTTTTTGTTTATGATTAATATTGATATATTCTCATATTATATTATATGTAGCATATATATTGTGATGTCCTTGGTTCTGTGTAATGGGAATCAGATCGTGATGAGATCACGATAATGAGATCGATTCTTCTTTAAACACAGATCCTAAATAATCCCGGTTATAGGTTACCCGAGAGGGACATCGAGATAACCGGATAGACCAGTGTACTATATACCCGTCCATATGATGGAGGCGGCTGATCTCATAGCCACTTGTGTAGAGACACTAAGGATATAGTACATGTGCTCATTGGAGAATGAGTTCATTGATTGATCCGCTTATGGAATGCTGTATGGTTAATGATACCTAATGTCAGACAGTGATTCCATAGTCCCAGTTGTGTATCTGATCCTTGGACTTTAGACACCAAGGATGCCTTGTATGAGTACTTTCTTTGACGCTAGACTTACAAGTTTGAAAGCTCCAGATCTGGTACAATTGGTTATCGGGATTGATAGCCAACCTTACGAAGGCAATTGAGTGTCAATAGAGAATCATCCACTCTCGGTATCACGAGAGGAACATCTCATATGCAATTGCTTAGACAAATCCCTGGCCAGGGTCATTCGGATTGAGAGAGAAGGAGTTCTCTGGTAGAATCCGAATAGAGCAAGATAAATTGATTCCATATATGACCTGACAGTACCATATCTATTATACGGTCTCTGGGATATTATTTGGATGAGGGATTATAAATACATGGTAACTGTGGACAGACAGGTCCGATGGATTCGATCCCCCTGTACCGTCTGGGGACTATGGCGTAGTGGCCTAGTACGTCCATAGTCGATGAGTCGAGTGAATTATTATGAAGATAATAATTCACTATATCAGAAGGAGTTATGATGGGAGTGATTCACGGCCAGCTCGGTATTGGGCCTAGAGGGTCACATACATATGGTGGATGCTTCAGCGAATAGAGGATTGGATGAAGATCCAATTAGCCCCTATTCTCATTAGATGAGACCCTATATTGATGGGCTCCTTGATTAAGGCCAATTATAGGCCTAAGGAGATTTTTGGATAGAAATCCAATAATGAAAGATTAGTGGGTTATTGGATGGAGATCCAATACCCACTAAGGAAGGAGCCATAGGGTTTTGGTGGCTCTTTATAAATAGGAGGGGAGACTCAGGGTTGATGGGCTGCAGCTTTAGTCACCACCTCCTATTCTCCTCCCTCCCTCTAAGCAAGAGTTGCAAGAACAGATTGGAGGAGTTTCGTCATAGAGATCCATCGTGTGGATACCACTAGAGAGGAGGACGCTTGACCTCCTTCATCTTGTCCATCCGGATCTTGATACAGGGACAAACGATCTCCCTAGGTAAAATCAATCTCTCACACATCGCGGTTTTATCGGTTTCTGTGTTTTTCTCGCGACCCCAATCTTTTGCATGACGATTTGATCTACGTGAGAAACCAATTTTTGTTTTTGATTTCCGCTGCACATGTGATGCACCCGTTGAGGTTTCCCAATAGTGGTGGTATCAGAGCCAAGGTTTTCGTACGAAAGATTGGTTTTAAATTGCATGTGATAAGATTGAATCGCGTAGAATCGTTCTACGCGTTCTTGCTGTATTTTCACGGCGAAGGAAGCCCTTACAAGGGGCAGCCAGCCACCTTCAAGGGGGCGACCGGCTGCGGCTAGGCCGCAAGGGCCTGCTGCCCACGGTGCGACCGCAAGGGGCAGCCGCCTGAGTCCAAGCCGCAGGTGGCGGCTACCCGCTGCAAGACCGCAAGGGGCAAGACCGCAAGGGGCAACCCCGCAGCCAAGAGGGGCAGTGCCCGCGCGAGGCGGCGCCACCAGCTCGTGAGGTGCTGCCCGAAGTCAGCAGCGCCTGTCGCAGGGGCGGCTGCCCACACCGATGGCGTGCAGCGCCGCTGCCTACGCAGGGTAGCGACGACGACGACGCAGATGGGGGCAAGGAGAGGGCTAGGGCATCCTTTTAAGTAAAAGGATGATCCTGCCCCTCTGATTTTTAAAAATTTTAAGGATTATCCTCATATGCAAAATTCTAAAAATGGCCTCAATAATTCTGAAAATTCTGAGGACTGTCCTCTCATCCAGAATTACAAAAATGCCCTTGATAATTCTTGAAATTCCAAGCATATCCTGATTTCCATAAAAATAAGTAATTAAATAGGTTAATTAATTATTATATATATCTAGTAGTCCTACATACGATGTGATGTACATGTGATGTATGTTATGGATGGATGATCATGAGCCATGTATTGTGATGTGTGTAATTGTGATTATTATTATTATTGGGGCTTGCGAGCCTACGTTTTTCTCGTTTATTGTTGGGCCTGCTTGCCTGTGATTATTTGTAATTACATGGAGAGGCGCAGCGGGAGTGTAGAGATTATAGTGGGACCCACGATGCTGTGGCAGGAGATCACGACGCATGGTGATGCAACGATCCGACGGAACCGATGATGACGAGATCAACAATCACAGGGCATGGAGATGCGCTAATGCACACATAGATTCTATTGTGAGTGATTAGGCCTATTGGCTCGGGCTTAATATATTAGGTGACGACTCATGATTATCCGATATGGATTGCATGTGTGATATGTTATACATATAGTAGATATATGTATATATATATATATTTGCATGCGATGTAGATATATATTAAATATGTATGTGTGTGACACGACATATTAGGAGACCGATAGAAAACAAAAACCCCTCCTAAGATAATATTAAGTCGGTAAGCATGAGGTAATAAGATTGACTCACGTGGCCTTCCATCGTTATAGGAAGAAATTGAATCATGACATAGGTTGAGTTGGTCGAGTCCCTCGAGGATCACCTATCTACATGATCGAGTTCTTGCCTACGACATAGAGATGTCACCGGTGACCTGAGGACATGGTATGCTTTGTCGAGTCCCTCGAAGGCATATCATTGAATCAGACTCATCTTGTAACGATGGTGATGACTTAACTGAACATTATGGTTGGTCGAGTCTCTTGAGACCATGATGATTCGGAGGCCGAACGTGACGGAAATCACAAGGAGTTGTGATTGGCAAGAGTTGCCTATCTTTTGGGCTTAGTGTAATTGGTCGAGTCCCTCGAGGTTGCACTAAGACGCCAATTGGATCCCGATCCCCACTAGGCGTCTGCCGGAGACTTCCGTCTCACGTGTCGAGGGTGTTGCGTGATTCACTAAGAAAATAGTGGGAACACATTAAGATAGAAGTTCATATCTTAATTAATATTTTCTATAAAATCTGCATGTTATTTAATTTACGCTATATCTTATTTGTCGCTTGCAAAACCCCTACTTGACATACTTGATGCCAACCGCCTTATTGGTCCAAAAGCTCCGTAATTTGAGAATTGTTCTCATGAAAGAGAAAATCGTATATGCCCTTAATACGATTTTGCCCACGCTGGAGGAAAGGACAAGTGAGGATGAGATTGCTCGCTTTGTGAAGTATAAAGTTAGTCCTAGAGGATAATCTGTGTGTTGATCTTATACTTTAGTCCCTACCAGATTCCTTTTCTCACTTCATCATGAATTTTAACATGAACAAGTTTGAGGTGACTCTCCCTGAGCTCCTCAATATGTTGAGGGAAGCTGAGAGTGCCATCAAGAAGGAGAAGCCAGTTCTCTATATTGGTGAGACCAAAAAGAAAAGGAAGGCCAACAAGATCCTTAAGAAGGGCAAGGGCAAAGAAAGACTAGGTAAGACAAAGGTTGCCGAGAAATACCCGGCAAAGGACGAAAGATAATTCTTTCATTGTGGCCAAGACGGACATTAGAAGAGGAACTGTAAGGACTACCTTGCACAGAAGGCGAGACAGAAGCTTGGAGAAGCTTCAGGTATATTAATGATCAATCTCCACTTGTCAGATTTTCATGATAACACATGGGTATTGGATACGGTGAGTGTTTATCATATCTGCAATTCGTTGCAGGTTCTGGCAAGACCTAGGAGATTGGCTAGAGGCGAGATGGACCTCAAGATAGGTAATGGAGCAAGAGTTGATGCAGTTGCTGTTGGAGAGGTCACCCTACATCTACCTGGTGGAGCTATTATTGCATTAGATGCATGCTATTTTGTTCCCTCTATCATCAAAAATATTAATTTTATTTCTTGTTTAACAATTAGTGGATATAAATTAGTTTTGAGAATAATAGTTGTTCAATAATAATGGATAATAAGATCATCACTAGAGGGACCATAATAAATGACTTATATGTGTTAGACACTTCTCCATATATCATGAATATAAATATGTCTAAGAGGAAAAGAGATGAGGTGAATAATGCATACCTATGACATTATAGGCTAGGTCATATACATGAGGAAAGGATTCAAAAGTTGTTGAAAGATGGATACTTAAATCCATTTGACTATGAGACATATGCAACTTGTGAACCTTGCCTTCGTGGGAAGATGACCAACTCTCCTTTTAGTGGAACTGGAGAGAGAGCCATCGAGTTATTAGAACTCATACATAGTGATGTATGTGGTCCCATGTCGACTCAAGCTATAGGTGGTTACTCATATTTCATCACATTCACTAATGATTTCTCTAGGTATGGACACATGTACTTAATGAAGTACAAATATGAGGCCTTCGAGAAATTCAGGGAATATAAGAATGAGGTAGAGAACCAAATTGAAAAGAGTATTAATTCTCTTCGATCAGATCGAGGAGGAGAGTACTTGAGTACAGATTTCACTCATTTCCTCAGGGACAATGGGATTCTATCCCAATGGACACTTCCTTATACACGTCAGCTCAATGGTATATCAGAAAGGAGGAATCACACGCTGTTAGACATGGTGCGATCCATGATGAGTTTCGCTGATCTACCCATCTCATTCTGGGGGTACGCCCTAGAGACTGCAGCTTACCTTCTGAACAGAGTTCCATCAAAGTTGGTAGTGTCTACATCATATGAGATATGGAAAGGAAAGAAGCCCGATCTTAAAATTGTTAAGATTTGGGGCTGTCCTGCCCATGTTATAAGACATAACCCCGATAAGTTAGAATCAATTACAGAATGGTGCATATTTGTGGGATACCCAAAGAAAACTTGTGGGTATTATTTCTATCATCCCGAGGACCGAAAAGTCTTTGTTGCTAAGAGAGCTGTGTTCCTTGAGAAGGAACATATTCTTGGTGGAAACAGTGGGAGTGAGATAGAATTGAGCGAGGTTGGAGAATCTAGCTCAAACACCATTCCAGAGCCCGAGTCTGTTCAGGTACCTAACACACAAATTCTAAATTTACGTAGGTCTAGTAGAGTATCTCACCCTCCTGAAAAATATGTGAGACATATTAGTGGAGATGACTCTTAGGATGTTGATCCTCAGACCTACGAGGAGGCTATTATGAGTATAGACTTCGGAAAGTGGCAAGAAGCCATGAATTCTGAGATGGATTCCATGTACTCTAACAAGGTTTGGAACCTTGTGGATGCACCTGAGGGTATTGTACCCATCGGCTACAAATAGATCTTCAAGAAGAAGATCGGAGTGGATGGAAATGTAGAGACATATAAAGTAAGGCTGGTAGCTAAAGAATATCGTCAAAGACAAGGAGTTGACTATGATGAAACCTTTTCACCTGTAGCCATGCTTAAGTCCATTAGAATTATTTTGGCCATTGCAGCACATTATGATTATGAGATCTAGCAAATGAATGTCAAAACAACATTCCTTAATGACAACCTCAAGGAGGAAGTATATATGATACAACTAGAGTCTAGATAAACTGTGCAGGTTGCTTAGATCCATTTATTGATTGAAGCAAGCTTCCTGAAGTTGGAACATACAATTTGATGAGGTGATCAGATCTTATGACTTCGTTAAGAACGACAGGAAGGTAATTGGAAGCGCTATCACCTTCTTGGTGCTATATGTGGATGACATCCTAATCATTGGGAATGATGTAGGAATGCTCTCCATAATAAAGGCTTGGCTATCCAGAAACTTCTCCATGAAAGACTTAGGGGAAGTATCCTATATTTTGGGGATCCAGATATATAGAGATAGATCCAAAAGGATGTTTGGCTTGTCTCAGTCTAGGTACATGGACTCCATTGTCAAAAAGTTTGGCATGGAGAATTCCAAGAGAGGTCTTATACCGATGAGACATGGAATATCACTTTCTAGGAGTATGTCCCTAAAGACTCCTGAAGAAAGGGCAGACATGGATAAGATACCTTATGCCTCAGTAATAAGGTTTATCATGTATGTGATGCTATTTACCAGGCCTGATATAGCACATGCTCTGAGTGTCACAAGCAGGTATCAAGCAGATCTAGGTTTAGAATACTAGAAGGCAGTGAAGTATCCTTAAGTAGTTGAGAAGGACTAAGGATCTTTTACTAGTATATGGAGGAGGTAGTCTCCAGGTTGAGGGCTACACGGATTTGAGTTTTCAGCCTGACATTAATGATAGCAAGTCAAATTTAGGATATGTTTTCACCATAAATGTTAGAGCAATAAGCTGGAAGAGTTCCAAGAAACATACTACTGTTGACTCGACCACAAAGGCGGAATACATTGCTGCAGCAGAAGCAGCAAAGGAAGGGGTGTGGATGAAGAAGTTCATCAAGGATTTGGGAGTCATACCAAGCAGCGTGGAGCTGACTCCTATATATTGTGACAGTGACAGGGTGATAACTCTAGCAAGGGAACCCAGGTCTCATCAGAATTGTTCTAAGGAGGTTCCATCTGATTAGAGCGATCATGACCCGAAAAGATATAACAATGGAAAGAGTTCCATCCGAAGATAATATTGCAGATTCACTGACGAAGTCGTTGGCTCAGATTATATTTTAGCGTCATAGGGGTCTGATGGGGATCAGACACATAGGTGATTGACTTTAGGTCAAGTGGGAGATTGCTAGTTATAGGTGCCCTACAAGCCAATCACGCGAGTGATGGCACGTGTAACACACTGCGTAATCTTTTTGCTTATGATTAATATTGACATATTCTCACATTATATTATATGTAGCATATATATTGTGATGTCCTTGGTTCTGTATAATAGGAATCGGATCGTGATGAGATCACGATAATGAGATCGATTCATCTTTAAACACAGATCCTAAATAATCACGGTCATATGTTACTCGAGAGAAACATCGAGATAATTGGATAGATCGGTGTACTATATACCTGTCCATATGATGGAAGCGGTTGGTCTTATAGCCACTTGTGTGGAAACACTAAGGATATAGTACATGTGCTCATTGGAGAATGAGTTCACTGATTGATCCGCTTATGGAATGCTGTATGGTTAATGATACCTAATGTCAGACAATGATTCCATAGTCCCAGTTGTGTATCTGGTCCTTGGACTTCAGACACCAAGGATGCCTTGTATGAGTACTATTTTCTTTGACGCCAGACTTACAGGTTTGGAAAGCTCTAGATCTGGTACAGTTGGTTATCGGGATTGGTAGCTAACCTTACGAAGGCAATTGAGTGTCAATAGAGGATCATCCACTATCGGTATCATGAGAGAAATATCCCATATGTGCTTGCTTAGACAAATCCCTGGCCAAGGTCATTCGGATTGAGAGAGGAGTTCTCCAGTAGAATCCGAATAGAGCAAGACAAACTGATTCTATATATGACCTGACAGTACCATGTCCAATATATGGTCTCTGAGATATTATTTGGATGAGGGATTATAGATACATGGTAACTGTGGACAGACAGTTTCGATGGATTCGATCCCCCTGTACCGTCTGGGGACTATGGCGTAGTGGCCTAGTACGTCCATAGTCGATGAATCGAGTGAATTATTATGAAGATAATAATTCATTATATCAGAAGGAGTCCTGATGGGAGTGATTCACGACCAGCTCGGTATCGGGCCTAGAGGGTCACACACATATGGTGGATGCTTCAACGAATAGAGGATTGGATGAAGATCCAATTAGCCCCTATTCTCATTAGATGAGACCCTATGTTGATGGGCTCCTTGATTAAGGCCAATTATAGGCCTAAGGAGATGATTGGATAGAGATCCAATAATGCAAGATTAGTGGGTTATTGGATGGAGATCCAATACCCACTAAGGAAGAAGCCCTCGGGTTTTGGTGGCTCTCTATAAATAGGAGGGGAGACTCAAGGTTGATGAGATGCAGCTTTAGCCACCACCTCCTATTCTCCTCCCTCCCTCTGAGCAAGAGTTGCAAGACCAGATTGGAGGAGTTCCACGGTAGAGATCCATCATGTAGATATCGCTAGAGAGGAGGACGCTTGACCTCCTTCATCTTCTCCATCCGGATCTGGAATACAGGGATATATGATCTCCTTAGGTAAAATCAATCTCTCACACATCATGATTTTATTGGTTTCTGCATTTTTCTCGCGACCTTAATCTTTTGTACTACGATTTGATCTGTGTGGGAAATTGGTTTTTATTTTTTATTTCCGCTGCGCATTTGATTCACCCACTGAGGTTTTCCAACAGACTCCTCCCTGATTTTAGTCAATCACTTCTTTACTAGGGGTGGCAGCTAGATTAGAGTTTATTACATTCATGACTCAATTGACTCTGACCTATATCCAACTCCGACTCTTAATCAAACTCCAGTTCAGTCAAATCCTAACCCTACTAGAATTTGGACTTATTTATTACAATAGACTTAAATCTTCTCCTAGCCGACCTAATGTCGGGTCTAGGTTGGCCAACAATATCCAATCTAAGGATCGACTCAATCAACTAGGACCAGACTCAGTTGAGATCCTAACATACTAATGTTTAGGCTTAAGGCACATTATATAATACTTTCGTATTTATTCCAATATAATATAGCAGTTTAACGTGTTATCGATCTTTATATTAATTTTTCTTAATGCATTTAACATTAATTGTGTTATTGATCTTTATATCAATTTTTATTGAGCAATCAATTTATTAGTTTTCAAAGCTTAAGTTTTAAGATTATCTCATTTATAATATTTACTCTATTATAGGTGCTACACATTGAGAGGAACAGTTAGAGAACTATTGTGAATAATTTTGATGATATTTTTCTACAACAAATTAATATTGAACTAATCTTTCTTTTTGAAATGAGTATGATTGACATGAATATTGAAGAGTAAATCTTTTTGGTGTACTTAATATAGTTGATGAAAGATCATTGTTGATATCTATTGTTATCTACTACTATACTTGTTGATAGTAAGCTAAAAATACTATTATTGAATATTGTTGAATGTACACTAAAAATAAGTACCAGTACATTTGTTAATTACAGAACGAAACTATTTATTACTATAGTTATTGTTCACAGGTTAAAATAGTCTATTCATGTGGTTAACCACAGGATAAAACACTCTATCACTGTGGTTGCGAACCACATTAATACGTCAACTTTTATTTACGGTTGTTTAATCACAATTACATATTTTTTACGATGATATCTATTGCTATGATTTTTCAGATTGAAGTGATATATAGCTAAGGTCGGCAAGCAAGGCGTATGTTTATTATAGTGACATTATGGCCTGTGATCTTTAAAAGGTTTAAGTTGTGGAGGACTATGGCTTTTTCTTCCCCAAGTCATAGCTTTGGGAGCTAAATCAAATATGATGAATGAACGTATGTGTTTTAGGTTCAACTATTCTAATTTTCTCCATATTCACATATAATAATTAAATTTCTACCACAAGTATCATGTCATTTGAGGTTTATTAGAATCTATTAATTTGTACTATCTTCAAAATTGTTATATGCAATCTACTATCATTTTTCACATTTTCTTTTGGAGTACGATATATATATGATATATATATATATACCAGTTTTTCACTCCACGAGGTCCTGAAACATCTCGACTGAGCCAAACTAGCATACCAACCCAACTTAGCACTATAAACCAGGGATGAGGCAATCGTCTATCACCCACTCTTGTGGTCGCCTACACTAACTTCTCTCGAGCGTGTACCGGCCGACGCAGCCTCATATCCGGTCACGTATGAAGTAAGGAGTAGCGCCAAACAATATAGGCAACGTCTATGCCTAATGCTCAGGCCAGCCACTCAAGGCACCAGTGATCATTAAACACCCTCGAACGCTGACGCTGGTGACAATAAAATCACCCCATACGTCAACCCTAGAGGGCAAGTATAAAAGCTACCCCTAGGAATAGTACAAGGGGAGGACCTACACCCACACCATTGCTCTTTATTTTTCCCAGAGTTCTAGCCCCGACAAATGGAAGCATCGGAGGGGTCGAGTCGGGGGACCCTCCACCCGACTCCATCCTTTTTGCAGGATGTGGTCAGCCGGGAGGCAAGAGCAACCGTTGGCCAAACCTCAGAAGATTAGCTCGAGATCTCGTGATTGGATTTCCCGTAAGTCCTATCTATCTAGCTTGGGGCAATGTTGGCGGTCTTGCGCACTCAGATCAGACTAAACCGTACTGACACCTCAGCCATGACATAAAGTACAACATCATTTTTGGATCTAGAAGGAGGGCCGATATCGCAAGAACACTAATAGCTGAGTAACCCGGGGAGCACCTCAGAGAGGAAACCCACATGGTGCACCTAGTCCTCAGCCTCGAGGGATAGCCCCTTTCCCTCATTCCCAGGATAGGAATGCTCCGTCCCAAACCCTGAGCCAATACTGGAGGCTGTTTAATGACTCGGGGCTCTCTCCCCCTGGGGGGGGAGGGGGTGCGGGGCACCTTGTCGTCTCACCAGAAGTGTTCCTTAGCCTCACACAATAAGTCTAAGCTTGACTGAACTGATACAATCCATCATTCCTTTTATTCCACAAGCGAGCTTTTCCCCCTAGTTTACTCAGCAGGCCATGCCACCACGGGTGTCATTACACCCCAACCAACTCTTTTCCAAGCACCTCCGGACTATTCTATGTCTGACAAGCAAGCCAAAGATGACTACCTACTGAATGAAGAGTCGTCTGGAGGCAGATGACCCACACCTGAGCGAGGGACTTAAGAGGCCCCAGTAGCTCCCATGGGCTATCTCAAGTCGGTTATCATATGACTCATCGTACTCTTTCTGAGTGCAACTGTGCCAGGTCAATCGTCGTCTGGACGAAGTCCAGAAAGAGTTCCATAAGTCAAAGGAGGAACGTGGGGAAGGCCTTCTCGGGGATCCCCCTTCGTCTAAGAAATCCAAGATAAATTGATCCCCTCCAACTTCTGCTCACGAATGCTAGAAGCCTATGATAGAAGCTCTGACCTAGCAAAGCATGTCACCACCTTTCGAGCCTAGATGGTCCTGTTTAGCACATTCGACTCCCTAATATGTCAAGCTTTCCCCACTACTCTCTGAGGTCCCGCCCAAATGTGGTACAGTTGACTGCAGTCTTTTTCAATCTTGTCCTTCGACCAACTAGCAAGGGAATTCGGGCTCAACTTCATGGCTAACGCTTGATCGAAGCCATCCACAGTCGTGCTCCTCGGCTTGAGCCAGGACAATGAGCCCCTCTCTCATTTCGTCTCTCACTTAGCTACGGAGATCAGGGCAGTCCCCGATACTCATCCTTCTTTAATCATGCATGCATTCTTAATAGGGCTACGACTGTCCAGGTTCTTATAGTCGTTGATCGAGAGACTACTGACAGTTGTACTCGAGATGCTCCAACATGTTAACTAGTATATCATCGCTGAGGCATTAGTGGCGAGGAAGCGGGAGGAACACAAGCGGCCTAGCATAGAGAAACCCCGAGATCAACTGCTAGAGCCCCCGAAGAGACAGCCCGACCAACCAGAACTGTCCTACCCAAGGCCACCTCCGTCACCTCTGAACTCAACCAGGACAGAGATTTTCCTCCAGATCAAGGAAAAGGGGCTCTTACGGATGTACAACCCGATGAAAACCCCACAGGGGCTCAGGGACCGAGCGAAGTATTATCGTTTACACTGAGACTACAACCATGACACGAAGGAAGGCCATGACCTTAAGAATCGGATCGAGGAGCTCATACGCAAGGGATACCTTGAGCATTATGTGAAGAGGTGCCAAGAGCCTTCCCTGTGCCCCCATGGTCCGATAGAGAAGCAGATTGACATCATTGTTGGTGGATTGCGTCAGGTCGTAAGGCTTATGCCTGAGCCATAATGGAGAAGCACCCCAGCCAAAAAGATGAATCGAAGATCACCTTCAAGACAAGGGAAACCGAGTACCACGATAATCACAATGCCTTGGTGGTCTCAGTCTGCATCACCAACACCCGAGTCAAGAAAGTTATGATCGACACTAGAAGCTCGATCGACGTCTTATATTTCGTCACCTTTTAGAAGCTTGGGTTGACCACCACTGACCTGTCACCAATAACCTCTTCCCTCATGGGGTTTACAAGTGACTCCATTGCCCCTCTTGGGATGACCGCTATACCCATCACCATCAGACAAGAGCCGAGGTCCAAGACCATGATGGTCACCTTCATGGTGGTCAACCTCCCGTCGGCATACAAGGTCATCCTTGGCCAATCAGTCCTTAATAAGTTGAGGACAATCATCTTCACCTATCATTGGGCGATGAAGTTTCCAACCCAAGCAAGTGTTGGAGAAGTGAGGAGAGACCCTCAAGAATACTGACAATGCTACCTGACCGCTGTCTCTTTGCCTAAAAAAATCAAATCATGATCCGGACCAACCGACCCCGAAGGAGGCAGAGTGGCTGCAACCATCTTCTTATCGCCCTTTTGTTGACCCCTGGGAGGTGTCCGAGACCCCACACCAGTCGGAGCCCGTGGAGCAGGTGTTGGAAGTCCCAAAGATATGTCATCAGGCATCTACCTCACGATCATGCAACATCATCTTAATATCCTACCCGAAGCATGATCGGTGAAACAAAGGCCTCAAAGGTTTGCATCAGATCGACAAAAGACAATCATCGACGAAGTGGAATGGTTGATGGAGGCAGGGTTCATAGCCAAAGCCAAGTACCCTCAATGGCTTTCCAATGTAGTCCTTATCAATAATTCTAATGGAAGCTGGAGGATGTGCGTTAATTACACCGATCTCAACCGGGCATGCCAGAAGGATTGCTACCCTCTCTTGAGGATAAATCAATTAGTTAACCGAACTTTGAGGCATGAACTCATCACATTATGGATGCCTTCTTGGGGTATACTCAAATCTACATAGCTCCCGGGAACCGGGAATACACCACCTTTATTATTGATACAGGAATTACTATTATAATATCATGCCATTTGACCTGAAGAACACCGGGGCACGTACCAAAGGATGATGAATCAGATGTTCAAACACCAGGTTGGAAGGAATATAGAGGTATATGTCGATGATAGGGTTGTAAAAAGAAAAGTTGCTGAGACTCATCTGGAGGACCTCGTCGAGACATTCTAAACCCTCAAAAGGTTCAGAATGCATCTCAACTCTACCAAATGTATCTTTATGGTTGGATCGGGTAAGTTCCTCAACTTCATTATTCACCAAAGGGGGATAGATACGAATCTGAAGAAGATTCGAGCTATAATCGAGATGCAACTCACTCAGACAATCAAAGAAACATAACGACTTACGGGAGGTTAGCTGCCATCAACCGACTCTTATCTCGGTCAGGGGACAAATGCCTCCCCTTCTTTCATGTGTTGAAACACGCCAAAGATTTCCAGTGGGACTCTGAATGCTAAGAAGCCTTTGAGAAGTTCAAGGAGCATCTCGCCCAACTACGACAATTCATCTCCAAGCCCAGGCAAACCACTCAGCCTCTACCTAGCCGCCTCGGAACATGCTGCTAGTTTAGTTCTGGTCCGGGAAGAATCGGGCATGCAGCAACCCATCTACTATTCCAACCATGTCTTGAACGGACCCAAGGAATGATATCCCATGATCCAGAATTAGTGCTAGCCTTAATCTCAGCAGCCAGGAAACTACGACCCTACTTCCAAGTCCACATTATAGAAGTGGCAATGAACCAGCCCCTCCACCAAATTCTTTCTAACTTCGATGCATCAGGTTGAATGCTCCGGTGGTCGATCGAGCTCGGGGAATTCGATATTTGGTACATCTTGAGGATGGTCATTAAACCACTAGCACTTGCAGGTTTCATTTTCAAGTTGAAACATACCATAAACAACACTCTCAGGACTACGACGTAAGAATGAACCCTATTCGTTAATGGTTCGACCAATGCTGAAAGAGGAGAAGTTGGCCTCATCTTGAAGGGATCTAAGAACCAGCTATACAAACATGCACTGTGTTTCGAGTTCAAAGTCACCAACAATAAGGTTGAGTACAAAGCTTTGTTGTCCGAGCTACGCCTAGCCTCAAAACTACATGTAAAGGAGCCCAGAGTCTTCAACGACTCCCAATTGGTGGTCAACCACATCAACAAAGACTATGAGGCTCGAGACTCGACCATGGCAATGTACTTGATCGAGGTATGACATCTAATCAATAATTTTCAACATTTTTCCTTGACCAGGGTTCCCTGGGTGGATAACGGGCAAACCGACACATTGGCCAACATGGCCTCAGCACAAGGAGCTGGCCTCGGTATGACTTCTACCACCGAAGTCACACCTAATTGGATGGAGCAGATCCTCCGATACAAGAGGGACGAGACACTACCAGCTGACTACCATCGCTCATCGGCTAAGGCATACACATGCCCGATATTGTGAAGTCAGTAGCCAACTATATCGTAGGTCATTCAGCCTACCCCTCCTTAGGTGCCTTGCACCTGTGGAAGCAGAAGTCATGTTAGTTGATATCCATGAAGGCATATGTGGAGAGCACATTGGTGGCCGAACCTTCATGTTCAAAATCCTTAAGTAAGGCTATAATTGGCTGATGATACATCGGGATGCTTTGGCCTATGTGCAATGGTACGTGTAGTGCCAGAGACACGCTCGAGTACAACATCAACCAACAACCCCCCTAACGCTAATCGATTATGCATGGCCCTTCGCGTAATGGGGAATGAACCTTAGCCCCTTTCCGCATCCTCAGGATAATGAAGATTCATCATAGTCGCCTTGGACTATTTCACTAAGTGGGTTGAGGCTGAACCCTTAGCATCTATAACAGAGAAGTAAGTTGAGAAGTTCGTATGTAAAAATATCATCACTCGGTTCGACATCCTGAAGGCCATCATCACCAACAACGAGACCCAGTTCAATAACATAAGATTCAAGGAGTTCTGCATGGCCTACGAAATCCATCTAAGGTTCAGCTCAGTAGCATATCCTCAGACCAATGGCCTAGCAGAGGTGACCAACCGAACGATACTTGAAGGCCTCAAGAGAAGAGTTGGTGAAGCGCAAGGGACACGGGTTGATGAGCTCCCGAGTATCTTATGGGCACCCGAACCATGCCCAAGATCGCCACAAGTGAATCCCCCTATAGCTTGGCATTGAGGACCGAGATAGTGTTGCCACCCGAAGTGGTCTTCCCAACCCTCCGGGTCAAGACTTATGAAGAAAACAACTCAGAGGAAGGACTTTGAGCGAATCTTGGCCTTGTTGAAGAGCGAAGAGCCGAGGTACACTTACGGGCCCTAGCATATAAGAATATCATGGCGAGACTATACAACAAGAAGGTTCACCGTTGGCCAATCAAGTTCAGGGATTTAGTACTATAAAAGGCCAAGGTCAACGACTTGATCCGTTCCCGAGGAAAGCTGGCCCCGAATTAAGAAGGGCCTTATTGATTCACCGATGTGATCCGTGATGGGCCTTATCACCTAGGTACTCAAGAAGGAGTCTAGCTCCCTAGAACATGACATATGTCTAACTTAAAGAAGTTATATGTCTAAACTGAGACCCCCGACAACCCAACTTCATCGGACCTACCAATGAACCTTTTCAAGATCTAAGAAGAAGAAACACAAGTAGTTGACCAGTCCATAGGTAGGAACTTTATTAGTCAAGTAGACAATTATACTGAAAGGATGAAGCTTTATTGATTAAAGAAGAAATGTTACACCATTCACTCAGTCGAGGCTGTACAACCTAAGACCAACCTTGACCAGAGGCAAAGTACATCCTGAGACACAATTTGTCTTCCACAAGAGTTGGGAGAGTGAATCTCCTTGGGTGGGATGTCAAATCAATCCCACACTCTTATTTTGGAGCATGTCAGCCACCTCTTGATCTTGTCGCGCACCAGCAAAAGACACACTCGGCAAAATAATAGACAATGAAAAGACATGAGGATTACAAGAAAGGAGTTTTCATTAATAAGAAGCAAAGTACATTCTCGACTGGGGATGTGCGATGTCGACTCTGACCAGGCTGATTATAAAAAAAAGGAGGGAGCAAGATCGGTGGCGACTTCTGAGGGACCCCTAAGTGATTGGAGGATCACTATCGTCGAAGAGGACCTCCACCTCCATTGGCACATTGTCATCCTCCAGGAGAGTGGCATAGGGATCCTCCTCAATCTCTGGCTTGGGGTATCTTGCCCAGAAGTGAGCTAGGGTGATTCGATACCTGTACTCGTAGTTGACTCGACCCAACCTCTCCAAAGCTAAGATTGAAGTCGGGCATCTCTTTGTACTGGGCAATGGTTGTCGGGCTCTCTTGAGGACAACACGATGCTCCTCGGCCAGGGAACTATCGACCTTCCGCAATGTTAATTGGATCATCGTCAGGGTTTGCTTGACCTCCCGGGTCTTGGTTTGGGTGGCATCCAAATCAGCCCCCATGCCTTAAAGCTGTTGAATCTCAAATTTTGATGATGAAATCAATTAATGGGTTAGTGATCTAACATATATTGTTAGAGTTGATTGATGCAGGATTAATTACGATAGAAAGATTATTACAATCAGGATTGGCCAAGGTCAAGTCCATGCATCGGGCTGGGGTTCGAACGATGCGGTTGGAAACTCACCAGGAGTGCATTGGGAGCTCACCGAGGGTATCGGGAGCTTGCCAGGATGGCGTAAGGGAGTTCGCTAGAAGAAGACCAAGACTCGCTGGAAGATTGTCAGGGGTAGCCAAAAAACTTATTGGGAGTTGGGATAGTCTTGTAATGGATGGATTGGCCATTATGATTGTAGTTAATTAAGTCGTATTTAGCATCGTACAGGTTTAACCATGACGGGATGAGTTACAGATCAGACATGAACATAGAATCAAGCTTAAGCATCGAGCCAAGGATTGGATGATATGGTGGGAGCTCGCCGGGCGTTCGCTAGGACTTCGCCGAAGGTATCGGGAAGATCACTAGGAACACGTCAGAAAATCACTAGAGGAAGATATTAAGACTTGCCGCTGGAGAAGCCAAAGGTTGCCGGTTTGTAGGAGTAAGATCATTAAGCTTGGTGGTCATTTTAAGTCATAGGTTATGATTGAGTCTTAAATGAGTGTGATTTGGATGGAATCCAAATCAATTCAAAGATGCAACCGGGTCCACTATGGGGTTTGATTGAGCTCAGATTGAGCTCAATTGGTTGATGAAAGAGTTGGTCAACATTAAGCTTAAGCCAGAAACCAAAAAGTGGAGGGAACCACTTTTGTAGAGTTTTCGGTAGGTAAACCATCGCTGCCCAGGTTTCCGGGCGGCTGATGATGGGTAAACCACCTAGGATCGATGGGTAAACTGCTAGTACCCTAGTATTCGGGCGGTTGAGCCGCTCAGGTCAGCGGGTAAATTGCTCGTACCTGGATTTTGTAGGTGAGTTTAATTTTTGGCTCCAAAAATCTGAAGCCACTTGGGGTCTATAAATACCCCAAGTTTTCTTGCATTCCATACAATAAATTTGGGGAGAAAATTATATGAAAACTTATGTGGATTGTAAGAAAAAGGAAAGGGGTAAGGGAGTGATCAAAGAGTTGTAAATCTTGTCTCCCTTGTAAGTTCAAGTGAAGGATTTGGTCTTCACCCAAATAAGATCGGTAGTGGACACTGACGTGCCTCAAGAAGGAGGGCTCGGGAGTGGACGTAGGCCGGTTGAGGCCGAACCACTATAAATTATGAGTGCTCTTTTATTGCCTTATTTACTTCTTTCTATTGCTCTTAATTAGTTCAAGAAAGTTACAAGCATCATTCTCACAATTTCTCTCAAATCGATTTTAAATCGATTTTATCAAAATATCAAAAGAAGCTTCCATTGTTAACTCTTTACTTTATGAAAGAAAGTTTTTAAACGAGCACTATTACAATTACACAATTATTGGGCATCAGCTCTGCCTGCCCACACTTGACTCTTGGGAGTCAAAGAGGCCCACCGGGCCTCTAGTGGCCCCTCCCCCAACAGCCCCAGGAGGTTCGCCATGTACCAGGTAAAGAAAGGCGCATCCCATGACCAAGCCCAAACACTATAGAGGTCTTGCATGGACCAGGGTCAGGACACCACCTTGTCTAGATGTCTGTTGCTCACCTCCTCGCGTGGGACTTTCGGAGGAGCTACTTTTCTGGGAGCCGCTGCAGTAGGAGTCTCCTTACGAGGGGCGATCATAGCAGGAAGGGAAGGATTTGTGTTAGAGGGTGCCTTACTGATTAGCACCTTCGTCTTCTTAGAGGGACGCTCGATCTCGTCAGTGGAGCTTGCTTGCACGACGGGGAAGGCTTGTGGCGCGGAGCTTGCCTTGCAAACGACTACTTCATCCCCTTGAGGTTCATTCTTGCAAAGAACAAAATGCCCATTAGCATCCATCAGAAAGTAGAGGGGGGAAAAACAAAGGAAGACAACCTAGTCCTAGAGGTCGGACTAAGGCCCGCCTCCATCAGGTAGTCCTCACTCATAGACTTGATGGTTTTGGAGGAAGAGAGGATTCCCTCAGACATGCCGCCTGCTTTGCCTAATCTTTTGATAGAAGGGGAGGAGAGTGGTCGACGTCATGACCTATCCATTTCACACTAAAACCCCAACCCTTGAAAGTGCTCACAAAGAAAAAGCGTGAGTTCCACCCCTTGTTGTTTGAAGGGGTGCCGCCCACCTTGAAACTACTTATCATGATTAGGTAATAGCTCTCCCGCCCCTTGCCGAAGCGGAAGCAAGCCAAAAAGAGGGTAAGTGATGGGTCGATCCTAGCCGCTCGACACTCCCCAACAAGAATTACCAGATAATGCCAAGAGTTCAACGCTATCTAGGAAGGCGAGATCCTCCAGTGCCGGAGGCACGACACCACTAGGGGTGAAACGGGAGCCTCAATCCCACCGTGAAGGCATCGACTGACAGATTGAACCTATTCAGAAATGGACCGAACGACTGCTGGTCGACCTTCGGAACATATAGATCATATTCAGGAGAGATATGATACATAGACCTAATCATTAGCAGAAAAGACTCAGTTATTAATGAATCTTCATCGTGCTCTTTGAGCACTGCCTTTAACCCTGTGGAGGCCTTCTTAACAAAGGAGGATGAGGACCTGGACGGGAGCAGCCCCCTACATTTCTCTCACTGCTCAATGACAAGGGAGACATTGTAAGGGAAAGCAAACAAGGAAAAGCAAAGGAGGCAAGGATGCACAATAGACTCAATTGTGGAGAACTCAAAGATGACCAAAGAGGAAGGAGGCATATGCTAGAGGGACTCGAAGGCAATGGGAAAACTAGCCTGAGGGGAGACGAGGAGCAAAAGTCCCTTTGCGTCCTACGGAGAAGGCTTATAATGGTGAACACATGTGCTTAGGTCGATGCAACCTTTTAGCTGAAGGGGCACCAGCGAGGTGATGAGCTCACCGCTCGGAGCAACCTTTCACCTTCTCGATAAGAAGATAACGCAACATCCCAGGATCCCAAGGGGATTCGCAATAAATGGGTCTGAATCCCCTTGCTGGTTATAGGTGCCCTGCAAGTCAATCACGTGAGTGATGACACGTGTGATACGCTGCATGATCTTTTTTACTTATTATTATTATTGGCATATTCTCACTTTATGTTGCCTGTTGCATATACTATGATGTTCTTAGATTTATGCAATCAGAATCAGATCGTGATGAGATCATGATAATGAAGCTGATTCACCTTTAAACACGATCCCTAAATAATCCTTGTCATAAGTTACTTGAGAGAGACATCAAGATAATCAAACAGATCAATGTACAATATACCCATCCATATGATGGTGGTGGCTGGTTCCATAACAACTCATGTAGGAATACTAAGGGTACAATATAAGTACTAATTGAAGAATGAGTTTACTGATTGATCCGCTTATTGAATGCTGGATGGTTAATGATATCTGATGTCAGATAGTGATTCCATATTCCTAGTTGTGTGTTTGGTCTTAGACTTAAGACACTAAGGATGCCTTTTTTTTAGTACTCCTTTCTTTGATGCCAGACTTACAGGTCTTGAAATTTTAGATCTGTTATAATCGGTTATCAGGATCGGTAGCCAACCTTAAGAAGACAATTGAGTGTCAATAGATGATCGTCCACTCTCGGTATCATGGGAAGAATATCTCATGTATTCTTGCTCCGAGAGAATTTGATTAGAGCGAGACTCAAATAAATTTTGTATGAGGCCTAACAGTACTATGCCCAATATATAGTTTTTGAGATATTAGATAGATAAGGGACTATAGATACATGGTAACTATGAACGTACAGGTCTAATGGATTAGATCACCTATACTATTTGGGGACTATGATATAGTGGCCTAGTACATCCATAATCGATGAGTTGAGTGAATTGTTATGGGATAACAATTTACAGAGTTAGAAGGAGTTCTGACGGGTGAAACTCATGACTAGCTCGGTATTGGGCCGAGAGGGTCACACATATATGGTGGATAATTGCAGTGAGTAGAGAATTAGAAATGAGTTATCCAATAAGCCTCTATTGTCATTGAAAGAGACCCAACATTAATGGACTCCTTGTATGAGGTCCAATTAGAGGCGAATTGAAATTATTGGATAGAGATCTAATATTCCAAGAGGTGAGGGTAATTGGATAAAGATCCAATACCCATTAAGGTAGGATCCATAAAGTTTAAGAGGCTCTCTATAAATAGGAGACAAGGGCGACCAACAAAGGTGATAGGCTGCCCCCTCATATTCTCCTCCCTCCGATCTCTTCTCAGCCAACCACCCCTCTCCCTACTGCGTAAAGACAACGAAAAAGAAAGGAGTTCTGTTAGGATCAAAATCGATAGTAAGAGGGCATAATTAAGCCCATTGGGCCCCTAATTGAGTTGCTCTAATTATATTTAAAACCAACTCAATTAGAACTCTAAACTACTTTGATCTAGATAAATTATTACAAAGCATGAATCACATGTTATTCGGTATGTCATTGGTTCATCCGATGCTTCATCCGACCTTCAGCGCATCATTCTCTCTTGCAGCGTATTGCCCAATCAGTATGTTGACCTCCACAACATCTGATCTCCTTGGTGCAATATCCGATCCTTCTAGCCCGATGCCCAAATTCATAGCACGAAGCCTTCTGCTGACACGTTGACCAATCTTCTGACATGTTACACTCCGACCCAACAATTGAATCTTTCTGGTTTAATTTACCTCTCTTTGATCGAAGCTAGTCTTGCATCACTCAAACTCATATTAGATCATAACTTTATCAATTGATTTCATCATCAAAATCTGAGATTCAATAAGTTCTTCTATGTTCATTCAAGGTGGTGTACAAAAGCTGCGAAGAAGGTGCGTGAAAACTACATATTTTATGATCTGATTGGAGGAGTATCTTGCATCAATCTACCGTGTGAATACTGCTAGAGAGGACATTTGACTTTCTTCATCCTCTCCTATTAGATCTAAATTTTTAGGAATATATGATCTCTCTAGGTAACACATCCACATGATTCATAATTTTTCAGTTTTATAATTTTTTCGTGCACCAATCATTGCTCGATGAGTGATAAATGTGGAAAATCTTTTGTTTTATTTTTTCACCATGTATATGATGCTCTCAAGGTTTCCCAACACCCCTTAATAATCGCTTGGGGAAAGCATCCTGCCTGTGGCATCTGCCACTAATAGTGCAACAACGTAGCACCTCATCATCGCAGAAAAGGATCTACCTCGAGAAGGAACAGGACGCACCGGCAGCCACCATAGTTCAAATTTCTTGCTTGAGCAGGCCCTGCCATAGGGTATTGCCGACCAAGTCTCTACAAGTCTATTGCTGACCAAGTCTCGGCCAGTCCTTACCGACCAAGTCTCGGCAAGTCCATTGCTGACCTAGTCTCGATAAATCCATTATCGACCTAATTTCGGCCAGCCTGTTGCCAACCTAGTCTCAGCCAGTAGATTACAGATCCAATCTCGGCTAGTCCATTACCGATCAAGTTTCAACTAGTCCATTGCTAACCAAGTCTCGGCCAGTCCATCGTCAACTCAATCTTAGCCAGTCCGACCTAGTCTCGACAATGGAAACCTAGTTTCGGTCAGTCCATTGTCGACCTAGTCTCGGCCAATCCATTATCGAGTACATCTCAGCCAGTTCGACATCATGATGTAATACAATTAAAGCAATGCTCAAGCCTCCCCAGGCATTGGTCACATAGAGCCGAGCTTACCCCAAGGAAATATGCTCTATTAGCAAGACCAATGAACATACTAGCTTGGACCTTGAGCCACGCCTCTTGATTCTCCCGAGGCACGATCTCTTGGAGGGGGTGAGAATGATATAGCATATCTCAGTTTTTCACTCCACGAAGGCCTTAAATCGCCACGGTAAAGCTAAATTGGAACACCAACCCAACTCAACAATATAAACCAGGGACGAGACAGTCGCATGTCACCTTCTCTGGTGACTACCTGACACTCAATCTGGCGGCCCCCTACGTTGACTTCTCCCGAGGGTGTACGGGACCGATGCAACCTCACATCTAGTCATGTACGAAGTAAGGAGCAATGTCGAACAACCTAGGTGGCGTCTATTCCCAATGCATAGGACAAACGC
>JAQQAF010000001.1:21714738-21878996 GCA_029747655.1 Ensete ventricosum | reverse complement strand
TACTCGACCAACCATGAAGTTTAGTTAAGTCATCACTATCGTTACAAGATGAGTCTGATTCAATGGATATGCTCTCGATTACTCGACGAAGTCATACCATATCCTTAGGTCACTGGTGATATTTATATATCATAGGCAAGAACTCGATCACGTAGATAGGTGAGCCTCGAGTGACTCGATCAACTCAACCTATGTCGTGATTCAATTTCTTCCTATAATGATGGAAGGCCATGTGGGTCGATTTTATTGCCTCACGCTTACCGACTTAATATTAACGTAGGAGGGGTTTTTTATTTTATATTGGTATCCTAATATGTCGTGTCACACACATACATATTTAATATATTCTACATCACATACAAATATATATATAGTAAGTATATAACACATGCAAGCCATATTGGATGATCATGAGCCGTCACCTAATATGATTAAGCCCAAGCCAATGGGCCTAATCACTCACAATAGGATCTATGTGTGCATCGGCGCATCTCCATGCCCCAGTGATTGTTGATCTAATAATCATCAGTTCTGTTGGATCATCATCGCATCACCATGCGTCGTGATCTCCTGCCACGGTATTATGGGTCCCGCTATCACCTCCACCCTCTCGTCGCGCTTCTCCATGTAATTATAGATAATCACAAACATGTAGGCCCGACAATAAATGAGAAAAAATAAAGGCTCGCAGGCCCTAATAATAATAATTATTATTATTATTATAATCACAGTTACACACATCACAACACATAGCTCATAATCATCCATCCACATCATACATCACATATACATCAAATCATATATAGAATTACTAGAGATATAATAATTAATTAAACTATTTAATTAATTATTTTTATGAAAATCATGACATGCTTGGAATTTTCAGAATTATCAAGGGTATTTTCATAATTTTGGATGAGACATAACAGTCCTTATAATTTCTAAAATTATTGAGGGTATTTTAGAAATTTTGTACACAAGGACAATCCTCAGTATTTCTTGAATTCAGAGGGGTAGGATCATCCTTTTTTACAAAAGGATTGCCCCTAATCCCTCTCACCCCCTCTGCGCCGCCGTTGCCGCCCCTGCGTAGGTGGTGGTTGCCCTTGCATATCGGCAGTCGCTCTTGTGGCCAGTGTTGTTGCCCTTGTTGGCGACAGCTCTGGCTGCTGGGACCACCCCTTGTGGGTTGGCCATTGGCGACCGCTCCTTGTTGGCACCCTGTAGTCGGTCGCCCTTGCGGGTGCCGCGTTGCAAGTGGTTGTGCCCACAGGTGGCTGTTGCCCCCTGCGGGCTGGCCCTGGCAACATCCAGCCACCCCCTTGCAAGGGGGCCTTGGCCCGCAGCCGATGCCACAGCTGGTCGCTCCTGCAGGGGGCTTGGCCGTGGCAAGCCACCCCTGCAGATGGCCTAGCCATGGCCAGCTGCCCCCTGTCCTCACTGAGTTTGCTGCAAAAACATAGCAAGAATGCGTAGAATGATTCTATGCAATTCAATCTCATCACACGCAGTTTAAAACTAATATTTCGTACGAAAACCTAGCTCCGATACCACTGTTGGGAAACCTCAGCGGGAGCATCACATGTGCAGCATAAATCAAAACAAAAGCTGATTTTTCACACAGATCAAATCATCGTGTAAAAGATTGGGGTCACGAGAAAATCATAAAATTCGATAAAACTGCATCATGTGATAGATTGATTACTAGGGAGATCGTATATCTATGTATTTTCAGATCTGGATGGAAATGATGAAGGAGGGTCAAGCATCCTCACTCTAGCGGTATCTACAAAATGGATCTCTGCAGCGAAACTCCTTCAATATGATCTCGCAACTCTTGTGTAGAGGGAGGGAGGAGAATAGGAGGGGGAGGCCAAGGCTGTAACCTATCAACCATGAGTCTCCCCTCCTATTTATACATAGTCACCAAAACCCTATGGCTCCTACCTTAGTGGGTATTGGATCTTCATCTGATTACCCACTAACCATCTATTATTGGATCTCTATCCAATAATCTCCTTAGGTCTTAAGCAAGGAGCCCATCAACATAAGGTCTCATCTAATGAGAATATGGGCTAATTGGATCTATATCCAATCCTCTATTCGTTGAAGTATCAACCATATGTGTATGACCCTCTAGGCCCGATACTGAGCTGGCCGTGAGTCGCTCCCATCAGAACTCCTAATATAGTGAATTATTATCTCCATAATAATTCACTCAACTCATCGACTATGGACATACTAGGCCACTACGTCATAGTTACAGTATCCCTCATCCAACTAATATCCTAGAGACCGTATATTGGACATGGTACTATCAGGTCACATACGGAATCAGTTTATCTTGCTCTAATCAGATTCTATCAAAGAACTCTTTCTCTCTCAATCCGAATGACCCTAGCCACGGATTTGTCCTGAGCAAGTACATATGGGATATTCTTCTCATGATACCGAGAGTAGATGATCCTCTATTGACACTCAATTGTCTTTGTAAGGTTGGCCACCAATCCCGATAACCAGATGTATCAGATCTGGAACTTTCTAAACCTGTAAGTCTGGCGTCAAAGAAAGGATTACTCATACAAGGCAACCTTGGTGTCTCAAGTCAAAAGACCAGATACACAACTAGGACTATGAAATCGCTGTCTGATATTAGGTATCATCAACCATACACATTCCATAAGCGGATCAACTAGTGAATGATAGAACCCTAGGGGAGGCTCTATAGATTTTGATCCTTGAGGGAGATTGACCCTTGGAATGCGATATGGGTTCCCTCCCTCCTAGAACTCGGCACAAGGCTGAATTAAAAGATTGATCTTGCTTAATGAAAAGAGGTGGAGACTACATGCTTATATAGGGGCTCCAAACCTTAGCCCTGGGGGGGTGCTTCCTAAGTGAATTCTCCCTTTTGCCCCTCCTATAGTTGCCGATGACTAAATAAAGTGGGTAGCGGCCTAAGTGGTTGCATAAGCCACACCCTCTACTAAAAACCCTAGCCGACCAGCCCAATAAGGGAAGGTGGTGGCTAGGAAGCACTAAGGCCCCAAAATAAACTATAGTCACACTTCTTTATAGGATAGAAGTGACAGGTAAGGTTTTATTATAATCTCACAGAGTTCTTATTGATTACTTCTAAGGTGATTAGGACTCAACCCTACTGTTAATTTCTGTGGCTGAGGGAGTCGACTGACAGTAGGAGTAGGTGAAAGCTTTGGGTGCCGCTGGTCGGGGAGCAACTCTAGTCTTCTGAGCTTCATAGTTCAATTGCTCCTCTTGATGTCGTGCAAAGGAGATAGTTGTCTTAACTGTGTACGACTGTCGCGCTTTAACTTCTTCCTGAATCTCCGGCTTCAAGCCCTCAATAAAAGTCCTCAATATATATTTTTTAGACCAATCATAAGTTTGATTAGATAACCTTTCAAACCTGGTTTGGTATTCTTGGATGATGGAAGTTTGACGGATTATCGCTAGTTCTTTGCTAAGGTTCTTTTTACAATCCAAATTTGCACCATGTTGTGATCTTATTGGGCTCAGTGATTGGCCCAATCTAAACTCCTCAAAGAGAGGTGCATAATTTAACATCCATACACGTCTCAAAAGCCTACAATTTGGTTTCGAATAAGCCCATTGATGTCATGACGTAAGGATCTCCAACCTGTCAAATCAAACAGATTAAAGAGTGTAATTGCAATCTTTAGGTTTGAAGGCATCAATGGCAGCGATGTCAAGGCTGCGGTGGTGAGGTCTCTAAGTGGATGATGGTAGCCAAGAGTAGCAACAACGGTGGAGGAAGAAAATGGCAGCAGTAACGTCGGTTGCGGTCCTTCGGTGATGCTGCAATGTCGTCGAGGCTACGATTTTTTAGGTGGTTGATATTTATCAAAAAATGGCAGCCAAGAGATCTGAGTCAAAAGGCAATAACGATGGTGGAGGAAGAAGATGGTAGCAGCAATGTCGGTTGCGGCTGCGGTGCGACTTCGTGGCTGCAGGTGGCGTCGGTTGCAGCAAGGGTGCGGCTGCAATAGGAGGAAGATGGGGGCAGCGATGTACACGACTATTGTGGAGGAGGGCAACAGCGGTATGGAGCGAGAGACGACTGTTGTTGTGTTCAATTTGTTGCTGGCCGTGATTAAGATAGTTGGTAGCAAACCATTGTTGCAGGCTGCGATGTAAACAGATTTCAGCGAAAGATCGCTGCTGGTAGTTTTTTGCTGCAAGGATCGCTGCTGGTTGCGATCAAGGAGGATGGCATCAAGAGGTCGCTGTTGGCAGCGTTGGGCAGCAAAAGATGCGTGCTACGTTTGAAGGGATAAGAGAGATTGGGCGATTGAAAAGTTGGTAGACCGAAGGCTACAGTTTTTAGGTGCGGTTTGTGGTTGTTTTGGGTACAATTTGGTGCTGTATTAAAAGATTGATCTTGCTTAATGAAAAAAGGTGGAGGCTACATGCTTATATAGGGCTCCAAACCTAGCCCTAGGGGGGTGATTCCTAAATGAATTCCCCCTTTTGCCTCTCCTATAGTTGTCATGATTAAATAAAGGAGGCGGCGGTCTAAGTGGTTGCACAAGCCATACCCCTCTACTAGAAACCCTAGCCGACCAATCCAATAAGGGGGGGTGGTGGCTAGGAAGCCCTAAGGCCCCAAAATAAACCATAGTCACACTTTTTTATAGGATATAAGTGATTAGGTGGGGTTTTATTATAATCTCACAGGGTTCTTATTGATCACTTCTAAGGTGATTAGGACTCAACCCTACTGGAGTCATATCAGTGAACTAATTCTCCAATGAGCATTATACTATATCCTTAGTGTCTCCACACAAGTGGCTATGAGACCAGCCGCCTCTATCATATGGATGGGTATATAATATACCGGTCTATCCGATTATCTCGATGTCCCTCTCGAGTAAAGATGAATCGATCTTATTATTGTGATCTCATCACGATTCGATTTTCATTACACAGAACCAAAGACATCACAATATATATTAATCATAATTAAAAATAA
The DNA here is from genome assembly GCA_029747655.1 of Ensete ventricosum. Taxonomy (NCBI): domain Eukaryota; kingdom Viridiplantae; phylum Streptophyta; class Magnoliopsida; order Zingiberales; family Musaceae; genus Ensete; species Ensete ventricosum. The sequence continues at coordinate 21,873,985 of JAQQAF010000001.1, read as the reverse complement.
ACCAGTATATATATATGTGTGTGTGTTATGTTATTCAGAAAAACCTATATCTGATTCAAAATCGATACTGAAATACAAAATAACTAGGCTTGATATTTTTTATTAATATTTTGTTATAAAATAGAATAAAAATTTTATAATCTTTCTCAGTATTGTCAGGAATTTAGAGATAAATAATTAGGTTCCTCCCATAACATTATCTCTGGATGAATCTTATTTATTGATTTAAACTGAAATAAAAGCCTTATAAAATTTATAATATATTTTATCTAATTAAATAAGGTCATATAATCTAACAAAAAAATAATATGAGGCAAAATTACACAAGTAACTTGCAAACGTAGTGCGAGAAGAATCGAGATAATTCATTATTTAACAACGAAAATTATAAAAAAGAAATAAGAATTATTGATAACACTCACATATTTAACATTTTCTGTGAAGGCCCGCTATATCTTCTCTCTGATGCTACTGGAGTTGGCTATGTAATTATAAATATTGGGGGCCAAAAATATGACAAATGGAGCTGTAACTCCTCGTTGGCCGCTTAAATATCTTCTTAGCGATATTTGGGATTTAGTCCAAATAGCGTACGTAATTAATTTTAATCATATTTTTAGAGAATCCAATAGACTGACTCTTAATTTGCCAACTTCAGCAGAAGATCTAAAATCATCTTCATTTGAGGAGTGGAAGCTCCAAATATTTATAATTACAATGTTGGACACTTACTTACCTTACATAAGATGCATCCAATATACCAAATCAAATTATATATCCTTTTGTGAATATATCAGCATTTGTGAATCACTAAAATATTTGGATTTGCTATCATCGACTACATGATCTCTTTTTTTGTTTAATATTTGCTTTTTTTTCCTTCGATAATTATGGAAAATATGCTTTTTCCGGAATTTTAAAATAGAAAGCGAAAATAAAAATATATATGTACATATATACACATACATTAATAGGAACAACTCTACTCTCTGGAAAATGTATATATACAAAATATCAACTACAGAGGGAAAAAGAGAGAAGCAGCATCTGACGACAGCACAATGCCAACTCCAATATGCCATAGGAAAAAGCTAATAAGCTAGAAGGAAAGGAGGCCGCCGATGCACGTCAACCGAGCCGCAACAACAAGGGGATCAGCGCGTGGGGGCGGCGGGAATGGGCGGGTGGAGGGGCAGGGGCAGGGGCAAGGGCAGGGGCGGGGAGGCGAAAGGGAGGCTACGGAGCATGAGGAAGCGCATCCGCCTGGGGAAGGGCGCGTCGCGGAGCAGGTGTTCGAGCACCCGCGCCACCAGTGCCGTGTACTCCTCCAGTATCTCTGCCACTATCGCCACCAGTATCATTCTCTCTCACAACTCAGAACAAGAGAAGCAAATGAGGAGGGGAGGGGCAGATACTTCCGGTGTGCTCCGCGGCTGGGATGTGAAGAGTCGGAGAGGGGCGGGCGAAGACGCAGACGGAGACAGCAGTACCGAAGGGCACAGGTCTCACTGGAACACCGATCCTTTTGATTTTGTCTTGTTCGATGAGGGTGGACGCGTGGCGGGCAGCGTTTTTGATCTTATCCACACCACTTCGTAGGAAGATTCTGGAAGTGGTTCGGGTTTTGAGAGGAGCGGTCAGGATCCGTTTCCAAGGCTCATTCGAAGCCGCAGTTTCGGACGATGGTATTCGTTCCCAATGTCGTATCCCAAAGTGGCTCTCCAACCACATGCGGTGGACCGCGTTGGTCAGAGTCCACCCGCATCGAAATGGTTGATCATTATCCTGGGGAATAGTAGTTACTTCACATCATGTTTCGGGCCCCCAATAATATTAGCGCAGATTCGCATTAATTATTTAAATATTAATCTGATGATGATCTATCAGATTTATTTATCAAAAATTAAATTTTATTATTTTATCTGATTTTTCTTAAGATGTCAGATAATTCAATTGATAAAGATCTTGATAGTTTATGTAAGATCCCAAGAATAATAAATTCTATCCAATTAAAAAACACCTTTAAGGATTTTACATAGAATTGTATTTTCAAACTGGATTGAGTTGTAACCGAGGGAGAAAGTGTCTAGCAAGCAATCAAGCACCAAAGGACTTAATTTGATTTAGATTTACCGATACTGCAGTTGTTAAAAATATGCTTTATGCATCAGTTCAGACGTGCTTCAATGCTGAAGTAAGACAATGTTCTTTAGGGTCCATGATGCTATCGCCCTCTTGCTTAGAAGATAGTTTATATGTTATGTGCAGTCTGGTTGATATTGCCATTCTTTTTGCTGTGCCCCTAATAGTTCCCCAAAAATGATCTATTCACTTTGCAAGCGATTACACCCGAAGCCTTGACATTGCCATTCTCATCGTTAATTACATAACCTAAACTAGCATTAGCAGTGATGAGGTTTTTTCACATTTCATACAAGTATTGGAACCATGTATTATCGCTTGAGCAATACAAATACGATTTACAAACAATGTCTACAGTCAACTATTTGAATAAGATTATGTGATCCTTTATTAATTGAATAAGACATATTATAAATTATTTAGATTCTGATAAAAGATATTAATTAATATTAAATAAAATTTATATTATATTAGGATATTTTAGGAGATGTCCTTGATGTAAGGAACTCTCCTAATAACTTACCTTGGACCCTCTACTCTCGTCTATAAATAAACATAACATACTATAAACCCAATGCATGACACAACACAGAACGACAATAGGGAATAGAGTTAGAGAGATTATGGTTATTCTCTCAATCTCCCCAAAACCATCAATTACAGTGGTCCTGCGAAATGATAGGAAGAGAGGAGAAGGGGTCTAGATCTATTCTAGTTCTCATTGCAGATCGATATTAGGTGTTATTCAGATCCGACAGGTGGTGCTCTTGAAGATCTAATTGGATCTCAATCAGATGATATTTAAAGGTACGCATCGTAAACAGATCTAGTATTATTTGATTTCAAATCCTAGCATAATAGTTTTTTCGCATAATAGTTTGCATGATTATAGTTTTTTATGCCAATAATTGGTATCAAAGCCTAGGTTTTGAGATAAAAATATTAGATCTATTATTTTTGTTTACGATGCGTTGATATGAATATCTTATTGATCTGTTTTCCTATATGTTAATTTTAATCGTTTACTTGCGAACGATTCTTGATGGTTGTTGTGCATCGTGGAAAAGACGTAGCAATCTTGCTGTGTTTTTGGTCGAATCTACCTGCGGCAACGCTGCACTCAGCAGCGTGTGTGCACAGGGCAGAGACAGTGACGGTCATGCTACCGATGGCCCAGGCAGCACACTGGGTCGGTTGCGCATAGGCGGCAGCCGTATCAAGTGGCGGCCGCACGCGAGTCTGCCACGAACGGTTGATCGCAGCCGCATCAAGTGGCGGCCGCGTGCAGAAAGAGACCACGCAAGCGGCCGCGTCCCAACGGCCGATGGCACAAGCCACGCCATGGCGGCCGCATAGGCCGCAGCCGTGCTCTGGCGGTCGCACAGGCGGCGGCGACGACGACGATAGAAGGGAAGAGAAATTAGGGTTTTTCTTAAGAAAATTACAGTTTTGCCATTGAATGAAAAATTATAATTTTACCATTAAGTGAAAAATTATGATTTTGCCATTATGCTCAAATTATAGTTTTGTCATTCATCGAAATTATAGTTTTATCCTTCGGTTGTATAGGATTATTTATAGTTTTACCTTTTCTATGTTTTATTAATCCTATAATATTTTTACCCTTTAAAATTTTGTAATTCTTTTTATATTCTTTTAGAATTACAGTTCTGTAATTACAAAATTGAGAAATTATGATTTATTTTCTTAATTATAAAATTGATCAATATATAATCCAATAAAATTTAATTATGATTATATTTTGATTATTCATTGATTATATTTTATTTTGATCAATTTATTTAATTGGACTTATGGACTTCTCTAATTAAATAAAAGTAATTAGTTTAATTAAAAAAATATATAAATTATTATTTCTTTATAATTTTCTCATATTAATTATTAATTACATGTGTTACACCCAATTATTGGTTTTTGGATATTTATTCAGTTATTCACATGTAAATGTTAGTAATTATGAAATAATATTTAATTTTTACATGAATGCATGATTTATGTATTATCATGATTACAGTTATCATATGAGTTTTTTCCTACTGATTAAGTGTTCAATAATTATTATAGTTGTTATCTTATTATTGAACTATTTCAGCATAAATTAGTTCAAATGAACTTGATGACCAAAGTAGCCTGGGATGGTAGACTTATAGGATATAAAATATAATTAAAGTCTTGTCATTCATAGGATAATTTAATTTGTATTTTATATTACTGCATTGGTCTTGTAGTCACCAAAGTGGCCTAAATCAATAATTTATAAAATTACATTAAGGAACATGTCCTCAATGACATTAAGGAAATAATATTCAAAATTACATGTATAATTAGGAGATTTAGATAATCCCAAAGGATAATCTATTTCAAATAATTATGTGATGGGGTAGGATGATAATGTTTTGGATATCCTTGCAGTTTAGAATTGTATACCCAAAGGTAGCAAAACTATTCCACAAGGATGATATCAGTCCTCCATAAATGATCTTGTGTGAACACTAGATATGTCAATATTTTCACACAAGATCTATCGCCTAAGGAGGAGAGGGGCTAAGGAGAATAAGAGGGGCAGCCATCAGAAGCTCTAGCCTAACAACCCTTTAGCCTCCTCCTATTTATAGATGTCCCCATCAACTTAATCATAATGAATCCTATCCTATTGGGTACTAGATTTTTATCCAACTACCTAAGCCACTTAGATTAGTGGATTTCTATCCAATAATGTCTTATTAGCTCTTATTAGATCTCACATATAGGATCCAATAATATAAGGGGCTTATTGGATATCCAATGAAATAAGGGCTTTGTGAATATCTCATATATGAACATATACTCATCGCAACATCCACCATATGTGTGTGACCCTCTAGGCTCAATACCGAGCTGGTCGTGAGTTGTACCTATTAGAACTCCTTTTGACCCAGAACTCATTCTGACTCAATGAATTATTATCCCATAATAATTCACTCAACTCATTGACTATGATTGTACTAGGCCACTACACCATAGTTCCTAGATGGTACAGGGGATATAATTCATTGGATGTGTTTGTCTATAGTTATCATGTATTTATAGTCTCTTATCTATTTAATATCCCAGAGATCTATATCGGGCATGGTACTGTCAAGTTGTTGGTTATAAGTGTGTTGCAAGCCAATCATGTGAGTGATAGCACATGTGACACGCTACACCATCTCTTTTGCTTATTATTATTATTATTGGCATATTCTTACTTTATGTTACCTATTATATCTATTGTGATGTCTTTGGATCTGTGCAATGGGAATCAGATCTTTGATGAGATCATAATAATGAGACCGATCCACCTTTAAACACAGACTTTAAATAATCCTGGTTATATATTACTTGAAAGAGACATCGAGATAACCATATAGACCGGTGTATTTATTATATACACGTCCATATGATAGAGGCAACTAGTCTCATAGCCGCTCGTGTGAGGACAATAAGGGTATAGTACAAATGCTTATTGGAGAATAAGTTTACTGATTGATCTGCTTATGGAATGTTGTATGGTTAATGATACATAATATCATATAGTGATTCTATAGTCCCAATTGTGTGTTTGGTACTTAGGCTTGAGACACCAAGGATCCCTTATTTTAGTACTCCTTTTTTTGATGTCGAACTTATAAGTCTGGAAGTTCTAGATCTGGTACAACCAGTTATTGAGAGTGGTAGCCAATCTTATGAAGGCAATTCAGTATCAATAGAAGATCATCCACTCTTGGTATTATGAGAGGAATATCCTGTGTGTTCTCGCTTAGGCAAATCCTTAGCCAGGATCATTCGGATTGAGAGAGGAGTTCTTTGGGAGAATCTTATTATGGTGAGACTTGGATAGATTTCATATGAGGCCTAACAGTACCATGCCTGATATATCATCTTTAGGATATTAGATGGATGAGAGACTATAGATACATGGTAACTGAGGACCGATAGGTCCAATGGACTAAATCTTTTTATACTATCTGGGCTATGGCATAGTGGCATAGTACGTCCATGGTCGATAAGTTGAGTGAATTGTTATGAGATAACAATTTACTAAGTTAGAAAGAGTTTTGACTAGTGCAACTCATGGCCAACTCGGTATTGGGCTTAGAGGGTCACACCAATATGGTGAATGTTTCGACAAGTAGAGGTTTGAATATATGATATTCGTAGAGCCAGGTTCATAGTGCGATGATTAGTTGAATCACGTAGAATTGTTCTACGCATTCTTACTACGCTTGAAGATGCTTGCGGAGAGGCGACATGTGTGCTTGGCCACGAAGGTAGCACTCGTTGGTAGGGTGCCCGCAGGCAAATTGCTTGGGGGCAAGTCGCTTAGAGGGGCAGCGCTAACGAACAGGTCACCTGTAGGGGCGACCACTTATGGGCAGGTCACCTACAAGGGCGATTGCTTGTAAGGGTAATGCCCATAGAGGTAGCGCTCGCGAGCAGGCCATCTGCTGGCAAAGGTGGCGCCCGCCCATAGGTGCAACTGCTTACGACACGCAGTAGTGCTGCCTGCGTAGGGTCAATGACCGTCACTTGTTTGTAGGAAATAGAAGGAGATTAGGGTTTCTTTTTGGTGAAAGGATGATTCTGCCTCTCTGAATTTATGAAATCTCAAGGTTTGTCCTTCTATCTAAATACCAAAAATGCCCTTCATAAATAAAAATTCTATATATATCTTAAATTTCAAAACATATAGTTAATCCAAAGGTTTAATTAACTATTATTATTAATCTAGTAGTCCTACATGATGATGTATGTACATATGATATATGATGTGGACAGATGATCATGGATCATGTGATACGGATGTGTGTATGTGTGATTATTATTATTATTAGGGCCTGCGAGTCTCTGATTTTTCTTATTTATTATCAGGCCTGCTGATAGAATCCCAGAAGGAGCTCTATAGATTTTGATTCTTACCCTTGGAACACTATAAGGGTTCCTCCCTCCTAGACTCGGCACAAGACTGAAATAAAATTATAGATTGCTTGATTCAAGAGGGGGGGGGGGGGGGGGGGGGGGGCTACATCTTTAAATAGGGATCAAAACCCTAGCCTAAGGGGGTGCTTGCCTAAGTAGAATTACCCCTTTGCCCCTCCTATAGCCAACCAACCTTAATAGGAACAGGAGGCAGCTAAGTAGCTCTATTGCCAACCTAAGCAGGGGGAAACCCTAGCCGACCAACCCAGTAAGGGGGTGTGGTGGCTACTAAGCCCTAAGGGCTAATCTAAACCATAGCCATACTCCTTTATAAGATAGGAGTGACTTTATTACAATCCAATAGGGTTTTATTGACTAGTACTAAGATGATTAGGACTCAACCCTGCTGGAGTCCTATCAAGTTCGCCCTCTTCAGATCAGCCTTGTCCTCAAGGCTGAGGGTCCATAAACTATGGAAACTAGATCTTCAACTCCTCATATGACTCCCATGCTATCATTAACTGAACTTTAGCCTCCTCATCAGCTGGGATTTTAGTTGGAAGGATTTGGGCTGAGTCGTCTTCTTTAAATTTCCATTTGAGGTGGGATACCTGGTGGATCAATTGTAATCTTGATTTGGTGTGCGAATTTGATCTCCAAGTTAGGGCCCTAATGTGATCCTCAATTTTGCAAGGCCTAAAGAAATAAGAAGACCATTTCATTAAGGCTCGAGTTTCCTGTTGATCGGGCTGGAGGTGTAGAAAAACTCGATCTTCAATTTTTTGTCCATTCTGAAGTTTGTCAGGAGGTCGTTTCTTCTTTGCATCTGCTGCCATATGGTTAGTCTTTAGTGATAGCCAATCTTTCTTTTGGAATGATGACTGCCCTCTAGTATGGTTCAGGATGATGAGAGCCCAATCTGGCGTGAGCATGAATTGTAATTCTTCTAGTTTAACTCCTCTTTCGTGCCATTGACCATCTTGTATAAGAATAGCACCAATTCCAACTCCTGATGCATCGGCCTCAATGACCAAAGTGCGATCGAAATCGGGCAGTGCTTGGACCGACGTCATCGTTATGGCTACCTTGAGTCGTTTGAAGGCTGCGGAGGCTTTATCCAACCACAAGATTGAGTATTTCTTCAGTAAGGACGTGAGTGGGGCATTAGTCTTGCCATAATCTTTCACAAAATTTTGGTAGTAGCCTGTGAGTCCAAGGAAACCGCGTAATGATTGTATGTTTGTAGGGCTCGGCCATCCTTGCATTGCCTCGATCTTTGTCGGGTCCACCGCCACTCCATCCTCTAATATAATGTGCCCAAGATACTCCACTTTACGCTGTAAGAAGCTGCACTTTGACTGTTTAACATAAGGAGTATTCTCCCGAAGAATCGTTAGAACAGTTCGTAAGTGTTGAAAATGTATATCAAGCGTAGGGCTATAAATGAGAATATTATAAAAGAATACCAATACGAACTTGCATAGAAAACTCCGGAAGATGTCATTCATCAGGCTTTGGAAAGTAGAAGGAGCATTCGTAAGTCCGAAAGGCATTACCAGAAACTCGTAGTGGCCGTTATGCGTGCCGAATACAGTTTTTAGAATATCTTCAGGCCATCTTTGCATTTGCCTCGATCTTTCTCGGGCTCCTTTTAATTCATCCATGAGTTCATCTATGGATGGGATATGATATTTATCCTTGATGGTGATGGCGTTTAGAGCTCGGTAGTCAACACACATCCGCCACTTACCATCTTTCTTGTGCACTAGCAACACCGGTGAGGAGTAAGGGCTGCAGCTCGGTCGAATCACCCCGGTGTCAAGCATCTCTTTAACAATATTCTCGATCTCGTCCTTCTTTGAGTGAGGATAGTGGTATGGTCACAAATTTGCTAGATGTTTGCTTGGCAAAATAGAAATGCAGTGGTCATGCGGCCGGTTAGGGGGCAGCCCGCGCGGCTCCAAGAAAACATCCACGAGTTCATTTAGGCAAAGGGCAAGCTTAGGATCTGAGTTTTGTATGTTCTCCCCGTAGATGGCTGCTGAATATGCATCAAGAATTCACCATGTGCTTCATGCAAAACTTTCTCCATTTATTGCGATGAAACGGTGGAAATTTGGCTCCCGCGTTTGCCTCGTAACGTGACCTGTCTCTCTTTGCAATAAAATTTCATAATTTAGAAAAATTTCAGGAGATATCACCTAGTGTTGTGAGCCATTCGATCCCGAGTATGGCTTCATAATCATCGATGGGTAGGAGGAAAAAATCAACTACCACTTCTTGGTCATGGAGGAGTAGTTTCACCCGTGGGCACCGTTGGTCGCAATTAAAGATTCGACCATCGACGATCTTTACGTAAAACTTGTTGCAACCTTCAATTTGAAGCACCAAACGTGCAACAACCTTATTGTTGAGGAAGCTATTGGTGCTGCCCGTGTTGATGAGAATGGTGATGGGTTACTATTTTAGAAGTCCTCCAACTTTCATCATCTGCGGGTTGGAATAGCCGGCCAATGCGTGCACTGCGTAGTCGGCCGATTGAGACTCTTCCTCCATGGCTTCTTATTTAGGTTCAAGGGCTTCTTCAAATGTTTTATTATCCTCATCCTCCGCTGGTTCAATCATGAGGAGTCGACCCTTTTTGCAGTGATGTTCGCGGCTCCACTGTTCGTCGTAATGCCAATACAACACCTTGGCCGATTGTTCACGAAGCTCTTCTCTTGTCAACTTTTTTGGTGCGGGGGCTTGGATGGCAGTAGAGGGGGCAGGCCTCAGCATGGCTGGTCGGGGAGCGACCCTTGTCCTTTGTACCTCATGGTTCAATTGTTCTTCCTGGATACGCAAGAAGGAAATCATTGCCATAAGAGTGTACGATTGCCGCGCCTTTACTTCTCCTCGGATCTCCGACTTTAGGCCCTCGATAAAAGCACATAAAAGTTGTTTCTCAGACCAATTCTCAGTTTGGTTAGATAAATGCTCAGACCTTATTTGGTATTCTTGTATTGTAGAGGTTTGACGAATCTTTGCCAATTGTCCGTCGATATTGTTAAAATCGGTTGGTCTGAAGCGGTTTAGTAGTCCTTCCTTAAATCATTGTCAAGAGAGTCCTCCATGGGTGTGCTTAAACCAATTAAACTACTGAATAACATCTCTCTCGAGGTGGATGACAGCAATCTCCACCCGTGTGGCGTCGGCGGTTCGGTAGAACCGAAAATAGCGCTCCGCGCGCAAGATCCACCCGATCGGGTCTCCTTCTTCCCATCTAGGGAAGTTAACCTTCATGCATGGATTATTGAGATCAGAGGTGATGTGGCCATGTTCTTGAGAATCATCTCGGCGATCTGAAGTTTCTCCGTGTTGTGATTTCCTCGGGCTCGACAGTCGGCCAATGCTGAATTCGACGAAAAGAGATCACATCTTCTCCTCCATGCGATTTTCGAAGGCTTCAAGCTTTGCATCAATAGCCTCCTTTAATGCCATAGTATATGCCTCTAGATTTATAATATTGAGATATTTTTTCTGTTGTCGAGTTAGTGACATGGGAATTTTGGAGAAGGGGGTGGCCGGTTGGAAGGTGAATTGGTATGGATAGGAATAGGTTGATTTGGGTGGCTGATTTGGGGCTGCGGTTTTGTGGAGTTTAGGCTACGAATTGGTGTGATTTTAGGGCTGTGATAGCAGTAGATGAAGGTTAGGAAAATAGTTTTTAGATCTGGGATAGATGATAGCAAAGGTAGGTGTCTCGGTAAGGAAAATTGGCTAAAATAGTAAGTGGATCGATAAGGAAGTAGGCTGATTTGGGTGGCTGATTTGGGGGGCTGTTTGGATTCGGCTTAGGATAATATTTGGAAGGGTTTTTGGTGAGAATGGTAGGGTTTGGAGATGAGGAAAATAAAGTCTGAAATCTCACAAAAAACAACACTCAAATATGATAGAATTCGGTGAAAAGAAGTGCTGCGATGTGCTGTCCTGCTGAATCGATTTTTACGTTGGAGAAACGATGACTTCTCAACGTAAATTCCAGAGGAAAGTTTAAGGAAATTATGTAGAAACCCTTGGTTTAGATGTTGTCAATACCAGTAGAAACTTTGATGAAATTTTGGCAGCATAACAGGGGGAAATAGGGCAAAAGATGCAAGGTAGATTCCTTCATCATAAAATTTGAGAACTGCATGATGGTGAAAGATCATACAAGAAAACCGGTTCCAGAAGGAGTTCTTTCATGAAATAAAATTCAGATGAAAGCCAACTTGATCTTGAGAATTATGTAAAAATGTCAGCCAAAAAGGATGAACAAAAGTTTGGTTTTCAAGAGGCCAATCGACCGAAGGTAGATTCTCCGTCGTAAAATTTTAGCACTGCGCGACAAAGAATCACAGCACTATAAGTCCAGATCCAGAAGAAGTTTTTTTTTTATGAGATTGGTCTTAGATGAAAGCTAAGACAAGCTATGAAATTGTACAAAAGTTTCAACCAAAAAGGATAATTAAAAGTTTAGTTTCAAGAAGCAACAATCGACTGAAAATTTCTACAGCGTTTTGTCTTTGCAACAATGATAACGTTTGCGACGAACAAAATTTGCAGCAGATAAAATTTGGGAAAAATCTTCAACATGTAACGTAAGGAATCTTGCAGTATTGAAGAGGCATGGATGATAAAAAAATACCAGATTTCCAGATCAAACATAGAGGGCAGCGACAGATTGATTTGATCTGTGGCTGGGGTGGAAGGTGGAGGCGCGTGTCGCAACAATTGTGGGAATTGCGGGAAGGTGGAGGCGTGGATGATGGCTACAGGGGCAGCAAGATCGCTGCTCTAATACCAAATGATAGAACCCTAGAAGGAGCCTTATAGATGTTGATCCTTAAGGGGGATCAACCCTTGGAACGCTATAGGGGTTCCTCCCTCCTAGACTCGACACAAGACTGAAATAAAATTGTAGATTGCTTGATTCAAGAGGGGGGGGGGGGGGGGGGGGGGGGGGGGGAGGTGGCTACATCTTTAAATAGTGATCAAAACTTTGCCTAAGGGGGTGCTTACCTAAGTAGAATTACCCCTTTGCCCCTCCTATAGCCAACCTGCCTTAATAGGAACAAGAGGCGGCTAAGTGGCTCTATAGCCGACCTAAGCAGGGTGAAACCCTAGCCGACCAACACAGTAAGGGGTGTGGTGGCTACTAAGCCCTAAGGGCTAATCTAAACCCTAGCCATACTCCTTTATAAGATAGGAGTGGTTTTATTACAATCTAACAGGGTTTCTGCTTGATTGAAGAGAGGGGGCGGCTACATCACTATATAGGGATCAAAACCCTAGCCTAAGGGGTGCTTGCCTAAGTAAAATGACCCCTTTGCTGCTCCTATAGCCAACCTGCCTTAATAGGAATAGGGGGTGACTAGGTTGGCTCTATAGCCGACCTAAGCAGGGGGAAACCCTGGCCAACCAACCCAGTAAGGGGGCGACGGCCATTAAGCCCTAAGGGCTAATTTTAGACCCTAGCCATACTCCTTTATAAGATAAGAGTGACTTTATTATAATCTAGCAGGTTTTTATTGACTACTTCTAGGGAGATTAGGACTCAACCCTGTTGGAGTCCTATCACTTTCAGCCACCAAATCTCCCTTTATCCTTTCAATAGCAGCACACATCTCTTGCTGCACAACATTGCCATCTACCTTGATCGTGACCAGCAGCGATCCCTCACCGCACAATGCTGCCAGTAACAATCTCTCATTGCTATCCTCCTTGATCGCATCTATCAGTGATCTCTTGCGGCACAAATGCTACCAACAACGATCTTTCGCTACCAACTTCCTTGATCGCGGCCAGTAATAAATTAAACATGACCAGCAGTGGTCTCTAGCTCCATATTGCTGCTTCCCTCCTCTGGAATAGTTGTGCACTCCGTTGCCCCATCGTCCCTCTATCGTAGCCGCACCTTTGCTGCAACCATCTCCACCTAAAGCCACGAAGTTGCACCGCAGTCGCAGCCGACGTTGTTGCTGCCCTCTTCTTCCTCCATCGTCATTACTGCTTCTCGATTCAGATCCCTCGGCTGCCATTCCCCAATAGATATCAGCTACATGGAAATCGCACCACCGCAATCTCGACGACCATGTAGAATAATTGCAGACTCATAGCCAACGTTTTCGCTACCATCTTCTTCCTCCATCGTCATTACTGCTTCACGATCCAGATCCCCTTGACTGCCATCCTCTATCAACATAGAAGCCACTTAGAGACTTCGCCATCGCAGCCTGATGATTTTTGTACCAACATCGTAGCCGCCCTTTCTCGGCCTTTTGTTGCTACTACTGCCTTCAACCTGAAGATTGTAGCCACACTCTTCAATCAGTTTATTTGACAAGTTAGAAATCCCTACGTCATGGCATTGATAGGTCTATTCGAAGCCAAATTTGAGGCTCTCGAGATGCGTATGGATGCTAAACTACGTGCTCTCTTCGAGGAGTTTAGATTGGGCCGATCAACGAGCCCAAGAAGATTACAACATGGTGCAAATGCATATTGCAAAAAGAATGCACCGGAGACAAGAAGTGAAGTTAAGACATGGTAGCCCTACACCTCGATGAAATCAATCCCCTTCGTATAACATCAAGAAGGACACCTCAATCAAAATGCTTAGAGAATGAGAACCACATCCTGACCAACAACATATGAACCTCCAGCATCAATCGATTACAAGAACGTTGACAGACAACTAGTAAAGATCCATCAAACCTCCACCATTTAAGAGTACCAAATCAGATTTGAAAGGTTATCTAATCAAACTCGTGATTGGTCTGAAAAATAGCTATTGGGGACTTTCATTGAGGGCTTGAAGCTGGATATTTGGGGAGAAGTTAAAGCGTAATAGCCTGATAGGACATTAGTAGGGACGAGTCTTGCTCAACCAAGTAGCAACCAATAAAACTCTGTGAGATTGTAATAAAACCTGACCTAGTCACCTTCTATCCTATAAAGAAGAGTGGCTAGGGTTTATTATGGAGCCTTAGGGCTTCCTAGCTGTCGCCCCCTTTATTAGGCTGGTCGGTTAGGGTTTCTAGCAAGGGCGCAGGGATTGTGTAGCCACTTAGGCTGTCGCCCCCTTTATTTGAGCCGGTCGACTATAGGAAGGGCAAAATAAGGAATTCACTTAGGAAGCACCCCCATAAGGCTAGGGTTTGGAGCCATATATAAGCTTGTAGCCTTCACCTCTTTTCATCAAGTAAGTATCCACTTTATTTCAGCCTTGTGGCCGACCCTAGGAGGGAGGAACCCATATAGGGTTCCAAGGGTTGATCCTCCTCAAAGATCAAATCTCCATAGAGCTCCCATGGGGATCTATCATCTGGTATTAGAGCAGTGATCTTGCTATCCCTACTGCCATCTGCCATCTCCACCGATCCAAGCAATTCCCGCTGTAGATCAAATTATTCTAATGTCGCCTCCATCGTTTGCACTTAAGGTCTGGTAAATTCCTACCACCCACGCCTTATTGCTACTGCAAATTTCTGTCCTTATGTACCAAAGAAAATTTTCTATCCTTTCCTTTCTGTGAATTCTTTCCATCGCAAATATGATCATCGTTGTGAAGGGGAATTGCTGTAGAAAATTTTCAGCCACATAGAGGCTTGTTGAAACCGAACTTTTGAATACCTTTTTTACACAAAATTTTTACATGTTCTTATAGATCAACTTGGCTTCCATCTAAGATTGATCTATCATAAAATTCCTCTCTGAAACCAATTTTATATTGCTATAAATCCTCATCGCAAACTGTTGAAATTTTACGATGAAGATTCTGCCCTCTTTTTTTGCATCGATTTTCCTACTGTTACGTTACCAAAATTTCTTTGATCTGAATTACTATTATTGTCCTCATTTGTACTGAGGTTTTACCATTGAAATTATGCACCAGTTTCTTGTATTTCTACTAGGATTTACGTCGAGAATCTGCTTTTCAACGTAAAGTTTGTTTGGCAGGACAACATGTACGTAGCGTTCCTTCATCAAATTCTATCAGATTTTCCCGTTGTCCTTTCCAGGTTTGAAACTCCATCTTCCTCATCTTCATCCCCTACTAATCACAGCCCCAAATCTCTCAATTTTTTGTTGAAATTTTTGTTGAGAAACTACTATTTCTTTGACGACAATTCTGCTTCTGCGAAGACTGCATCTACCACAGTAAACCTTCACCAAATTCCCTGTAAACTTCCTGCCATTTACCACAAATCTGAAACCCTCTTCCTAACCTTCACCACCTACCATCACTGCCCCAAAACCCTATGAAACTGTATCCTAAACCACATCTAAAACAACAACCTAATAAGCCTAAAACCACAGCCTTCTACAACCAGCACTTATTCACAGCATACCCCCACCGATCTCTATCAAACCCTTGCTGCCATCAACACCAGATCCAAAACCCTTTTACTAACATTCATCTATTGCCATCATAGCCCTAAAAATCCACTAATATTGTAGCCAAAACTGCACCCAAAACAACCACAAAACAAGCACAAAAAGATCATAGCCTTCAACCTTCGGTCCACCAACCTTTCAGCCACTAAATCTCCTTTTATCCCTTCAACCGCAGCATGCATCTCTTGTTGCACAATGCTGCCATCTACCATGATTGCGACCAGCAGCGATCCCTTGCCGCATAATGCTGCCAGTAGCAATCTCTCACTATATCCTCCTTGATCGTAGCCAACAACGATCTCTTACGGCACAAATGCTACCAGCAGCGATCTTTCGTTGCCAACTTCCTTGGTTACGACAAGCAATAAATTGAACATGACCAACAGCGATCTCTCACTCCATACTACCGTTGCCCTCCTCTGCAACAGTTGTGCACTCCACTGCCCCCTCGTCCCTCTATCGTAGTCGTACCTTTACTATAACCATCTCCACTTGTAGCCATGAAGTCGCACTGTAGCCGTAGCCGATGTTGTTGCTACCCTCTTCTTCCTCCATAATCACTGTTGGCCCTAATTCAGATCCCTCGATTGCCATTCCCCAACAGATATCAGCCACCTAGAAGCCGCACCACCACAGCCTCGATGACCTTGCAGAATCACCGCAGACCCGTAGTTGAAGTTGCGGCTACCATCTTCTTCCTCCACAATCGCTACTGCTTCACGATCCAGATCCCCTTGGTTGCCATCCTCTATCAACATAGTAGCCACTTGGGGACTTCACCATTGTAGCCTAATGATTTTTGCAACATCATCACAACTGCCCTTTCTCATCCTTTTGCTACCACTACTGCCTTTAACCTGAAGATTGTAGCCACAATCTTCAATCAGTTTATTTGATAGGTTGGAGATCCCTACGTCATGGCATCGGTAGGTCTATTTGAAGCCAAATTTAAGGCTCTTGAGATGCGTATGGATGCTAAACTACACGCTCTCTTCGAGCCCAAGAAGATCACAACATGGTGCAAATACAGATTGCAAAAAGAATGCACCGGAGATAAGAAGCAAAGGTAAGACAGCCCTACACCTCGACAACATCAATCCCCTTCACACAATATCAAGAAGGGAACCTCAATCAAGATGCTTAGAGCATGAGAACCATATCCCAACCAACTACATATAAACCTCCAGCATCAATCGATTACAAGAACGTTGACAGACAACTAGCAAGAACCCATCAAACCTCCACCATCCAAGAGTACCAAACCAAGTTTGAAAGGTTATCTAATCAAACTCATGATTAGTCTGAAAAATAGCTATTGGGAACTTTTATTGAGGGCTTAAAGCCAGAGATTCAGGGAGAAGTTAAAGCATGATAACCATACACACTTATGGTAGCCATCTCCTTCATGCGACATCAAGAGCAACAATTGAACCATGAAGCCCGAAGGACTAGGGTCGCTCCTCGACCAGCAGCACCAAAGCTTTCAACCCTACCTACTATCAGCCGAGCCCCTCAGCTGAAGGAACTAACAAGAGAAGAACTTTACGATGGATCAACAAAGGGCCTATGTGGGCATTGCGATAAACTGTAGAGCCTAGAACACCATTGTAAAAAGGAGAGACCTCTGATGATTGAGCCCACTGAAGAACCTAAACTTGAGGATATGGCTCTCAAGTCCAAAGAGAAGGATACACCACAATCGGCCACCCACACGATCCATACCTTAGTCGACTACACAAACCCGCAGAAAATGAAGATTGAAGGGTTTCTTGAGTAGTAGCCCGTCATCATCCTCATCGACATTGGGAGCATGATCAACTTCATTAACATTAAGGTTGCTGCCCGTTTAATGCTCGAAAAAGAAGATTACAGTGGGTTCGACGTCAAGGTAGCTAACGACCGAATCCTGAAGTGCAACCATAAGTGCCCGTGAGTAAAACAGATTCTATAGGATCAAGATATAGTTGCTGATTTTTTCCTCCTTCTTGATGATTTTGAAGTAGTGATTGACACTGATTGGTTATCCACACTTGGAGATATTTCCTGAAACTTTTCGAAGTTAACTATGAAATTTTTTAGTGAAGGAAAATAGGTGATCCTACATGGAAAACAAGGGAGCAAAGTGACTATAATCACAACACAGCACTTGGAGAAGGTACCAAAAGAAGAATCAGCGACTTCTCAATTCAAATTCATGAGTTTCAAGAGATGAAGCCAAAGGAGATTGAAGACAAGAACCCTATCCCACAACTTGCTGAAATTCTAGGAGTCTCCATAAAACTGAGTCAACTACCTCCTATCAAGATTTCCGACCCCCCAATGCTGAACTGGCAGAAATTACCACCAGCTGATGCTCGACCAAATTACTACTCACACAAGATCGAAGCTAAGAGGGTCGCCCAGGAGATGACAGAGACATGAATTGTTTGACCATACTTTTTTCCCATTACAACACATACGTACATCCTTGTCTCCAGGGATAAGTTTATTTCTGAAGTGTTACATCCAGCCGAACCAACCATAGTTGCTGAAGCGACACTTCCAGATCTCAGGTGACTTCCACGACTTTCCCCAGGATTGGACCATGATGCTCAAAGTCTTCCTTGATGATGACCCTTGATCCATGGCCCAAGACCATGAGAAAATTGAGTCCCTCCAGTGGCAGAATCAGAGTAAGAGAAGGATTATTTACAGGACTCAACAAAACATTATCCCTCTCATTGTGAAGAAAGATATACCATCTTGGCCGAGTGGAACTATACCCCTCATGACCACGATGTCGTCCACACCAAATCATGGCCAGATGTTCATGATTGGAGCAGACATATCAACAGTTGGGATCGAATCACCCTTACGCAAGATGATCAACTCTTATTCGCACCGTGGCTTTCCCCACATTCTACACAAGGTTTCTAAAGGGGATACTAATTACTACTAAACTTAAAATCTAGCTCGATATATGTCCATGACACGAAAGAGAAGTAAGCCCAGAAAAATTACAATCCTTGCTCATGCCAGAATGGACTCTCATCATCCTGAATTATACCAGAAGGCAGTCACCATACCAGAAGAAAGATTGGCTACTACTAATGACTAACCACATGGTAGCCCATGTAAAGAAGAAACGACCTCCTGACAAACTTAAAGATTGAGCTTTCCTACACTTTCAGCCCTACCTATAGAAAATTTAACCCTTAGGAAGTGATCCCCCTGCTACTTTGGACCTTGCAAAATTGGGGATCATATTGGGCCCCCAACCTGAAAATCAGATCTGTGCACCAGATCAAAAATACAACTGATCCTCTAGGTATCCCACCTCAAATGAAAGTTTAAAAAAGATGAATCAGCCTAAATCTTTCCAACTAACACCCAAGCTGATGAGGAGGCCAAAGTTCAACTGACGATCACATGGAACACAGGATCATAACACATCATAGTCTCGCCACTACTACTAATGCTGGATCACAGGAGCTGAAGACTTGGTTCCTTGAGTTTATAGAACCTCAGTCTTAAGGAGAAAGTTATGAAGAGGACAGGCTTGATATGACCCTAATAAGGTTGGGTCCTACTCAACCAAGTAGCAACCAATAAAACCCTATGAGATTGTAATAAAATCTCACCTAGTCACCTCTATCATATAAAGAAGAGTGGCTAGGATCGACTAGGATTTATTTCGGAGCCTTAGGGCTTCCTTACTAGGCTAGTCGGCTAGGGTTTCTAGCAAGGGCGCAAGGGTTGTGTAGCCACTTAGGCCGCCGCCCCTTTTATTTGAGCAGGTTGGCTATAAAAGGGTAAAAGGGGGAATTTACTTAGGAAGCAGCCCTCTAGGGCTAGGGTTTGGAGCCTTATATAAGCTTGTAGCCTCCACCTCTTTTCATCAAGCAATAGGTTAGTTTATTTCAGCCATTTGGCCGACTACAAAGAGGGAGGAACCCCTAAAGCCTTCCAAGGGTTGATCCCCCTCAAAGATCAAAATCCTATAGAGGTCCTTTGGGGTTCTTTCATTGATTCCCTCGAGATTACACTAAGACACTGACTGGATCCCGATCCCCATAATAAGTCTGTCAGAGACTTCCGTTTCACGTGCCGAGGGTGTTACTTTTCTACAAAATCTATATGTTATTTATTTATGCTACATCTTTGCTTGTTAGAAACATGTCGCTTGTAAACCCCCTACGCAACATACTTGATGCCAATCGCCTCACTGGTCCAAACTATACAGATTGGCTCTGCAACCTAAGAATCGTTCTTATAGTGGAGAAAATCACATATGTCCTTAACACAATTTTGCCTACACTAGAGGAAGAGGCAAGTGAGGATGAGATTACTTGATATGTGAAGTATATTGATAGAACCCCAGAAAGAGCCCCTTGGAACGCTATAGGGGTTCCTCCCTCCTAGAACTCGACACAAAGACTGAAGAAAAGATTAATCTTGCTTGATAAAAGAGAGGGGGTGATAGGACTCCAACATGGTTGAGTCTTAATTTCCCTAGAAGTAGTCAATAAAACTCTGCTAGATTGTAATAAAGTCACTCATATCTCATAAAGGAGTATGGCTAGAGTTTAGATTAGCCCTTAGGGCTTAGAAGTCGTCGCCCCCCTTACTGGGCAAGTTGGCCAGGGTTTCCCCCTGCTTAGGTCGGCTATAGAGCCAACCTAGCCGCCCCTTGTTCCTATTAAGGTAGGATGGCTATAGGAGTGGAAAAAGGATAATTTCACCTAGATAAATGCCCTCTTGGGCTAGGACTTTGATCCCTATTTAAGATGTAGCCGCCCCCCTCTTTGAAAGCAATCAATTATCAATTTTATTTCAGCCTTGTGCCGAATCTAGGAGGGAGGAACATCTACAGTGTTCCAAGGGTTGATCCCCCTCAAAGATCAAAATCTATAGAGCTCCATCTGGGGTTCTATCATCTGGTATCAGAGCAGCAATCTTGCTGTCCCTAGAGCCATCATCCACGCCTCCACCTTCCTAAGCAATTCCCACAATTGCTACGACACGCGCCTCCACCTTCCTTACCGAGACACCTACCCTTGCTGCCATCTATCTCAGATCTAAAATCTATTTTCCTAACCTTCATCGACTACTATCATAGCCCTAAAACCACGCCAATTCATAGCCTAAACTTCACAAAATCGTAGCCCCAAATCTGCCCTAAATCGCAGCCTACTTCCATCCAAACCGATTCACCTTCCAACCGGCCACCCCCTTCTCCAAAACTCTCATGCCACTAACCCAACAACAGAAAAAAGATCTCAATATTACAGATCTTAAGGTGTATACTATGGCATCAGAGGAGGCTATCGATACAAAGCTTGAAGCCATTGAAAACCGCATGGAAGAGAAGATGCGATCCTTATTCGACGAATTCAACATAGGCCGACTATCAAGCCCGAGGAAGTCACACCATGGAGAGACTTCAGATCAGCGAGACGATCCTCAAGAGCATAGACACATCACCTCTAATCTTAATAATCCACACATGTGGGTTGACTTCCCAAGATGGGAAGAAGGAGACCAGGTCAGATGGATCTCGCACATGGAGTATTATTTTCGGTTCTATCGAATCGCTGATGCAACACGGGTGGAGATCGCTGCCATACACCTCGAAGGAGAGGCTATTCTATGATTTAATTGGTTTAAGCACACCCATGGAGGACTCTCTTGGTAGCGATTCAAGGAATGACTACTAGACCGCTTCAGACCAACCGATTTCAACAACATCGACAGACAATTGGCAAAGATTCGTCAAACCTCTATAATACAAGAATACCAAACAAGGTTTGAGCGTTTATCTAACCAAACTGAGAATTGGTCTAAGAAAAAACTTTTAGGTACTTTTATCGAGGGCCTAAAGTCAGAGATCCGAGGAGAAGTAAAGGCGCAACAACCATACACTCTTATGGCAACGATTTCCTTTGCTCGTGTCTAAGAAGAACAATTGAACCACGAGGTACGAAGGACAAGGGTTGCTCCCCGACCAGCGATGCCGAGGCCTACTGCCATCCAAACCCCTGCACCAAAAAAGTTGACAAGAGACGAGCTTCGCGAACGATCGACCAAGGAGTTATTTTGGCATCGCAACGAACCGTGGAGCCGCTAACATCACTGCAAAAAGGGCCGGCTCCTCGTGATTGAACCAGTGGAGGATGAGGACAATGAAACATCTGAAAAAGCCCTTGAACCTAAAGAAGAAGCCATGGAGGAAGAGTCCCCATCGGCCAACTACGGGTAGCACTAAAGTGCGATGAAAGTTGGAGGACTTCTAAAACAGTAATCCATCACAGTTCTCATCGACAACGGCAGCACCAATAACTTCCTCAATAGTAAGGTTGCTGCACGTTTGGCACTTCAAATCAAAGGTTGTAACAAGTTTGACGTAAAGGTCGCCGACGGCTGAATTGCGACCAACGGTGCCTGCGGGTGAAACTACTCCTCCAAGACCAAGAATCTTTAATTTTAGATCCTAAGCTTGCCCTCTTGCTGGATGAATTTGCGGATGTTTTTACGGAGCCGTGCGGGCTGTCCCCTAACTGGCAGCATGACCACCGTATTCCTATTCTGTCGGGCAAACCTCCAGCAAACTTGCATCCATATCGCTACCCTCACTTGTAGAAGGATGAGATCGAGAACATCGTTAAAGAGATGCTAGACACTGGGGTAATTTGACCGAGTTGCAGCCCTTATTCTTCACCGGTGTTGCTAGTGCGCAAGAAGGACGGTACATGGCAGATGTGTATTGATTATTGGGCCTTGAACGCTATCACCGTCAAGGACAAATATCCTATACCCATCGTAGATGAGCTCTTGGATGAATTAAAAGGAGCTCGAGTCTTCACTAAACTGGATCTTCATTCCGGTTATCACCAGATTCGGGTATGCATTGAAGACATTCCAAAAATTGCATTCCGCACGCATAACGGCCACTACGAGTTTCTGGTGATACCTTTTGGACTTATGAATGCTCCTTCTACTTTCCAAAGCCTGATGAATGACATCTTTCAGAGTTTTCTACGCAAGTTCGTATTAGTGTTCGTTGATGATATCCTCATTATAGCCCTACGCTTGATATATATTTTCAGCACTTACAAACTGTTCTAACAATTCTCCGAGAGAATACTCTTTATGTGAAAAAGTCAAAGTGCAGTTTCTTGCAGCCTAAAATGGAGTATCTTGGGTATATTATATCAGAGGATGGAGTGGCGATAGACTCGACAAAGATCGAGGCAATGCAAGGATAGTCGAGACCTACAAACGTACAATCATTATACGGTTTCCTTGGACTCATAGGCTACTACCAAAATTTTATGAAAGATTATGGTCAGTGCCCCGCTCACGTCCTTACTGAAGAAAGACTCCTTCTTATGGTCAGATAAAGCCTCTGCAGCTTTCGAGCGACTCAAGGCAGCCATGATGATGACGTCGGTCCTAGTGTTGCCCAATTTCGGTTGCACTTTGGTCCTTGAGGCTGATGCGTCAGGAGTTAGAATTTGGGCTATTCTTATGTAAGATAGTCGACTCCTAATTTACACCGAGGCTTCCCCTACACTTCATATGAGGTTTTTACAAGTGATACTAATTACTACCAAATTTAAAATATGGTTGGATACAGGTCCATGGCATGAAAGAGGAGTTAAACTAGAAGAATTACAATCCATGCTCATGCCAGATTGGGCTCTCATCATCCTGAACCATACCAGAGGGCAGTCACCATTCCAGAGGAAAGATTGGCTATCACTAAAGACTAACCATATGGCAACCTATGTAAGGAAAAAACTTCCCCCTGACAAATGCCGAAGCAGAAGAAAATTTTCTGAGAAAGATCAAGTCCCCCTACATTTCTAACTCCACCAGCATGAAATTCAAGCATCAAGAAATTGGTCTCCCTATTTCTTTAGGCCTTGCAAAATTGGGGATCATATTGGGGCCCCAACCTGGATATCAGATCCGTGCTCCAGATCAAAATTACAGTTGATCCTCCAAGTATCTCACCTCAAATGGAAATTTAAAGACGACGACTCAGCTCAAGTTCTTCCAACTGACACCCAAGCTGATGAGGAGCAGAAGGCCCAGTTCCCTGAGTTCATAGAACTTCAGCCTTGAGGACAAGGCTGATTTTAAGACGCGGATTTGATAGGACTCCAGCAGGGTCGAGTCCTAATCTCCCTAGTAGTCAATAAAACCCTGCTAGATTGTAATAAAATCACTCATATCTCATAAAGGAGTATGGCTAGAGTTTAGATTAGCCCTTAGGGCTTAGAAGTCGTCGCCCCTCTTACTGGGTAAGTCGGCCAGGGTTTCCCCTTACTTAGGTTAGCTATAGAGCCAACCTAGCCGTCCCTTGTTCCTATTAAGGTATGATGGCTATAGGAGGGGTAAAAGGGTAATTTCATCTAGATAAGTGCCCCCTTGGGCTAGGACTTTGATCCCTATTTAAGATGTAGCCCCCCCCCCCCCCCCCCCCCCCTCCCCTCTTTCAAAGTAAGCAATTATCAATTTTATTTCAGCCTTGTGTCGAATCTAGGAGGGAGGAACCCTTTACAGCGTTCTAAGGGTTGATCCCCCTCAAGGATCAAAATCTATATAGCTCCATCTAGGGTTCTATCAGGGGGCGGCTACATCATTATATAGGGTTCTGAACCCTAGCCCATGGGGTGCTTGCCTAAGTAAAATTACCCCTTTGCTAGTCGACATGCCTTAGTAGGAACAAGGGGTGGCTGGGTTGGCTCTATAGCCGACCTAAGCAAGGGGAAACCCTAGCCGATCAGGCCAGTAAGGGGGTGGCGACCACTAAACTCTAAGGCCCCAATCTAAACCCTACCACACTTTTTATATGATAGAAGTGGCTAGGTAGGGTTTTATTACAATCCCATAGAGTTTTTATTGATAACTTCTAAGGTGATTAGGACTCAACCCTACTGGAGTCCTATTAAGCCCGTCCTCTTAAAATCAGCCTTGTTCTCAAGGGTGAGGGTCCATAAACTCTGGGAACTAGGTCTTCAGCTCCTTGTAAGACTCCCAAGTTGTGTCTTCGGATGGTAAGTTGTTCCACTTCACGAGTACTTCAGTTGATGGGCATTGATGGTGCATCGCAATCCTCCGATCAAGTATAGCTTCAGGTTGGGCTTCAATTTCACCATCATTTGTAGTGTTCTGTAGCTGAGTCTGCGACAACTCTCGTTCTCCAATTTTGGCTTTAGCAAGGATACGTGGAAGACGGGATGGATATTAGTGTTATTTGGAAGTTTTAATTTGTATGCCACGACCCTAATATGCTCTAAAATCTAATATGGTCCATAGAATTATAGAGATAACTTCATCGATGCTCTGGTGTTGATTGACAACTGCTTGTATGTTTGTAGGCGAAGGTAGACCCAATCTCATACTAAAAATTCTCGCTCACTCCGGTGAGTATCTACTTGTTGCTTCATACGGGCTTGAGCGACAGTTAGGTTGTCCTTCAGCAGTTGCAGAAGCTTATCCCTGTCAATTAAATTTTGGTCGACATGATCTACTTTGGCCGCACCAGTTACATATTTCGGTATTACAGGGGATGATCGACCATATAATGCCTCATAAGGGGTACATTTGGTTGATGAATGATAAGTTATGTTGTAGCACCATTCGGCCCAAGGAAGTCACCTTGTCCACTCTTTGGGGCGGTCACTGGTGAAGCATCGTAGGTAAGTCTTGAGGCATTTGTTTACTACTTCTCTTTGGCCGTCCGTCTATCGATGATAGGCTGTGCTCATCTTTAGTTGGGTGTCTTTTAGTTGGAAGAGCTCAGTCCAAAATTTACTTATAAATACCCTATCACGGTCACTCAATCGACCATGGCATCCTATGCAGTTTTATAATATTTTTCACAAAAAGCTGAGCAATACTGGCAGCTGTATAAGGATGTCTCACAGCACAGAAATGAGCATATTTGGTTAAACGATCTACCACCACAAAAATCATGCTTTTACCTTGAGAAGGTGGTCGTCCTTTGATGAAATCCATGGAGATGTCCGTCCATGATAAGTCCGATATGGGTAGTGATTGTAATTTTTTCGGATTTGCCACTGTTTCACCCTTCTGCTACTGGCATACATCACATTTGGATACATAATCATAAATTAGTTTTTTTTTACCCTTCCAAAAGAAGTTTTGTTTCACCCTTAATAGGACTCCAGCAAAGTTGAGTCCTAATCACTTAGAAGTAATCAATAAGAACCCTGTGAGATTGTAATAAAACTCCACCTAGTCACTTCTATCTTATAAAGAAGTGTGGCTAAGGTTTATTTTAGGGCCTTAGAGCTTAGTGGCCGCTGCCCCCTTTACTTGGTTCGTCAGCTAGGGTTTTCCCCTGCTTAGGTTGGCTATAGAGCCAACCTAGCCGCCACCTGTTCCCTCTAAGGCAGGTAGGCTATAGAAGGGGTAAAAGGGTAATTTTAGTTAGATAAACACCCCATGGGCTAGGGTTTGCAACCCTATATAATGATGTAGTCACCCCCTCTCTTTTATCAAGCAATTATCATCTTTTATTCAGCCTTTGTGCTGAGTCTAGGAGGGAGGAACCCCGATAGCATTCCAAGGGTTGATCCCCCTCAGCGATCAAAATCTATATGGCTCCTTCTGGGGTCCTATCAGCTGGTATCAGAGCCGTGTTCCTGTTGCTCTGTAGACATCTCAGTCACCTCCACCTTTCCAAGCAATTCCCATAATTGCTTTTGACGTCGCCTCCACTGTCGCCCACCAAGCCGCAGATCCATTAATCTGCTATTGTCCCTTGCGTCAACAACATAAATCTAGTAAAAACTCTAAAGCCCATGTGCCGTTTGAGGACTATGACATAGTGGCCTAGTATGTCCATAGTCGATGAGTCGAGTGAATTATTATGGGGATAATAATTCACTATATCAGAAGGAGTTCTGATGGGAGTGACTCACAGCCAGCTCGGTATCGGGCCTAGAGGGTCACACACATATGGTGGATGCTTCAGCGAATAGAGGATTGTATGAAGATCCAATTAGCCCATATTCTCATTAGATAAGACCCTATATTGATGGGCTCCTTGATTAAGGCCCAATTATAGGCTTAAGGAGATTATTAGATAGAGATTTAATAATGCAAGGTTAGTGGGTTATTGGATGGAGATCCAATACCCACTAAGGAAGGAGCCCTAGGGTTTTGGTGGCTCTCTATAAATAGGAGGAGACTCATGGTTGATAGGCTGTAACTTTAGCCACCACCTGCTATTCTCCTCCCTCCCTCTGAGCAAGAGTTGCAAGATCAGATTGGAGGAGTTTTGCTACAGAGATTCATCGTGTAGATACCGCTAGAGAGGAGGATGCTTGACCTCCTTCATCTTCTCCATCCGGATCTGGAATATAGAGATATGCGATCTCCTTAGGTAAAATCAACCTCTCACACATCATGATTTTTTTATTTTTATGGTTTTTCTTGCAACCCCAATCTTTTGCATGACGATTTGATCTACTTGAGAAATCAGTTTTTATTTTTGAATTCCGCTGCGCATGTGATGCATCCGCTGAGGTTTCCCAACAGTTTTATGATGAAAGAATTACAATAGTATGCTAAGGGTTTTAGTATGGTTTTGTCAACAAAAAAATAGATGATGATTAAGGTCAGATCAATACAAAGTATTAGAGAGAATATGGCAATAAAATATGGCAGCAAGTTTTTGATAAAAACACGATAACAAAGTAGTAGGCGACTGTTTTGGCTGTAGCTTTACACTGTTGTTTGAGTCCGTTGTAAATATCAAGAAAAGGCTACGATAGTTACATCTTAATACTAGAGGGGTGCCTTAAAGATGATGTGGTTGGTAGTAGCAAATTCGGTAGGATATGGTGGTTTACGAGAATAAGAACGACAAAAGGTATAGCGACAGAATTTTTTTTCGTCAAAAATTTTAGCAGCATAGACATAAAATTTTTAGCAACTTGTAACAAGGATTTGAGTATAACTCAATAGGAATTTGCTGGTAAGGAAAAGCTAATGCTATCGTAAAATTTATGGGAGAATAGGGTGGCAAATAGTTCAGCAAAATCAAAGAGTTCAAAAGGTGTTGCGATAGATTTTTTTTCGTTCTAAAGTTTAACAATTTGGATGTAAAAGATCAGTGGTTTATATCAACAATTTTTTAATAGAACCCAAAGGAAATATGCTGATAAGAAGTACCAAAGTTGTTGTAAAAAATACCTAGAAAATAAGGTAGAAAAATAATGGTAGCAAGATCAAAGATGAGGCAGTAATATGTGGTTGAAATCTGCAGCGTAACTTTCATCGTAAAGATTGTAACTTTGCAATGACAAGTTTGTGCAACGTAAAAGATGAATATTTTTTTTGAGTTTTTGGGTTTAGGATAACTAAATTACAACAGTAGTAAGGTAGAATATCAAAACCTGATGCAATTTGTAGGGGGATCTGTGGTAGTTGTGATGACGGCGGAGTTTGGTGATGATCTTTAGCAATTATAGGAATTGTTTGGGGGGCTGGATGTAGATGATGGGCAGCTATGGAAGGCCAACGAAGCACTGAGGAACGTTGCTCTGATACCAAGTGTTGGAATCCTTGCGGGTTCTAAGCTTGGGGTGACCTCTATAGGGGATTGGCCCTCCTTAGAACTCTATAAGGGTTCCTTCCTCTTTGGTAGTTGGCCACAATGGCTGAAAAAGATTGATCTATTCATGATGAAATAGTGGTGGTTATATGAGTTTATATAAGAACTCAAACCCTAACCCCTAATAAGACTCCTACTTCAACTAAACCAAAACTCCTACTTCAACTAAACCAAGACTCCAACTCCTAATCTAACTCTTAACCAACCCTAGGGAGAGTCTCATATAAGTGAAACTTCTCTCTCTAACCCTAGCCGACTCCCCTTATCAAGGTGGATGTTCCATTGGGTTGATTACAACCTTGACTTGGTTGACTCCAACCCGAATCCAACTTCGACTCCAGTTCAGTCGAATCCTAACTCTACTAGGCTTTAGGTTAATTTATTATAATTGACTCAAATCTCCTCTTAGCCGACCTAATGTCAAGTCTATACTGGCCAACAAGGCTCAATCTAAGGACTCGACTCAATCGACTAGGAACCGACTCAACTGGGGTCCTAACATATTATTATCAAAATTTTCTCACATTATATATATATTATCTACTACATATATATTATGATGTCCTTGGATTTATGCAATAGGAATCAAATCGTTATGGGATAACGATAATGAGACTGATTCACCTTTAAATACATATCCTAAATAATCCTGGTCATAGGTTACTCGAGAGGGACATCGAGATAACCGGACAGACCGGTGTACTATATACCCGTCCATATAATAGAGGTGGCTAGTCTCATGGCCACTCGTGTAGGGACACTAAGGATACAATACAGGTGCTCATTAGAAAATGAGTTCACTGATAGATCCGGTTACAGAATACTGGATGGTTGATAATTCCTAATGTCAAACAATGATTTTGTAGTTCTAGTTGTGTGTCTAGTTCTTAGACTAGAGATACCAAGGATGTCTTGTTTGAGTACTTCTTTCTTTGACATGACTTACAGGTCTAGTGAGTTCAAAATCTAGTACAATCGGTTATCGAGATTGATAGCCAACCTTATGAAGGTAATTGAGTGTCAATACAGGATTATTCACTCTAGGTATCATGAGAGGAGAATCATGTGTGCTCTCGCTCAAACAAATCCCTGACCAGGGTTGTTCCGATTAAGAGAGGAGTTCTTTGGGAGCATCCGATTAGAGTGAGACTCAGATATATTTCGTATGTGACCTGATAGTACTATACTCAATATATGATCTCTGGGATATTAGATGGAT
This sequence comes from Ensete ventricosum, assembly GCA_029747655.1. Classification (NCBI taxonomy): domain Eukaryota; kingdom Viridiplantae; phylum Streptophyta; class Magnoliopsida; order Zingiberales; family Musaceae; genus Ensete; species Ensete ventricosum. Next base: position 21,844,616 of record JAQQAF010000001.1, on the reverse strand, counting down.
GAGGGACTATAGATACACAATAATTGATGACAGACAGGTCAAATGGATTAGATTCCCTATATTGTTTGGGGACTATAGCGTAGTGGCCTAATACGTCCATAGTCGATAAGTTAAGTAAATTGTTATGGGATAACAATTTATAGAGTTAGAAGGAGTTTTGACAAGTAGAACTCACAACCAGCTCGGTATTCAACTTAAAGAGTCAACACAAATAGTGGATATTTCAGCGAGTAGAGGATTAGATATGAATTATCCAATAAATCCATGTTCTCATTAGATGAGACTCAACATTGATGGATTCATTATATGAGGTATAATTAGAGACCAATTGAGATTATTAGATAGAGCTTCAATAATCCAAGAAGTGAGGATAATTGGATAGAGATCCAATACCCACTAAGGCAAGATCCATTAGGGTTTTGATATCTCTCTATAATAGGAGGCAATGGCAACCAACACAAGTGATAGGCTACCTCTTTGGTCACCCCCTCATATTCTCTTCCCTTCTACATCTTCTTAGATGACCATCCTCTCCCTACTGCTAGAGGGCGACGAAGAAGATAGCAAATCTTCTTCTACATTTGCTATAAGAAGGTGTGCAAGAGTTGTAGGTTGGCTATGATTAGAGGAGCATCACTGCCACGATCCACCATGTGGATACTACTAGAGAGGAGGACAGCTAACCTCCTTCATCCTCTCTGACATGATCTAAAAATTTAGGGGATATACAATCTCCCTAGGTAATCAATCTCAAACTAGTCATAGTTTTTAGGTTTTGCAGATTTTTATGCACCAATCATTGCATGACAACATGATAAATGTGGGAAACCAGTTTTATTTTATTTTTCCACTGTGTATGTGATGCTCTCATGATTTCCTAATATAGAATAGAACCTCCACACTCATTCTTTGATCGGAGACCTCACACCTCCTACAACTAAGAATCACTTCTAAACTTAAGGAGGAAGAGACTCAACCAATGCTCCAAAAAGCTACAACCTTTACAAACTTCACTATTTATTTCTTGCTCCAATACAAGCCTCAACGAGAGTATTTATAGCCCCAAATGGCTTCAAAATGGAGTCTAAAAATTCAAATCACCAAAAATTTTAGGGTTTGGATGATCTTGCAATCGTAAAATTAACACCATAATTTCAAACTTTCGGGCAATACTACCAATGCAAAATTTGAATTCTTAGTGATACTACTGGTGCCCTAGGTGGTACCATTGCCAGCTATGTTGATAGACACAAAACAATGGTTGTTGATTGTCTCGACAGTACCATTATCCAAGCCTACTCAAGGCCATTGGTTTGACTTCTAATTAGCCCAACTCAGTCCTTGTTCAAAGTACAATAGGTTTCTTGATAAGTTGACATGGTTTCGGCCCAATAACAATTCAATTTGACCCTAAAATATTTTGATCAATACTTAAACAATCCAACCACATATCTGGCATATTCACGAGGCTTTCAACAGGTTATCTAGTATTTTGTCATGTCATCCGATCATCCGACACTTTATCCAAACCTCCGATGCATCATCCTTTTCTTCGGCATATCATTTGATTTATCGGCATATCGATTTTCTCACAACATATGATCTTTTGGTGTAATACTCAATCCTTCCGACACGATGCCCAAGCACGAAATTCAATCTTTAGCACGTCGACCAATCCTTCGACTTGATGTCCAATTTTTGACATGATACATATCTAGCCCAATGTTTGATTCTCCAACTTTGACAATTTGTCATTCGATAGTTTGACTCCATGGTCGAAGGTTTTTCTACGTCAATTATCCCAATAGCATATAAGTCCATAAACTCATCAATTGATTTTATCATCAAAATCTAATATTCAACAAGATACTATTTTGAAATCATTTGGGGCTATAAATACCCCCAAACAGTCAGTGACCCTGATTTCTATGGCCTAATTAGTTTTTTATAATGAGTTAAATCCTAACTAAGCTATCACATGTCAGAACAAAATTTATTGGAGCTAATAATTTTCCAATCAATTACATAGTGATATCATCATAAAAGTCCTTATCAATTAAATTAATGAACATTTATAAATTAATTAAGTTAATTATAAAGATTAAATAAGTTAATTAACTCATCCAGCGTATAGCGTCATCCTGAATCATCAAAATTTGTATCAACTAAGCTAACCAACATATTCAAATTAAGTTATGTATAAAGACTAGATAATTAATTTATCGAGCATATATAGTGTCATCCTTGTCATAATCATCAAAATTTTTATCAACTAAACTAACCAATATATTCAAATTAATTTAAGTTATTTATAAAGACTAGATAGTAATCATTGTATAACGTGTATCGAGCCTCATATACATTTTGGGCTCATATGAGAATATCAATCCTAAAGTAAAGATTATTAAATTGCAAACTGAATATAATGTGATCTATGAACGTTGTTCAGCCTAAATCCTTAGTCTAAAATAATTTAAGAATGGTACACTTATTAATTTTTTATAAATTAAGATAAGGTTAGCTCACTTTCCATGCAAGAATAAAATCAAAATGTTATAAGTCAATATTGATTCAAAGTGGATTTGACATCATAACATCTCTACGAAAAATGAAACAACTGCACTTATGAGTAGACAACGAACACCATCTTCAGGATTACGAAGGCAATTTATAAGTTCTTCCCTCCTCCCTCCCCCTCCCTCCCCTTTGTTTAACACCAATAAATCTATTGGGACAATGGTTGTACAATCCTTTATGGATTTCTTGCATTACGATCCTACATGTTCTCATTTTGTTGGATTGAAGCATCAGATGAACATTAACTGTGGCAAATGGTCTATATATAATAAATACAACGTGAGAAGTCAACATAAAATAAGGGATGTCTATTACGCCACCGGCAGTAGGCCCAATGATTTCGCCGAGGCCTGTGAGGATGCAGCACCACAACACGCAAGTGTTTGGGAGTCCTAGGAATTATGTGACGGCCCATTAACATGTCTCCGGCTGTTGACTCCAAAGTCCACGACATAACAATGCAACCTTTCAGTTCCTCTTTAACTATTTATCATTTGCCCCAGCTAACAATAACGCTGATCTGAGGCTGTAGATGAGACATTTTTAGTCTTTTTCATTAGCCCGTAAACACATACTCAACATGCAGGCATTTGATCAATCTGATGAGTAGCTAATAAACTAGTGAGGCACGTCTGCAGCAGCACGGAAAGAGCTGCTGTTCTCAGCTCTCTTTTTTGCACGCAACAACAGCAGGACCAGCTACGGCTGCTGCTATCTGTGCTTCCTTCCAATATACCTAACAAAACACGGGATTAACTGATGCATACACGCAGAGAGTAGATCACCTGTTAGAATCCTGCAAAACTATTTCTCTCTCTCTCTCTCTCTCTCTCTCTCTCTCTGGCATCTGATGAGTTCAGAAAGCAGCGACCCATTAGTGAAGTCTCAACGGTATCACTCGGGGGTTTGCAGAGGCGAAGTATGTGCAGCTGCATGCGCAGCTAACCTTTTTTTTGTTTCTGTATTCTGGATTCATTTTATTCTGCATTGTTTTGTTCAGTCCAGCCTATGCATGGATGTGCCATTTGCAAATGCATCAGGGAGACGTTATTGGTAACAGCGAGCTCTTCTTTAACTAGAATGGTTGGCTTTCATATATAGGTTATGATATATACCACCGAAACTAAGTATGGCAAGTGAAGGAAGTATCGGAAATAATTCAAGTAGTTAAGATGATGATGAGATCAATTTAGATAAGGATAAGATTTATTTAGATGTGATAGATTTTTTATTATTTAAAAATATCTGTATTCTGTCTTTTAATCATTATAAATAGGTACTCTTGGTTCATTTTAGAGTACTGCAGACTGTTGATTGAAAGTACTTCTGGTGTCTTCTACTATTCTCCTTCTCCCTGAAGTTCTGCAGAAAAGCCAACGTGGTATCAGAGCCTGGTTCAGATCAAAAGGAGTACACCGATCAAAAAGAAGGGAAGACTAATAGATCCAGAAAAAAAAAGAAAAAAAAAGAGAAGATTGCAGGTCTTACAAAGATCATAAGGATTATGGAATTTGGTAGAAAATGGTTTTGTTCAGTATGATCTGCAAGATTCCAGTATTACAAAAGATCAAAAAAACCAGATGAAATAAAATATACAAAGAGATGCAGAAGCTTGGAATATACTAAAAAATGTGTTTGGAGGCACAGAGAAGGTAAAAATTTCAAAGCTTCAAATTCTTCGTCGTGAATTTGAAACACTTATGATGAAAGATTCGGAATCTATTGCTGATTTCTTTTCAAAAGTTTTTTCTATTGTGAATCAAATGAGATCTTATGGTGAAAATCTAAAAGATCAAACTGTAGTAGAAAAAATTTTACAAAGTTTATATTCAAAATTTGATATGATCTCTACTGTTATAGAAGAAGCTAAAGATACAAGTACATTATCTATTGATGAATTAATGGGATCTCTTTTAGTTCATGAACAAAAATTGAACAGATCTTCAGATGAAACTTTGGAACATGTTCTTCAAATGAAGATAGATCAGAAGAAGGAACAAAAAGAGAATTCATAAATCAGATTTCAAGGGAGAGATCAAAAGGACAGAGGACGAGGCCGACCAAATGAAGGTAACAAAGAAACTCAAAAATATTTTTATTGCAAAAAAATAGGGCATATTGAAAAGGATTTTTGGTACAAAAATAAAAATCCAAATGTTCCTCTATGTTCTTATTGTGGAAAATATGGACATTTTGAAAAAGATTGTTGGAACAAAAATCAAACAAACTATCATGAGGGAAAAAATGATGACAAAAGAGATGAAGAAAATATTTGTTTATTAGCATCTAATAAAAAATATTCTAGATCTGTTTGGTTTTTGGATAGTGGATGTAGTGATCATATGACAGGAGATAAAAGTCTCTTTCAGAAACTTGATGATTCGGTCAGATCTACTGTGCAGATGGGAAATGGTAAAAAGGTTCAAGTAAAAGGAAAAGGAACAGTTGCTATGAATATAAAGTCTGGTAAAAAAATTATTGATGATGTGTTATTTATTCCTGATTTAAAACAAAATCTCATTAGTATAGGACAACTAATGAGAAAATGATATTATGTTATTTTTTATGAAGAAAAATGTCTGATTTATGATAAGAAAATTGGTAAATTGATAGCAACTGCAAGGATGATAAAAAATAAAATGTTTGTCTTATTATTTTCGGACTTCGCTACTCCTATCGAAGAGTCAACATTATGAAAAAATAGTTATGATCATTTAAAATTCTGTAGATCTATGCAAATTGTCTCAGATAATGCAGGTCGTAATGTTGATGACACACTTATACAGAAAAGGGGTGAAACTTTAAATTCAGAGGACAACAATGAAAGTACAGATACAGAGTTGGTAGAAGTTTCTGATGATGTGAAGAAAGCAAAGAGAAAGAAAAGAAAAATGAAGCTTCCGCATACAAAATGATTCAATCCTATAAATGCAGAGTCATCATCATATCATCAAAGATGACTACCAAAGAGAAAAATGTCAAGAGAAACGATAAAATATTTCAGGTCAGAAGTTCTCAAAAATGTGTGGACCGAGAAAAAACATATGACAACCGCTGCAGCAATGAAGATAAGCTTACCGATATTTTCATAAAAATTTTGGAGAGAAAAAAAGATTACTTGAAAATAATTTTAAATTATAACTATTTGAATTAAGGGGGTGTGTTGGAAATAATCCAAGTAGTTAAGATGATGATGAGATCAGTTTAGATAAGGAGAAGATTTATTTAGATGTGATAGATTTTTTATTATTTTAAAATATCTGTATTCTGTCTTTTAATCATTATAAATAGATACTCTTGATTCATTTCAGAGTACTATAGGCTGTTGATTGAAAGTAATCATGGTGTCTTCTACTATTTTCTTTTCCTCTTTCTGAAGTTCACAGAAAAGCCAACAGGAAGAACATGAATAGACTGTAGGCCTTGCCAGTAATAATGATGAGGAAGAAAAAGAAGCATGAGAAGAAAGACAAGTGGAGGTGTAGACAAGTGGAGGTGTGTAGGAAGAAGGAAAGAGAAAAGCCAAGAAGAGGGTTGAGGCCTTCCATTGAGGAGCATGGTCCTCAGGCTACTTCCCTATTTATTGCCTTATGCCTGTGTCTATTGGACATGATTGCACAACATAGTAGCGCACACTGCACAGACAAGGCTTTCCTCATCTGAATCAATGTTCACAGAGGGAGGGATGGAGGAGGAAAGTGAGGGGTGGAATTAGCCTGATGAGGTCCCCTACCCTACCCTCCCTTGAACTGGCCTTCATCTTTAAGGCCATTCTCCACCAAGCTTCGTAGGTGCTCACTTCGGAGGAGAGACGGCTTCCGATATTACCTCGACCCATTCCTCTTAAAAGTGGCAGTACCCACGCGTAGGCATCTATCTACCACATGATGGTTTCAGCGGTCCGTGAGGAGTTAAGAAACATATTGTTTGGGAGTCCACGTCATATTGTTTGCGCTCCTTGAAAGTGGCATTCCCAACTTGTTTGATATGGGAGGGACAAGCCTGTATGGGTAGAGCTATAATTGGTGGTCCAGCCTCTGCACTGTCTACTAGTATCAGACAACCCCACTCACTCATTGGTGTATTTGTGACTCACATAAGACATGTACTAAAACATCAGTAGAATATAACAAACACCGTGCATCCGTCTTACTGATAAGGTGGGCACCGTAACGTTAAGTAGTTCCACCTCATTTGTCACATTCCACAAGGGTCCCCCTCCATTGCATGTCCGAGGCACACATCACGAGGGCCTTAAAAAATCTGATACGGGTCCACTGTTCCATCGGGATTGTAGTCGGGAGTGTCAGGTAGTGCCTTAGCTTTCAAGTCCCTGAATTAAATTAAATTAAATTTTGTTGTGAATATAATAACTCTCTAAAATGGGTTTATTATTTATCTGTGACGGTACATTGCTGAAAAATCTTTCCAAAAAAAAATGGTGAATATTTAAAAATTATAAGGTACTATATTATTTTTAGTTTTGGTAAGGTATTAATTTTAACTATGACAAGAACTGGTATCTTAACTAATTTTTTTAAACAATATGCTATCTAATCATATAGTTATTTGATGGAACGAACGCTTCTAGGAAAGGGGTCTTAATATTTTCAGTTTTTATTATCTAGTATTTAATTTGAGATTTTAATTAGTTTGTCAGTTTCATCTTTGCTTTTTTTTTAATTATGATCTGATATATCTTCTGTAAAAAAAAATTGAGAACATGATCATTTATTCAAATTATAATTTTTTATGATAGCTACCATAATGAAATCGTGATTTATGTAATAATATTTTATTTATAATAGTAGTAATTATGACGATAGGGTTGTAATAGTAATTAATATGATAATGATGATAATGATATAAGTGCAAATTATGAATGAAAATAGACATGGCATCATATAGTAATAATGATTGTATTTAATAGTAATAGTGTGTGATGATGATGGCGCAAGTGTAATGTTGGGAAGGGTGATATAGTAATGATGACAAACTTAAATAAATACTATTTATTATTTTTAAATATAAACATACTATTTATTATTTTTAATCTAGTTTCTATTTTCTTAACAAATTTTCCACAGGTAAAGACACAGATTGCATATGTATCTCAATTATAGAATAAGGTGCGATGAAAAATATGTGACAAAGAGTAGGGTTTTAGTTGTAGAAATGAAACAGTTTGCACATAGAAAATATAAGCTTGCCGAAGATTGAAGTCTAATTGATATTTGAAGAAAGCAAACAATATAATAAATATAAAATTTGGAAGTAGTAAGTCTGATTGTTGGAATTAGAAGCCTATTCGAAATCGATGGAGATCCTTTCTTTAAATCAATCCTGGGTTAAATCTTCTTAACACCACCAAGTGAATGTGTATTGATCCTTGTAAAATAATATTAAGGTATATTCTTGATAATGCACTTATGATACTTAAGTTAGTGTGAGGTTCAAACGATTCAATTAATCTTTTAAATAAAAAGAATTATATATATTAGGAATAGCCCTGACCATAGCTTGGTTAGAACCGATTGGAGATTATTTGGTTTCAATTTTTTATTTTATGAAATCAAAATAATGATTAAGCGATTAAGCATAATAAAAAATAAAAATATAACATATAATTTTTTGTGGTATAGTCGTTAAATGGTTAGTTCTAAACTAAATAACTTGACTTTAAATCTTATAATTATCATTTATTTGATTATATTTTTATTTTTATATTAAATTATTTTATGTTATAACACTCATTAGAGTTATACATCTTTTTGTTATAATTTTAAAAATAAAATTATAAATATATTTTTATATTATTTTAAAAAGGATGATTCTAGTTTCGGTATCAATGATTCCAATTCTAAGATTAATCATAAGTGATTTAGTTTTTATTTTTGATTTAAAAAAATCAAAATTGACGGTTCTAGAACCACCACTGATTGTGAATGTACATAATGAATCCTTTTATAGAAATCTTCAAGAACTATTATAATAAAGTAGGATTTGAAGTAAGTGGTGAAAAGAGCAAAACAATCAGTGAGGAGGCCTCTGGCTGAAGCTCTCAATTATGAACTGGCCCTTCTTACACTGTTCCAACGACACAAGTACGCCTACTTCATACATTAACTATGCCTTTTATCCTTTTCGGTTCAACCCATCACTTGCTGTCTATGCATGCTTATTAATATCCAACTTTCATCGTAGAAAATATTCACGATTATACGGGACAATAACTGTTTAATTTACTATTTCACCGATTATCGGATTTCTCATATTTTTCATAAGAAATGTTGTAAACGGATTGGCTGTAATAAATCTTCTTGTCTTGACGTGTATACTGATTATTATTTTTTATTAGTATCTATTTTAAAAATAATAATACAATTTCTGTACCAATGATTTGTGTGACAGCAAACTATACACTCATTCCATGAGGTACGCGAAGCTAATGAATGCCACCGTTAGAGAACAATGACACAAACTTTTGTCTTTTTTTTATTATTATTTTTTTGGTAAGGCCAACTTTTCATTCAATATTATCAAAAATCTGTTAATGACATTAAAAGAGTAATAAAATATAATAATATTTTTAATTAATTTTAAAACTCTGTCGATAAATCAATACGTTTTAAAATTTTGATCGATGAAATTAAATTTATAAATAAAGAGAATAAAATATATCACAATTAAAGGGCAAGAGTGGTTCAATCTTCTCGACCTACATCCACTCTCAATTTCTTTTCGCTCAAGGTCATCGGCTTTCACTATCGATCTTCTTTTCTACAAGGGAAGATTAACTATCTTTGTTACAAGTTTCTTATTTTTCAAGCTAAGGAGATAACATTCACACTCCTTTTTTACATTAAGATATCTCACATTCTACAACTTTAAATTATAACCAGAATCAAGAGGAGTAGAAGACTCAAGCTATGTTGAAAATAAGAATTTATAATTTTTTTCTCAAGAATAAATATTCCAATAGTCAAGCCTAAATGAGGTATTTATAGATACCAAAAGGTTTAAAAAATGAAGGTAAAAATTTAAATCTCCAAAATTTTAAGGTACAAGTGGTTCTATCGTCGGCACGATGTGGTATTATCGTTGCAACCAGTGGCTCTAGTAGTACGACAACTAGCCTGGGTGGTCTTACCACTACCCTGGGTAGTACTACCATTGATATAAGTAGTACTATTATCGGTATAGATAGTACCATCATCAAAAATATTAAAAAAGTATAAAAAGTATTTTTCAACTGACTCGGATATTACTATCGCTTGGACTTGACATAGAGCCGCTCAAGCGTGGTTTAGGCCTTCGATTTGTCCTTATAACAAGCCTAATTGGGCAATGGTTCAAGCCTAATAGGTTTATTCACAAGTTGGTATGGTTTTAACCCAATACCAACTCAAATTTACCCAAAAAATATCATTCAAGACTTTAGAAAATCAACTACATATCCGACATATTTAAGAAGCTTTTGGTATGTTGTACACTCTTTTGAAATATCAAATAATCTTTTAGTATTTCATCCAAACAAATCTATGTCACATCACCCTTTCCTTCGGCATATCGCTTATTCCACCAACATGTCGACTTTCCTATAATATCTGATCTTCCAACGCAATATCTGATCCTTTCGGTACGATGCCCGAATCTATAGCATGAAATTTGATCTCCGACACATCGACTAATCCTCTAGTTCGACGTCTAATTTTTAACATAATAATTTTTCAACGCAAATGTACGACTCTCTTGCTCGATAGTTAGCCCTTCGGTGAATGAAATTTATGTTTGAAGTCTTTTTTTATCACTTATTTCAAAATAATATTAGTTTAATAAACTCATTAATTGATTTCATTATCAAAATCTGAAATTCAATAATCTCTCTCTTTTTTATAATGAGAACTAATTGATGACGAATTTTAATAAGACTCCTCTATCTATTTATTATTTTAAAATATTATGATAAAATTGAACTCAAATGATCATATATCATTTTAAATACATATACTAAATTCAAGTTGAAAGAAATTTCATTTTGTTGATATTATGATTCAATCATTCAACCCCAAATATTAATGTTCAATTAAATTTTAAATTTTAAGTTATAATCATAATCATTTCAAGTTTTAAATTTTAACAATTATAAATGTGTAATATCAATCAAAATACAACTATAATTTAACCATTTATATAAATCACATAATAACAAAAACATCATAAGTAAGATCTCATGATTCTTCTTGTTAATGCATGAGTCACCATTTTTCCCCCTTTGTCATTAGCGTAAAAAATGTTGAATCTCGGATTTTGATGATGAGATCAATTGATGAGTGTTTATCTGACATGTGTGTTAGAGGAAGATTTGCAAGTCTAACTATGACATAAGCAATAAAGTTACAACCAGATGATGGGCCAAGATCAAGCTTGGGCATCGGGCTGGGTTCGGACGATGCAGTGGGATCTCGCCGAAGTTCGCTAAGAGATTCGCCGAAGGGATCGGGAAGCTCGCTGGGAACACGTCGGGAGATCACCAGAAGAAGACCGGAAAACTCACAGCAAGAATGTCGGAGGCTGTCAGATTGGCAGGAGTTAGGTCTTGATTATCTTGATTGGTCATTAAGTGTTATAATCATTGAGTCATAGTTAGGCTTTAAGTCTAAATTGAGTTGGATTTGGAATGAATCAAAATCAACTCAATAAGACAATCGAGTCCACTATTGGGGTTTGATTGAGCTTAGGGTGAACTCAATTGGTTGACCAAAAGGTTAGTCAACATCAGGTTCAAGCCGGAATTTAAAAAGTGGAGGGAACCACTTTTGCAAAAATTCCGACGGAAAAATTGCCAGTGAGCAACGGGTGTACTGCCGCCACCCAAGTTTTCGGGCAGCTGACGACGACTGACCCGGTCAAGCTCGGTGATTAAACCGCCTGTACCCTAGAATTTAGGTACTTTGGGCGATTGACCCGCCCAGGGCCGGCGGGTAAACTACCTGTACTGTGGTGTTTGGGCGGCTGAGGCCCCCAGGTCGGCGGGTAAACCACTCATACCTGGTTTTTTTGGGTATGCTTAATTTTTAGCTCTAATTTCTAAAGCCACTTAGGGTCTATAAATACCCCAAGTATTCTTGCATTCATAACAACTCTTTTTAGGTAATTAAATTATGTGAAAAAGAAATTATGTGTGATTTGTAAGAAAAAGAAAAGGAAAGAGAGTGATCGTAGAGTTAGAAATTTTCTCAAGTCTCTCTTGTAAGCAAAGTGTAAGGATTTGATCTTCACCCAAAGAAGATTGGTAGTGGATACTGGTGTGCCTCAAGAAGGAGGACTCAGGAGTGGACGTAGGCCTTTGACGCTGAACCACTATAAAAAATGTGAGTGCCTCTTTGAAAGCTTACATATTCTTATATTAATACTTCTGATTTAACTCAATTCCATGAAAGCAAAGTTTTCACGATAAGTTTTTTCCTTCAAATATTGCTTATCTTTCTGGTTTGTTCATTAACTTAGCAACTTTCTTTTAATCACTCACTCCTAAGAACGAAAAGCTTATGATTTTCTATCTTGGTTTAATCGAAAAGTTTTTATCTAAATCTAAAATTTATATTTGTACTAATTTACATTTCCTAGCTTAGGAGCTTACAAAAAATGGCTAGAACAATATTGAATGAACATAGTCTTCCCAAATATTTTTGGGCCAAAGCCATTAATACAGCATGCTATGTTTTAAATAGGGTTATAGTAAGACCAACTCACTAAAACTCCTTATGAATTATGGAATGATAAAAAGTCTAATATTTTTTATTTTAAAATATTTGATTGTAAATATTTTATTTTAAATGAAAAGCATATTTTAGGTAAATTTGATGTAAAATCCGATGAAGACATTTTTCTAGGTTATTCTTCTATTTCAAAAGCTTATCATGTTTTTAATAAAAGAACATTAGTAATAGAAGAATCCATTCATGTTGTTTTCAATGAGCTTTCCAAATTTAAGAAGATTGATTTTGATGATAAAATTGATTTTGATACTTTGAATTTAAAAGATAACACTCCTAAAAGTAACTTAGATGTATCTACTTCCAATACCTTACCCAAGGAATTGAAGTGTGTGAATGATTATCCTAAGGAGCTTATAATAGGAGAAACATCAAAAGAAATTCAAACTCGGTCTTCTTTTAAAAAAAATTATGCAAATGTCGCGTTTCTTTCTCATATCGAGCCAAAGTGTATTGATGAGACCCTAAGAGATGATTCTTGGGTTAATAAAATGCATGAAGAGCTTAATCAATTTGAGAGAAATGAGGTATGAGAGCTTGTTCCTAGACCTAATGACCATTTAGTGATTGGTACTAAATGGGTATTTAGAAGCAAAAAAGATGAAAATAGTATCATGGTTAGAAACAAGGCGAGATTAGTGGCCAAAGGTTTCAACCAAGAAGAACGAATCGATTATATGAAACATTTGCTCATGTGGCTAGACTTGAAGCCATAAAGATACTCCTTGCCTTTGCTTCTTTTTAAAATTTTAAGTTATTTCAAATGGATGTTAAAAGTGTTTTTCTAAATGATTTTATTTCCTAAGAAGTGTATATTGAACAACCCCCCGGCTTTGAAAATAATCTTCTTCCTAATCATGTTTTCAAACTTACAAAAGCTCTCTATGGATTAAAACAAGCCCCTTTGGCTTGGTATGAAAGATTTAATTTTTTTCTTATTTTAAATAAATTTTCAAAAGGCAAGGTTGGTACCATATTATTTTTTAAGTATTTTAAAAATAATTTACTTATAATTCAAATTTATATTGATGATATTATTTTTGTATCTATAAATGAATCTTTATGTGAGTCTTTTGCTAAAGAAATGAGTCAAGAATTTGAAATGAGTCTAATGGATGAGTTAACATTCTTTTTAGGATTACAAATAAGACAACTTGATGATGATATTTTTATTAATCAAAATAAGTACACATTGAACTTGATAAAATAATTTGGGATGGAAAATGCTAAAGCATTAAACACTCCCATGAGCACATCTACAAAGTTGGACTTAGATAGTGAATGAGAAAACTTTGATAAAAAAACTTATAGAGATATGATAAAAAGTTTATTATGCTTAATTGCTACAAGATCGAATATCATGTTTAGTGTTGGATTATGTGCAATGTATCAATCTAATCCAAAACTCTCTCATTTGAAAGCAATTAAATAAATTTTTATATACTTAAAAGGAACATCTAAACTAGGATTATGGTATCCTAAATCAAAGAACTTTGACTTGATTGCCTATTCTGATGCTGACTTTGGTGGATGTAGAATAGATAGAAAAAGCACTATCGAAACATGTCATTTTTGGGGCATGCACTTGTTTCTTGGACTTCCAAAAAATAAAATTCAGTAGCTTTATCTACTGTGGAAGTAGAATACATTGCAGCTAGTGCATGTTGTGCCTAAGTCATTTGGATGAAAAACACACTAGAAGACTATGGAATAAAATTGAAAAATATTCCTATAAAGTGTGATAATACAAGTGTTATATGTCTAACCAAAAATCCTATTCAACATTCAAGAACTAAACATATTGATATTAGACATCATTTTATAAGAGATCATGTAAATTATCAAGATATCTCTTTGAAATTTATTGACACTAAGCATCAATTAGCAGATATTTTTACAAAACCCTTAAATGAAGAACAATTTAATTTTCATAGAAGAGAACTTAGAATGCTAAATCATGAAAGTATATGATTTGCTAATCTAGATTTTATGATGATAATAATGTTTAAAAAATTATCTTATTATGAAATTATCTTATTGTTGACATGAATTATCCATCTCATTATTTATAAAAAAAATTTGCTAAATTACATGAGATGATTTTAAAATACATGAGTAGCTCTTAAATTCTTAAATCTTCTTTGATTTCTTGGATTTTTGAGCTTATCTTTAAAACTTTCTTTTCGAAATTCATCTCTACAAAATTGAAAACTCTTGTTAATAATATTTTTGCAACTCCTCCCTTGTTTTCTTTCCTTCTTTTTCACAAGAGGAAGAAAGTTCTTTATGAATCATATTATATTTTAAAAAGGGGGAGCAAAAACTCATAAGTCTAAAATCCTTAGTCTCACTTCTCACATTTTTGTTAATGATAAAGGGGGGAAATGGGTGTTGATGATTTATGTAATTGAATGGATGTTGATGACTTATGCAATTGAATATATGTTGGTGACTTATGTAATTAAATGGGTGTTGATGATTTATGGAAAAATTTTAAATATTTTAAATTCATGATAATCCTTGATGCATTATTGACTTGATACTTTAAAAGCATATTATTGTTGATATATACATGTTTTATTGTAATCCTTGAAATTTATGATAATCCTTGATGCGTTTATGATATGATATTTTAAAAGCACATTAATGTTGATATATACATGTCTTATTGTAATCATTGAAATATGATTTGCTTGAAATATTGATTGCCTTAATTCACTTGAATTCAAGAGTGAGTGTTTCTCTTAAATTTAAGTCCTTTTTCTCATGGCATGAATTTAGAAGGAGTTAGGATTAACTCCCATCATCAATTGATTGTCATCATAAAAAATGGGAAGATTGTTGAATCTCAGATTTTGATGATGAGATCAATTGATGAGTGTTTCTCTAACATGTGTGTTAGATGAAGATTTATAGGTCTAACTATGACAGGAGTAATGAAGTTACAACCAGATGATGGGCCAAAATCAAGCTTGGGCATCGGGCTAGGTTCGGATGATGTAGTGGGATCTCCGAAGTTCACTAAGAGATTTCCCGAAGAGATCGGGAAGCTCGCTGGGATCACGCCGGGAGATCGTCGAAAGAAGATCGGAAGACTCGCCGCAAGAATGCCGGAGGCTGTCGGATTGGCGGGAGTTAGGTGTTAATTATCTTAATTAGTCATTAAGTATTATAATCATTGAGTCATAGTTAGGATTTAAGTCCAAATTGAGTTAGATTTGGAAGGAATATAAATTAACTCAATAAGATAATCAAGTCCACTATTGGGGTTTGATTCATCTCAAGTTGAGCTCAATTAGTTGACCAAATGATTGGTCAATATCAGGTTCAAGTCAAAATTCAAAAAGTGGAGGGAACCACTTTTGTAAAAATTTTGACATGTAAACTACCAGTGAGCGACGGGTGTACCGTCGCCGCCTATATTTTCGGGTGGCTGACAATGGCTGACCCACCCAGGCTGGGCGGTTGAATCACCCGTACCCTGGAATCTGGGTACTTAGGGTGGTGGACCCGCCTAGGGCTGACGGGGTAAACCGCTCGTACCCTGGTGTTCAAGCGGCTGAGCCGCCTAGGTCGACGGGTAAACGGCCCATACCCGATTTTTTCGGGTATATTTGATTTTTTAGCTCCAATTTCTGAAGCCACTTGGGGTCTATAAATACCCCAAGTATTCTTGCATTCACATTAACTCTTTTTAGATAATTAAATTATGTAAAAAAGAAATTATGTGTGATTTATAAGAAAAAAGAAAGTAAAGGGAGTGATCTTAGAGTTAGAAATTTTCTCAAGTCTCCCTTGTAAGCAAAGTGTAAGGGTTTGATCTTCACCCAAAGAAGATTGGTAGTGGACGCCGGTGTGCCTCAAGAAGGAGGACTCGGGAGTGGACGTAGGCCTTTGACGCTGAACCACTATAAAAATTATGAGTGATTCTCTGCTTTCAATTGGTTACATATTCTTGTATTAATGCTTTCGATTTAACTCAACTCCTTGAAAGCAAAGTTTTCACGATGTGTTTTTTCCTTCAAACGTTGCTTATCTTTCCGGTTTGCTCATTAACTTAGTAACTTTCTTTTAATCACTCACTCGTTTCACTAAGAACGAAAATCTTATGATTTTCTATCTTGGTTTAATCGAAAAGTTTTCATCTAAACCTAAAATTTACATTTGCACTAATTCACCCCCCCTTCTCTTAGTGCCCATTGATCCTAACAAAAAAAAGAGTGATATCATAATACTATTTCTTCCCCTTTGTATTAATTTTCCAATTATATAAAAATATTTTGATATTATTATGCAAGAAGGATTTCAATATTGTTGCATTAAAGATAAATTCAAGTTATGGACATCGAGAGGTCAATTGATGACAGAGTCTTAACAAGACTTCTTGTATCTATATGCCATCTTAAAAATATAATGAATTTAAATTTAAAATAATACTTTTTCGATGATAGTCTTGAATTCAAGTTGAGACATATTTGATTTTGATGATATTATCGTTGTAAGCCTAAATATTCAATCAAATTTTAAATTTTAATAAATAATTAATAAAGGTTAAGCATGAGTCACTACTAATAAAAAGTTATAAAAAATCACAAGTCTTTTTATTCAACAGATAAGCTAGACATGAATCAGTACTTCTCTCGCTTTGTCATAAAAAAAAAAAAATATGAGTTACTTCTTCTCCTTTATCATAAAAAAATGGAGTATACAAATCATTAATACAAAATAGTCAAAATAAATTTCAAGTTATGAATACCGAAAGATCATAATTAATTTGGATAAATCTCCTTAATCATTAGCAAAAAGAAAAAAATTATAGGAGAACAATAATAAAAAATCTTAATTCATCAAAATAAATCTCAAGTTATGAACACCACAAAGTCAAGTGAAAGATCATGGTTTGTTTAAATAAATCTCTCATTTAGCAATTATCAAAATGAAAGAATCATAGGAGAATAAATAGTAAAATATCTTGATTCATACCAAATAAATTTTAAATCATGAATACCAAGAAGTCAAGTCAAAGATCATGATACCTTTGGATAAATCTCCCCATTAACAAAAAGAAAAAAATCATATGAGAATAAAAATCAAAAGGTCTTTACTTATGCATTTGAAAGATTCAATATGCATAATTCTCTTCTAATAAAATCAAATTATTCCTCACTTAGTGGTTTAGTAAAAATGGTTGCTAACTGATGTTTTATGTTAATGAAATCTAAACATATATCATGATTACTAACATGATCACTAATAAAATGATATTTGATGTAAATGTGCTTAGTACTAGAGTATTGAAAAGGATTATTTGTTAAACAAATTACACTAATATTATCACATTTTATAGGGATATTTTTCAGGTAAAGTACATAATCTTCTAAAGTGTTCGTCACCTAAATTACCTACGCACAATATTCACCTATCGTAATATATTCAACTTCAGTTGTAGATAGTGCAACATGATTTTACTTTTTATATGACTAAGAAACACATGCATAACCTAGAAATGGACAAGTTTCCGAGGTACTTTTCTTGTCTATCCTATATCCCAAAAAGTCAGCATCAACATAAGTAATCAAATCAAAGTTATTAGATTTAGGATATAATAATCTTAGAGATAATATTCTTTTTAGGTACCTAAAAAATTCTTTTTACTACTTTAATATGAGATTGTTTGGGATTAGATCAAAATATTATACAAAGTCAAATATTAAATATTATATCAAGTCAAGTTGTAGTGAGGTATAGTAAATTATCTATCATGTCTCTATATATTTTATAATCAAAGTATTTCTTTTATTATTCATATCTAATTTAATAGAAATACTCATTAGTATATTGATAACGTTAGCATTGTCCATGTAAATTCATTATAATAGATCAAAAGTATACTTGAGTTGATTAATAAAAATTCTATCTTTAGTGCTTACTTTGTAATCCTAGAAAAAATATCAAGTCATCCATTAAACTAATTTTAAATTCTTTGCTCATTCTCTTGGTGAATGGTTTCTATAAAGATTTATTGGTAGATCTACAAATAATATCACTAATATAAATATGAATCATAAAATAATATTATTAAATATCTAATAAATAATATTTGTGTGGATCTTGTCTTTTAAAAATTATTATGAATACGAAAATAGCTAATACCAGGCCCTAAGGACTTGCTTCAACATATAGAGAACCTTAGATAATTTATAAACATGATTTGAGAAAAGATTATTTTCAAATTCATATGGTTGCTCAACCTAAGTTTCTTCGAAAATAAAACTATTAAGAAAAATACTTTTTATTTCTATTTAAAATAATTTAAATTTTTTAAAATAGACATAGACAAAGAATATCTTTATGGCTTCAAGTCTAGCCAAAGGAGCGAAGATTTCTTCATAGTCTATACCTTCTTCTTGATTGAAATATTTGACAACTAATCTTATTTTGTTTCGAACACGATATCTTATTTATCTTACTTATTCCTAAAGATCCATTTAGTACCAATTATAAGATAATCACTAGATACACGAATAAACATTCAAACTTTGTCTTTTCGAATTGATTTAGTTTGTCATGCATTGTCGAGACCCATGAGTTATCTTTAAGTGCATCATTAATACATTTAGGCTCAATTTAAGATAAAAAGATATATTTTGTTATATATTTTGATCAATGCATAAATATTTTTTAACGAAGAATAAGTTTAAATATATTTTGATGTATCGTTAATAATTAGCTTCTTAGGATGTGCATCTACATATTTTCATTCTTTGGATAAGGCTTTTTTCGAAGTAGATGGATCCAAGTTATTTTGGAGCGAAGAATCCTCGTTCAAATTTAATTTACTAAATTTAAAATTATTATCAAAATTATTATTTTTAGTTGTGATATATTCATTAAAAATAATATGAATAGATTCTTCAATGATTAAGGATCTTTTATTGAAAACTCGATAAACATTAGATATAGAGGAATATCCAAGAAAAATATCTTTATCAAATTTTGCTTCAAAATTTTCTAATGCATCTTTGTCATTTAAAATAGAATATCTGTAATAAAAAACTTTGAAATATGAGATGTTAGGTGTTTTAGTATAGCACAATTTATAAAAATTTTAGATAGATGAGGTCTTATAAAGATCCTATTCATGACATAGTATACCGTGTTAACGGCTTCAGCCCAAAAGTATTTCGGTATATTATATTGATTAAGCATTATCCTTTATAAATAAGGTTGTAAATATTTTTCCATAATCAATGAATGAAGAATCTTAGTTTTAACCAATAGGCAGAAACCCTAGGAGGTAGATCCCCTCGAAGAGATCGATTATCCCCTTTTCCACCCTTTTCCTCCATGATAGAACCCTAGGGTCCTATCAGTCATCAGCTTGTTCTGAAATCACTTGGCTTTGACAACTTCACTTTGAATTGAGTTTTCCTCAAATAACTCCTACATCTCTACATGTTGATAATATGAGTGTCATTCAAATTGCCACTAGTCCTGTGCGTCACAAAAGAACAAAACAGATAGAGGTGGATTTTGTCACTATATTTGAGATATTTGATTTGATCACATTATCACATTTCCTCCAGCTTCAATAGAATTTCAAACTACAAAAAATTTTAAGAAGTCATTGACGAAGACATGACATCAATTTTTAGTTAACAAATTGGTGCTTGTTGATTCACCACTAACATCAATTTGAGAGAGGATGTCAAATCTAATATGATGGCTAAGGGTGTTCAATCCGGTTTGAATTGAACCGAATCATTTTTTTGATTCAATTCTATTAAAGTAAGGTAGTTTGAAATGAAACCGATTTAGATATACCTAATCAAACTAATTCAAAACTGGTTAAAACCAATTCGGTTAACCACTTTATGATTTTAAATAATTTAAAAATATATATTTAAATAAATCAATTTAATTTAATTAAACTAAATCAGAAATCTTGATTCAATTGAGTAATACGATAAGATTTATCAAATTGAGCTCATGTCATATATAAAGTTGGGTCTTTGGGCTACTTTAATTAATCAGTTTGAATCGGTTAAATGCTTAGGATAGTGAACTCAATTAGATTAATATCTTTTAAATTAAAATTAGTTTGATTCAGTTCAAACTGAATCAAAGGATATCCCAAAGTAGAACTATTTATAGCCTTCAAAACTAAATTATTGATGAATCTATTCGATTTGATATTTTGGTTCAATTTGAGTACCCCTACTGATGACAAAATCTTAATAATTATTTAGTAAATTCTCAATAATTATAATATTAAATGTTGGTAAAATTTTAACCAATGTATTGTATGTATGTATAGTAATTTATTGTAAATATCCGATCATTACAATTGATTGTAACTGTACCTAAAGGTTTGGAAAAACTTTACACATGATTGTATAAAGTTGCATCTTGGAGATAGAGAGGACACGTTTTAGACCTGGTTGTTGTTTTTGATAGCATCAAAGTGATTTTGAAGTTTCATCATGTGAGCTAATGCATATAGATTAGGGTGACATCTTGGAGCTTTTATCCTTAATTAGTCAAGAAGAGTATCACTCATGAAGTTCTTGTTGAAAGATAGCAAGAAGAGATAAAGCTAGGAAGATTAGGACAAGACAAAATATTTATTTTTCTTATAGATATATTATATTAATTATATTTAAAATAAATTAGTTTTTTTAAAAAAAATATTTTAAGAATCAATAGTCAATTTGATTTGTCCTTCTATAGACATTTAATCTATTTTTCCTCTTGATGCAATGGACCTCTTTATAATACTTTAACAAGTTTAATTCTAACATTCTACATTCTTAAACTTGTTCAATCTAACATGTCAAGTTTCTTTCGAAGTTGTTGAAATATTTTGAATTTGAGAGGCTTTATGAGTATATCGATCACTTGTTCACTTATCTTGACATAAAGTAGCTCTACTTTTTTATTTTTGACATTATCTCTTATAAAATAGAATCTTATATCGATGTGCTTTTTCATGGTAGACTGGATTATTGGCTAAGACAATAGCTAATTTATTATCAACATAAATCCTGCTTGACTTCTCCTATGACATATGAAGTTATTCGAGTAGTCTTAGTAGCCATATTAGATGATAAACACAAGAAGATGTTATTATATATGCTGCTTTATAATTTGATAGAAGAACGATATATTATTTTTTTTAAAGACTATATAAATGTAGCTTCACCAAAAAAAATACAAATCGAGTTGTATTCTTTCGATCATCATAGCTTCCAACTTAATCACTATCACTATATCCAATGAGCTCCAATGATGAATAACACATTCCATACTCAATTGTCCCTTTAATATATCATAAAATTCTTTTAACGATATTTAAATAAGATGTCTTAGAAGCTTATATATATCTACTTATTAAACTAACTCCAAATAATATATTAGGTGGACTACATATCAAATATCTTAAACATCAAAATAGACTTTTATAATAAGTTGGAGTAATTGATTTATCCTCACCTTTCTTGTTCAACTTGGTGCCATATTTCATAGGTGTATTTATAGGGTGACAGTCTTCCATAGAAAACTTCTTTAGAACCTCATTTGCATAATTTTCTTATGAGATGAAAATTCCTTCATTGTCTTGTATAACTTTAATACCGAGAAAATAAGTCATAGGCCCAAGTCGATTATCTCAAACTTCTTCATAGAGTACTTCAAATTTTTAATCATACAGATATTATTAATTATAAAATTTAATCATCTATATACAAGCATACAAATAAGATATCTTTATCAGAGTTGAATTTGTATGGAGAGCATATTCATATGGATAATTAGAAAAGTTATTTTGAATAAAATAAATATTTATTCAAGAACTTCATGCTTGTGGAGCTTGTTTAATCCTATAAAGAGTTCTCTTTAACTTGTGTACCTTGTCTTCTTATTCATAAATAATGAAACTAAGGGGTTGTTGAACATATACTCATTTTTCAATAACTCTATTAAGAAATATTGATTTGATATTCATTTATAAAAAAATTTATTTTATTTGAGCTACCAAGGTGATAAGTAATCTTATTATCTCTAGTTGAGCAATTAGTGTGAATACTTCTTTGTAGTTGATTGCACATTGTTGTTTGTATCCCTTTGCAACCAACTATGCCTTGTATTTCTTTACCTCCCCTTGTGTAATTCTTTTTATTTTGAAGATCTACTTAACATCGATCACTTGGCGGTTTTCTGGAAATGTAGGAAGCTCCCATGTGTCATTTTTGTTAATAGCATAAATCTCCTCATTCATAGCATGTGGCCATTTATCTTCTCTACAAGTTTCTTTGAAGGTTAATGGATCATATCCTACAAAAAGATAAAATAAAAAAGGTTTATCATTGTTAATATCAATCCTTTGAGTTACATCATGTAACTCATGAATCATTCTTGTCCTTTTTACAATCGGACTTCTTAAATCATATGACCTAGCCAATCTAGGTAATGATTCAAGCAAATACTCTTCGGTGCTTGCTTGTATTATATCATCCTCTTCTAAAGTCATAGCTTTCTTATGTTGCTCATCACTTTTCCATTCCAAGTTTATTAATAATCAAACTCCACTTCTCTTAACGTCATAAATTTGTTTGTAATATGATTGTAGAGTTTATAACCACTAAAATTCTCAGCTTAACCTAACAAGATGCATTTTTAACTTTTATCCTTAAGTTTTGTTCTCTTTTTTCTTCTGGTATCTTGGCAAATGCAACACTTCCAAAAATTCTCAAATTATTGACTTTTGGTTTGTGTAACCTCCATACTTCTTCTAGTGTAGTATTATCAATTTGTCTTGTTGGAAACATATGAAAAAAGAACTTGGGTAAATTCTTAGGCAAATTCTTTAAAAATTAATTGAGAGCTTCTTTTGTCTTTCAAGTGGAAAGTGAGTTTAAAGAAAGGGTTGATTGAGCTGTAAAGGTTGATCTCTGAGCTTAAGAAAAGAAGAGTGTAAAGGTTGTTCTTCTAAGTTTGTGAAAAGGAGAAAAGTGTATAAAGGGGTGTTTGATCATTGTTTGTGAAAGAAGATCGATAGTGAATACCGGTTGGTCTCGAGTGAAGCGGGATCAAAAGTGGACGTAGGTCAAAGTTTTGATCGAACCACTATAAATACTGTGAGCATCTCTTCCTTATCCTTCTTTCTATTTGCTCTTGATTTTAGTAGCTTATATATAACTAGTTCTAAGAAAAGCTCAAGCTTCTCCATTTGGTTTTAAATCGTTATCTAATTTACTCTTAACAAATTCCAACTAAAAGCAATTTCGATTTTCGTTTTACTTCAGGTAAAGAGTTTTTCTTTTAATGCTTGCACTAATTCACATCCCTCTCCCCCCCCCCCCCCCGGCCTTCTTAGTGCCAACTCTATTCTAATAATTTTGCAACTATGATCATTAGTGAAGGTAAGAAAATACCTACTTCCTCCAAGTGATACTAGACTGATAGGGCCACAAACATCTGAGTGCATTAAATCAAGTCAATGTCATGCTCTTTTTGTTCTTTTTAAGTTGAAAGTTTTTCTTTCTTGCTTGCCCATGATATATACTTCACATAACTTTGAAGGACAATCATTTTTTGGTATAACCATATTAAACTTCTCTAGAAGTTTTAAATCCTCAAAATTTAAGTGAGCATATCTAAGATGTCATAATATAGAAATATCCTCAATATTAGTTATAAAATAATTTGACTGATAAAAAATATACAAATATAGAGGAAATATTCTTCGTCATTTTCACATATGAGATTAATGTTTTTATTCTTATCACGAATTGAAAGAGTCAAATCTTTCATCTAAATATCACAACCTTTTTCAAGTAATTGTTCCAAGCTTAGAATATTATTTTTCATATCAAGAACATAATAAATATATGATACCAAATGTTAAAATAGATAAGAAGAAGAGATAGTGCTATCACACAAATGAATATTAGGATAAGACAAGATATTCATTTTATTTTTCATTCAAAACTCTTTACAACTTCAAAAAATTGTGTTTCATGACCCAATATATGGTATTTATATCATTCCATAGATATATTACATTAATTATATTAAACTGAATCACTCTTTTCTAAGAAACATTTTTCAAGAAGTAATAGATAATTTGGTTTATCCGTCATTTAATGCTTTTTCTTTAATGAAATGAACAAGTATAAATCCAACATATGTAAACATCAGCCCAATGGAAAGGCTTCCATATAGTTAGTTCCACAATCTAATTTTATTGTAGTTACAGCTTCATGGAGTAAGTACTTCGAATACTTATGACTCATGTTGGTATATAAGAAGCCGATGATGATCATACATTGATTGCTTGTTTCTTTAGTATTCATCAACCATACATTAAGTAAACCTATCCTACAAAGCAAGCTGTTGATTTGCAGTGATCTCATCCTCTTTCTTCTTTATGAGAATTGATCTTATTGTCAGTACAGATCACAAGAGAGGGAAGTGTTCATTTTGTTATGCGGCAAGGTTGACTTCCTCTCTGGCAATTTCTATCAGTCAGATGGTCTCTCTTTGATCACTGTCACACTGAATCCAACGTGCTTACTGGTCCTGAAATATGTTATGGTGACAATAAACTAAAAAACAAGATAAGGTTGCACATAATTTTCTTACTCCGTGTAGCAAGCTTGAACCCAATTGAGCTCGAGGACCGGCGTTCTTTGTTGGATGATGCGCTTAAGCATTAGGAAATCATTTTTCTGGCAACTAGTTGTGTTAACCTTGTTGCAAATATGGTAGTGTTTCATCGTGAGAAGAGAGGTAGAGAGAGGCAGAGAGAGATGTAACTAGAATTGTGTCTCCTGGAAACTTATATGGTAGGTTAGTAATAGAACCAACAGTGCAATCAATGTGATTGTCGCATCTTATACAGAAAACTTTATAAGGTTTTACTGTTGAAACATGGATGGATCTAACCCTCGCGTTACGTAGCTGACATCATGTTCATTATATGATTCTATTTGTAATTAATTACTCTTTAGCAGTCAGAAAAGCATTTAAAATGCCATCAAAATGGCCAATGGACAACCCATATTTTCTTGACTAACCAAAAGAGTAAGAGGCTTCACGCATTACCTGATGTAGGTTCCTAGCTAGCACTGCTTCAAGCACTTCATAATATGATGCAAATCGCTGAGTTTGTGCTTGCACGTTGTCTCATCTCCCCTTTTAGTGACAGCACAAGAACATGGTAGCGGAGAAGTAGCAGGAAAGAAGAGTTAGGTCTTAGTGCATACTGTATAGCATTTTTTTTTTTTTTTGGTTTTTGGGACACCCTTTGTGTTCTTGGTCCGTACACAAGGAATTCTTTTAGTAGCAGCATCCTGTATCACATCTTTCCTCTTTCAAACCACCACCTACACACCTATATCTTCCCTCCCCAAGCAAAAGTAGAAACCCACAGCCTAATAAATTCGATGGTGGACAAGAGGGAGTAGTTTTTATCGACAAGAGGGCGTAAACAATGCTGCAGCTCATTTAGAGGGCACCGAGACGAGTTGGCGGACGTGAGAAAAAGCCACAGCCAGCCTTCCCTTTCTTTATGTATTAAACTCCTTGTGGTGCCCTTAAACTAATCCCCACTTCTCCCGCCCCTTTGATTCGGTCCATCGGCCGACGTAAGGCGTTGTTTGGCAGCAGACATTCACTGTCAGTTTAGGGCAGATTCACCGATCGGTGAGAGAGGAGAGGGGGAAGAAGGAAGAAGATGTGATATGACTTCGGTGAGTTCCACGAATCACATCCGGTGAATAGTAAGAGGCGTATACCGAGGCTCTTCTCGAGAAGATAATGTATTGCCATAGGGAGAGGAGATGACATAGAATAATGGCTGTCCTAAGACTGACGTCGCTCATTCTGAATCTTAAATTTTACATGTTAAATTATATGATTTTATTTCATTAAATATGATATATTATAAATTTGATTAGATTCTAATTATTGATATCGATTAATAAATCTCGATGGATTCCAATTAGATTCTCATTACTCAATACGCGACTTAAAATAAAGAAAGAGATTATATATTTTCTCTCATCTTCTCTTATTTTTTTTATTTTATCATTTATAATGGTCATATAAAAAGATTGGAAAATAATAATTATAAATTTAGTTCTCCTTGTCATAACTTTTGGATCGTACATACGATGATGCGTTTATAGATCAAATAAAAAAATTTTGAATGATATTAAAAGGTACATACATACATTTAAACTTCATTCTATGACTATTTGATTTTTGTTTTTGATGTTAACAAAAGTATGATTATAATTTTTATTCTTACAATTAGTATCAAAGTTGTATTTTTAAACTCAAAATAACTTAGACCATCAAGAAATTCTAGATCTATTTATGTGATTAGATTTGTTCAAATTTTAAATTATTATTTTAATCTCAAATTAATATTATTTTCTGAATTAATGTATGATGCATTATGTTCGACATTTGAATCAATTCCACCATGCTCTTCACCTACTTGCATCTGATGTAGTATCATGAGTGGAACCACAACAGAAGTATGTTGTCCGTATTTGTTTGATGAGCTATCATTGGTAGCTTACTGTTGCCAATAGCAATGCTAGGGCAATCATGGCAACAGCTATGCAAATGGCAACATTGCTACATGAAGTGATGGTTACTTGTGTGTAGTAGCCTAGGCACCGTAATGGGCGATGAGGACTTGTATGATCGTGATGCCCACATGTGGTTGTGGTGGAACATTGCATGGATTGTAAGAGTCATCGATCCACCATAGAAGGAGTTCAAGCTAACGACGCATAAGGGATAAACGAGTGCGCACTGCATGAAGCCATAATAGGCTATGACAATCGAGGAGAAAAAAAGGCAATTATTTTGCCCTTATAGATTCTTTTAATTTCAATTGATGTCCCTCGATAGTTTTGTCCTTTACAAATTATATACTTTCAATATATATCCTACTAAAATTATGGTTTTACCATTCAAAATCAAATACTTTTTACTTATATCCTTAATTATTAAATTGACTAATTTAGCATGCTTTAAACAAATTTTAACTAAAGCCTAGTTTTTATCAATCTATTTCTAAATTGGATTTTGACTGAATGATTGATTTAATTAATTTGATTTGTTGGGTCTAATCTTGGCAATTCAATTTTGACTCAATTTTAGGATGTCTAATTAGATAAAACTGATTGGCCCATTTAGGTTATTTATATTATTAAAAATATAAATTATGATATTCTTTTATAATTTCCTCATATGACATCTTGATAATTTTTTTACTTATGATAATTATTTTTTAATTATTATTCTTTGGTATTTGTATAGTTATTCACATATATATATTTAAAATTATTAAGTAATATTTATTTTTTGCATAAAGGCATGATTTATATTTTATCATGATTATGTTTATGATATGAGTTTTTTCTTTTATGGTTATTAATATTTAATAACTATTACTATTATTATTTTATTATTATTAAACTATTTTTGTATAATTAGATTAAAAAATATTTAATGAATATTATTTGTAACTTATATATCTAAGTTTTATCTGACTAATAGTTGTCAAAGTGACCCAGGATAGTAAGACTATAGATATGAACTATAATAAATATTTTATTATTTATAAAATATTTTAAATTATAGTTTATATTAGGCCAAAATTCTTATTGACCCTATGTTTCAAAATCAAAGTCACCCCCTCATACTTTAGAACTCATCTAAGTAACCCCCCGTACTATGATTTCACATCATCAAAGTCACCTCCCGTACTTTAAAACTCGTCTAAGTGACCCCCCGTACTATGTTTTAAAGTCAAAGTAAATCTCGTACTTTAAAACTAGTCTAAGTGACCCCTTGTACTATGCCTCAAAATCAAAGTCACCCCTCGTACTTTAAAACTCGTCTATGTTATTCCTCATACTTTAAAACTCGTCTAAGTGACCCGTCGTACTACGATTTCATATCAAAGTGGCCCCCTTTATTAGAAATAAGGTTATGTCGTTAAGTAAAATAATTTAGGAGATTATTTGTCAACAAAATACTTTAAAACTCAAAAAAGCATATATATTTTTACCTTTAATTTATTTATCAATAAAATTATATAAATCGCATATCTCAAGCAAAGAAAAAATAAAAAGGCAAAAAGACAGCGGAAAGGCGAACAAACTAATGCCGAAGAAAAAATAAGAAAGGCATAAAGACAACGGAAAGATGAACAAACTAACACCGACAGAGGTTGATGAAGAAAGGTAGAGATCGGAGTTATAGAAAAGAACGCCGATAAAGGTTGGAGAAGAAGGATAGGAGAAAATGGATTAGGGCTTTGAGACTATTTAGTTGTAATCCTCCAATAAAAATAATCTCCTAAATTATTTACCTAATGATATAACCTTATTTCTAATAGAGGAGGTCACTTTGATGTAAAATTGTAGTACGAGGGGTCACTTAAATGAGTTTTAAAGTACGAGGGGTAACTTTAATTTTAAGGCATAGTACGGGAGGTCACTTAAATGAGTTTTAAAGTATGAGGGATGACTTTGATTTTGAGGCATAGTACAGGGGGTCACTTAGACAAGTTTTAAAGTACAGGGGATAACTTTTATTTTGAGATATAGTACAAAGGGTCACTTAGACGAGTTTTAAATTACATGGTGACTTTGATGTGAAATTGTAGTACAGGGGTCACTTAAACAAGTTTTAAAGTACAGGAGTGACTTTGATTTTGAGGCACAGTACAAGGGGTTAATAAGAATTTTGGCCTTTATATTATTGTATTAATCTTAGTTGTTAAAGTGACTTAAATCAATAACTTATAAAAATATATTAAAGAATTAGTTCTTTTAATACTATAAAAATAATATGTATAATGAAACAGATAATTAGGAGACTTATATAATCTAAAAAATGAATCTAATATGAATGATTATATGATAGGATAGGATGATACTATTTTAGATATCCTTATAGCTTAAGATTATATATTCGATGGTAGCAACACTATTTCACAAGAAGGACATTAATCCTCTATGAATAATTTTGAGTTAACACTGTATATCAATATTTTGCCTAAAAGTGAAACATGCATGATATCAATAGTTCATCATATTTTAGAAACTCAAAGCATTGATAGTGCTTTATGTTTTACAATAGTACTTTATGTTTTACAATAGTACTTCCTTCCATATACTCATGCTCTTAATATCCATATACTCCATAGTTCAAATTATTTAGAATGACTAGGGTATATGCTCACACTAGGTATATTAGATTTTAAGGTAACATTACTTATTGAAAGACTTATAGACTTGACTAATAAAAGAACTATGAAATAAACTAATAAAAATTAATAATGTTAATAAGAATAGCAAATATAAATAACATAAAGACTTCATTACCATTTATAATAAGTATAAAAATATTTGGAGGCTATAGAAGATATTTAAATATATTGATAAATCATTGATTGATACATTAATGAAATAACCGACTGCGGCTCAATATGGTGGCACTCGAGCGATTTAGGATCACATCTTCAATATGATAAGCATGTGAAACTTAAAGTATTAGGCATAAATATGGATAAGTCTTTCTTCGTGCAGTTCATTCTTAACTCGCTTCCTCCCCAATTTAGCCTATTCAAGATTCATTACAAAACAAATAAGGATAAATAAGATTTGAATGAGTTAACTAGTCCATATATTCAATGAGAATTAAGGTTAAGATAAGAAAAATCTCATAATGTATTGATTACTACTCAATGAGTTAGTAACAAGACAAGAAGGTTGAAGCATCATCCACTAAATAAAAACATAAAGAAAAATACTATAAAATGTAAAGAACTCCTTTAGATTGTTTATACTAATATATGCAAACCATTCCATATTCTTTATTTTAATGGAGAGAAATATTTTATCATATTTATAGATGACTTATCAAAATATGACTATATGTATCTAATACGTGAAAAATCTCAAGTTGTTAACACTCTGAGGTGTACACAAATGAAGTTGAAAGATAATTATATAGAAAAGTTAAAATTATCTAATATGATAAGGG
Organism: Ensete ventricosum; assembly: GCA_029747655.1. Lineage (NCBI taxonomy): Eukaryota > Viridiplantae > Streptophyta > Magnoliopsida > Zingiberales > Musaceae > Ensete > Ensete ventricosum. Next base: position 21,814,188 of record JAQQAF010000001.1, on the reverse strand, counting down.
TGATGAATTTTATGATAGATATGATGAGTTAGGTTAGAATCCTAATCCTTTTGCTAGATTCCTAGAAATGTAAAATTTGTGCTCAACAACCTTCTGCCAAGTGCATCGTAATGTAATGTATTGCTGAAATACAAAATCATGATTAGGAGTATGATGAGTTATTAATTTGTAGTTAAGTTGATGTTGGGTAAAGCTTTTATGATAGCTATATATATTTTAAACAAGGTTTCTAGTAAACCGATTCTACCAACTCTATTTGAGATGTGGACTAATAAGAAATTCAGTTTGAGAAATCTACATATATAGGGTTGTCCATTAGAAATAAGAATTTTCAATACAGATAAAAAGAAAATGAATTCAAGTACTATTTCTAGGTATTTTATCAATTATCTAAAATAAATCCAATAAATATATATTTTATTACCCAAAAATAATACGAAGACAGTAGAATCTAGTAACATAAGATTCCTACAAAATAATAAAATTAGTAGGAGTAAAAAATTTTAAAATATTAATTTTAATATAAAGGAGATACAAGATGATACTTCTTTATCATTTATTATTTGAGAGTTTGTTATTCTTCAAATTATTGAACAAATTGATGATGGTAAATAATAAAATAATATTAATAAACTCTCATATGATTTTAGTATAATTGCTAATAATCTTGTAAAACAATCATAATCGATAGTACCTCAACGGAAAATGAGACCTATCAATTCTAATAATATATGATATATGTAAAAGAATAAATTATGATAAAGGAATCAAAATGGGCCCTTATAATTTTAACAAACCATGAAGAACAACAATTCTAAAAGATGGTATGATGAAAGAAAGAAGAATTAAAATTAATGGAGCAGAATGATATTTGAGAACTCATTGAATTACCTAATAACTATAAAAGAGTTAACTTTAAATGGGTCTTTAAGACAAAACGTAACATAAGGGATAATATTAAATGATATAAAGTCAAACTTATAGTCAAAAGTCATTCTCCTAAAGAATGTATAAACTATAATAAAAAAAATTTCTAGTTCATAAAAAAGACTCAGCAAGGATCATCATGATATTAGTAATTCATTATAATCTTGAGTTATATCAAATGTATATGAAAAATTTATATAGGACAACCTTAAGATTCGTAGAGAAGGAAAAGAAAAGTTAGGGTTACAAACTTAGAAAATCTATTAGATGTCCTTAAGCAAGCTTCCAAATAATGGTATATAAAGTTTTATAATATCATTATTTTCTTCAAAATTAAAAATATTATTAATTATTATATATATCTAAAGGTTAGTGAGAGCAAGTTTATTATATTAGTCTTGTATGTGGATGATATTTTACTTGTTAATAGTATCTTGATTTTTTGCACAAAATCAAAATATTTTTCATAAATTTTTTTAAGATAGTTGATATGAATAAAGCAGCTTATATTATTATTATTATTATTATTATTATTATTATTATTATTATTATTATTATTATTATTATTATTATTATTATTATTATTATTATTATTATTATTATTATTATTATTATTATTATTATTATTATTATTATTATTGTTATTGTTATTATTATTATTATTATTATTATTATTATTATTATTATTATTATTATTATAGAGATATTTAGATATATATATATCAAGGAATGTTATGACTATCCCAAAAAGGATATGAATAAAGTAGCTTATATTAATGTTATGAATAAAGCAGTCTTGGAATGATTTTGTATGTAGCTTTATTCGACTAATGATATATTTATTACCAAAGGTGAAAGATCCAATCAAAGTTAGTGTCTTAAGAGTGACTTAGAAAAGAATTAAATGAATGATGTTTCTTATGCATATGCAAATGGAAGTCTATCATATGCTTAAATTCATATGAGATCAGATATAAGTTTTACATTTAAAATTTGGGAAGATACTAGATCAACACATGAATGGAACATTGAAAATCGTAAAGAAAATAATAAGATGTCTATAAAGGATGAAAGATTATATGCTCATATACAAAAGATTAGATCAACTTACAGTGACATGATATTCAAATGCTGATTTTACAAATTATATTTACAGTTAGAAATTTCACTTTATGATTTATATCTATATTAGTTAGAGAGATTTTTTTTTGAAAAAAATATAAAATAATCGCTTATTGCATCATCAATAATAAAAACTAAACTTGTGACATGGTAACATAAATCAAGCTTCATGGCTGTGAAATTTTATCTCAAAACTTGGAGTCGTCGATTCAATTGTTGGATCGCTAAAGATATTTTTTTATAATATCACAATGACTTTATTATTTGAGAATGACAAATACTCTAGTAGTTCTAAACATATCAAATAAAATACTCTAAAATTTAGAAATAAGTATCAATTGAGAACCTAAGCACCACCTTGATGAGTGATGATCTATTTATTAAAGCTTTACAACCTGGAGTATTTAAGGAACATGTTAGCAACTCATAAATATATGATGATGCATGCTTAAGTAGATACTATTATTGAAATTCTTTTACTTTAATTTAATTTATATAGTTCTATTAACGTCTATATATATATATATATATATATATATATGTATATTTTAGTTAATGTGATAACATGATTACATTAACAAGATAAATTATAGAGGTTATTGTGAATTATATTAAGAAATACTAACAATAATGTAGAATATAAAAGGAAGTATGATGTTGATAATATATCGCTATGATTGATATTGGTAGTTGTGTATAGGTGTAAAATGTTTTTCAAAACTTTAGAATCCAATTTAATAAAATTATTTTTAAATATATTTTTATTTTATTTAATTTAGTTATGAATTTATTTTATGTTTTATCAATAAATAGACAAGTGAGAGAGTATTAGATTATGTAATCTTATTTAATTAGATAAAATATATTATAAATCTGATTATGATTAAAATATATTTAATTAGGTAAAATATATTATCAACTAATAGAAGAAAATTTCAATTATGATAGGATTACTTAAGAGAGACGATGACAACATACGAAAGAGAGATTATATATCATTTCTCTCTCCTCTTATCCTTATTATATCGCCTATAATAATCTTGTGAAAGGATAGGAATAGAGTAGAATGTGAGTTAGTTCTCTTTACAGATCGATATCACTATAGCTTTTAGATCGGATGAGGATACGCTCGTAGATAAGATAATGATTTTCTAAATAGTATCAAAAGATATACACATCTAAATTTTGTTTTATGATTATTTGATTTCAGTTGTTGATATTAAATTCTTTTCATATAACAAAAAATATAATTACAGTCCTTATACTTACACAAGTGACATGTGTAAGTTGTGCCGAGTTAACAATTGTCTACGATAGATATCTGATGGTGACTGTATCAGAATAAACAGATGCAAATTCAATTACGACATCAAAACGAGAAGCGTTACCCCTCACAAGTTTGTCTCGTTCAGCATCAAACAATGCCTCGATCCACAGATTAATTTGTGAAGCTTTGGGAAATATATAATAAAAGAAGAAAAAAAATGCCTCCCATCTCATAGAAAGTCGAGTAGGCAAAGGAAGATAAGATGCACATGGAATGCTGGAGAGGATGATGAAAATGAGGATAGAGGTGTACAGGGCTCGCTGAGGTCGCTGTTCTGATGGGTACATGGCAGCTAACCAAATAGATGGTGGTCGTTCTTGGCTACCTTTGCTCAGGAAGTCGACTGGTTTCAATTTTTTTTTTTTTTTTTTTTTTTTTGTTGGGTGCGGAAGCCATGCGTATAGGAGGGATCGAAGAGGACGGTGTCACGTCCATGATGATTGATGTGGACAGCTTTAAGATTGTTTCTCTTCTCATGATTTTTCGTCGCAAGCTCATCTGAGCCGTCCAAACTACCACGCTCTTTCATCCTATCAATGCATCCAGTTTGCTTCTAAGGCTTGTGGGCATGCAAAGCAGCAGAGGGGAGCTGTGAACGAGGAGGGAAACAAGAAATAAATAACCTGATGCTATTTGCTATAGTTAATTATCTTTTATATTTTTAAAAATTATATATATATATATATAGAAAGTAAAAAATATTTAATTCTGGTTCTCTTTATGTCATGGATTTTACTAATTACGTGTTCAGTAGTAAAATTTATGATAATTTTAATAGTAAAAGATTTGTACGTAATTTTTGAAAGTATAGAGATCGAAATATTAAAAACAATTAATTAAAAAAATAATCTATAACTAGTCTTTATAATATCTGGTCTTCAATTCTCCTGGTCCAAATGCTCATGTGATCGACTAATAATACCATTAACGTGGGATCTAAAAGAGTATTACTGTTTGCTACCGTCGATGATGCTCATCCCCACCAAATAGAACATGTAATGTTGATAGGTGTTGTTCTGATGGATGAGGTCGATGAGTCCTTTTCCGCCTTCCTCACTGATGTGAGAAAGAGCTCGCCACAGAAATATTGCAAGACAAAGGAATAGTCTTTCCAACATTTTTGTTCTGATATTTAAATCAATATCCGACTTGTAATGCTTAAGTCAGGAGATCCTTTAGTAAAGACTAAAGCTTTGCCACTCTAGGAAAAGAGAGTGGAGATAGTTAAGAAAGTATAGGTGGAGTTCTCAGTTCTTGCATAATTATATGTATGTGTTCTTGCAATTGTATCAATTAATAATTATGTGTGCGTTTTTGCAATTGTAATTACTTACCATATAGAGTTGAATTTTTATAATACAGGGACAATGATATTGCAAGAGCTAATATATCTTGTTGGACGACGAAAAATAATTTTTTATTTTTATTTTATTTCGGAGTCGGTAAAGTTAACGTGTCCGTTGAATAAATGATAATTAGTAGGAGAATGACTCTTAGCATGATTTTTTAGTAAAATAGTAATTTTTAATAATACGAAGGTGTGTATGCTAGCGTAATTAGTAAAGATCTTGATAGAAAAATAAAAAAATATATACTTTTATCATTAAAAAGCTCAAAAATGAACACAAACTTACATGATAGAGAATTAACCATTTTAATATCTCAATACACTTATTTATCTGTTTTAATCATGATAGAATTGGTTAACAAATAAAAAAGAGAGGGATAACGGGAATTGCAAGAGCTATTTAAGGCGAGAGGAGGGAAGCAAGAGTTCAGTAGGACCTATATAAATAAAAGCATTTAATCCTCCATTGCGCCCATCCCAAGTCACCATTTGCAAAACAACCAAATAATAATAATAAGTAGTAGTAGAAGCAGGTATTGTCCAATACACCTACCTGGGTGGGTTAATGGTCCGTCCAAGTTTTAACTGGAGATGGGTATCAAAAAAGCTCACATTCATATTACATCACATGTTCATGTTTCTCTTTCTGTACATGGGTGTGGAGGAGTCTGGTGGGTAGGAGAAAGACCAGCTGCTACTTACGATGTTTCACCCCCACCCGCTCCGTTCTTGAGCTATCAGTGTAAAGCTCAAGTCACAGTATTATTCTCTGGTCAAACCAAGCCACGCTTTCCTGCTCTGCCAGTAACCCTTCCAAATAATATCATACGACGAGAGTAACCAAACAGGAGATGTGATATCAAATGCATAGGCCGAATAAGATAAAAGTTTATATATGAGTGATTCTTTTCTCTGCGACGCACCGGAGAACCAGGCGGAGGGAGGGAGGGCCTTCGTTCTTTAGAACGACTTGCTCTGGTGGGGCTCATCACAGGTCATCTCTGTAAATGTAGGATGGAAGGGACAAGGCCACATGAACCCGGTCAGATTGATAATTCATTTCTCTCCCTCCTTTATAAACCTGCTGCTGTTACTATACAACGTTTACTGCTCTCTATCTCTCTCTCTCTCTCTCTCTCTCTCTCTCTCTCTCACACACACACACACACACACACGGGGTATAGGATGCTGCTCTCTTAGCCTACAGCAGCATGGCTAACATATCACCATCTTTCTTATGGGAAACCTCAAAGGCAGTCTCGGTTGGTAGGACAAAGAAATAAGCCACGAAACCGAGCCAATAGAGTGAGTGGTACTACGATGCGCTCAACATCTCATCTCTCCTCCCAAGGGGTCAACGGCGACCCGCTTAATCTACAACCCTCCGCCCCCTTTGATTCTTTCTTTAGATGGCAGATCAGGATAATAGAAGGAAGGAAGGAGGAAAGAAATAGGAAAAGAAGATACTGATATCAGGGGAATAGTAGCCCTCCTGCTGCCGCTGCTATCACTTTTAGTTGGGATTTCTTTTTTGAGGATGGAGTTCACGCATGGAAGAAGAAATAGGTTTTACATCACAGAGAAAGAAGAGAAAGGGGAAGATTGCAGATATGCTGCTTTCGTACCTTCCCCTTCTTCCTCCTCGTCGCCATCGTCCACCTCCGGTACTTTCAGGCGGAACGACGGCTCCTCGGCCAGCGGCCACAACCTTTTTGTGGAGAACGAGCACATGTTCGACAAGGTGGTAACGCCAAGCGACGTCGGCAAGCTAAACCGGCTGGTGATCCCGAAGCAGCACGCCGAGAGGTACTTCCCGCTGGACGCGTCGGCCAACGAGAAGGGGCTGCTGCTCAGCTTCGAGGACCGCACCGGCAAATCGTGGCGCTTCAGGTACTCCTACTGGAACAGCAGCCAGAGCTACGTGATGACCAAGGGATGGAGCCGGTTCGTCAAGGAGAAGCGGCTCGACGCCGGGGACACCGTCTCCTTCAGTCGTGGCGTTGGCGACTCCGGTCGCCACAATCTTTACATCGACTGGAAGCGGCGGCCGGAAAATCACGACCCGGCCCGGATGCCCCGCGTTCCTCTCCCGGCCGTATCTTTTGTGCGGTCGGTAGGACCGTGGGGCGGTCACCTCGTCATGCCACCGGCGTCGGCGTACGACCACCGCCTCCAAAGCTACGGATACAGTGTCGCGAGCCCGAGTGCTATCGGGGGACAGCTTCTTTTCTTTCGTTCCCCAGCGACCGGGCCGCCACCCGTGGAGGTGCAACCCAGTGGCAGTGGTGGCCTGTCCATGGTTCTTGAACCGATGCCGGAGGTCCACAGCCAGGCGACTGCCAAGCGTGTAAGGCTATTCGGAGTCAACCTTGTCCGTCCCGAATCAGAAGGCGATGCCGGCGGTGGCGACGGCAGCGGCGGTGAAGCTACGTCATCGTGCCTGTTACCATCGCAAGAAACATCTACTCTCCATCTCCTCCGGTTGCAGCATGGCAACGTCGAGTCCTCGTTGGCATCATCGTCCTCGATGAACAAGGAGCAGCATTCGTCGTTGGATCTTGACCTATGAGGAGGAAGGACCTAAGGAGGGAGCATATTGCCATTCACATCCGGATCAATTGGGACGGAAACCGAACCCAAATAGAATGAAAGTTTTGGAGGTTCTTTCTATAATCTTGTGCTTCTCTTATACTCTTAAAAATGGAAGCTGGTCTAATCCTCCATTATCTTCTCTTAAAAAGTGTAAATACGCTGGAAGATTCAAAGGCTCGTAAGCCCGCATCATAGGATTCTTTTGCTATAAATTCTGATGTCTTTGTTGATCTTCCTCTGAATTGGAGTTTATTCTAACGACTAAGCCAGGTTTCTACAGCGTCGTCTCCCAGAACGTTCCAAAGTTAGTCGATTCGGCATTCCTTAAAATGGAGGTCAGACAGTTCTGGAGCAAATAGAGGTCAGATCGAAATCCTTCTCTGTCCATTTTCCTATCTTGCATTTACCTGGATTACTTTTTGGTCTGCTGTGGCAGCGTTACAATACTTTTCATCCATGCATTATGGGTAACTTAGGACGCTACTCCATACACCAGCATATGTTTTCTTCCTTTCCTTCCTTTTTAGCTTACTGTCTTGTAGAACTTGTGTCACCGCAGGGAAGTTGCACAAGGATGACATTACCTGCTCCTTTTCTTTATTTAATTAAAGGCTGTTAAAGTTGGATTATCTTTGCTTTTGCTGCAAATTTATTGAGTTATACCTATTGATAAATGTACACAAAGGTGCCGGTTGCAGGTGTCTAAGTTCTTCATAGTTTCATGCTTTTACTGGTTTATTAATCTTCAAATTCGCAAAATTAAACGGAGAAGTTCATATGATTTACATGTAAATGAAACTTTGAAGGCAAAACTAATCTACATGGAAGTTCATATGATTTACATGTAAATGAAACTTTGAAGGCAAAACTAATCTACATGTCTTGTTGTTTTATCCCAATCTTTTCTTTAGAAGTATTTCATTGTCTCCAGCATTCTCCTTAGACTTTTCATCCAAAAAAAAAAAAAAAAAAAAAAAAATTCTCGTAAAACTTATATGTTCCATTTAAAAAAGTTAATTAGCAATTAACTAGCCACTAAATGCTTCCAATCTTGTGAAGGTTAAGTAGTAATTAACCTGATTGAAATCTACTATTGTTCTATCAGTCATGCCATGTTCATTCATTGCTGATGCTACAAGAGAGTGACATTTATATCACTTTTCCGTAATGCTACAGACTGGTCCCATGAAACTCTTCCACTGCGATCGAGGTTAGAAAGACAACAGCAATGCTAATAACTTTTTATTTCATTTCTCAGGACTATAATAAGATCGTAATGGATCCTACTTGAACGAAGAGATACCTTCTTTTAGTTTTACATGGAAGTCGGGCACATAAGTACATCATCATGCAATGATGAATAGCTTGCGGTCATCGACGCAGAATAAAACAAACGTTCCTTCATGCATATTATATGGGTCTTCTCATTGTTTCTTCAGAAAATGCTAGTTATTACTTGCAAACTTCTATGTTATCTATGCATGGCATCTTTGTGCTTTTGATACCGATGATGTCGATTAAGAAATAACTCGTAATGTCAATTTGTCTGGTACAGTGTCGGATACATAACTAAGTATTTGAAGAAATTGTTTGGTATTATTTGTATTGACTAATGTTATATTGGCCACGAACATATAGATTGTAGGTTTGCCACTGTACATAATCGATTCATTTGCTTTCAAAATGGTTGTACTTTGATATGCTGCTTATCGAGCTTTATATAAGTACTTTTGCTAAGTGTTATTTATTTGGTTATCTTGGCATGCAAGTAGCAGTTTCAAAGTTTTTATTTAGGGCATCTTTCAACATGCCGTGGCGGAAATGATGCTTTGCTTTTGCAATATCAATGAATTTTGCTCACATGATAGTATAATGTGAAATTAATCAAGATGCAATTGGTTGACAGACCTATGCTTATGTCCTCTTGATTGATTACACATGTTATTGATCTGATTTGAAGACGTCCATTGAGAGGGGAGAATTGCAATTATTGTACTATGTATCAAGATGAATAAGCATCCACATGATAGCAGGTTTGGTCCATTAATTTTGAGATCATAGCTAGCAACTTTAGATAGGACATCCATTAAATCAGTCTTCTTCTGTCTTGATCACAAGATCAATAAAAAAATGGCCATGTAGTTTGCAGAAAACAATCCATTGCTACAGTCAAAAATCTTGAAAATGCAAATTTGTAACCTAAAGATATGATAATTGCAGCGATGAGGTCTATTACAATGTTATATTTTTCGTAGACCTTTTAGATAGCTGAATGGTATTGCTATTGGTCATGAATCATGACTCCATCTCTGAGGCTATGATGATGCGTTGTGAAATTTAATTAGGTGAACCAGTTGAGTATGTATGTATGGGCAAAGAACATCATCCAAATTGCTCAGCATGCGAAATAGAGTATGGTTAAAGAACTTGCAATTTATAGAAATTAAAGTTTTGATGATGTTCATTTGGATGATGTTCTTTGCCTGTTTGGTAGGGCTGATAAAAAATGAAATAATATGTGGTTAGCCTCTTACATAATAAATGAAATTTATCAAAAAAAATCATGGTTTTGGTGATAGATATTATGTGGTTAGCCTCTTACATAATGATGGTCAAACCGAATTGAAATTTTTACATAGTTGACATCGGATGGAAGAGGGGTGATATCCTTTTTATTTTTATTTTTTATTCTCTCTCTTTTTATGATTATCTAATTTGGTAGGGCTCCCACAAGAATGGAGATAGAATAGATCCTAACTATTGAACCATAATGTGTATGTTAAACTTTGGATTAGAGTGATTCCAATTCCCTTAGATAAGACTCCTAGTGTTCAGTTTGATGTTTGCACACATATAAACTATACTCGCTAATATGCATCATAATCGCTTGTCTCAGTTTGCTAACTGGCAATTTACTTTTATCTTTTAGATATCATGAGCCTCTTCTTGAAGTGTTGGTATCAGTTTGAGAAGGTGATATATAAAACTATCGCAATCCTTGAGTACATATGCTTGTGCATTTTCTGCTACTACTGCACTCGGCCAACAATGAGTTCCTCTGATGTTTGGTTTACGTGCATACACTGAATACTCACCCAAATTTTAAAGAAAAATGAATTAGAAATATATATATATACATATATATTCCCTTTTATGTATGCATACGTGGCATTAAAGATAGGATGAAGATGAGAGTTCCACAATGTGTATTTGACCAAATCTGTTCCAGTGACCATGTTAATCAGAACTATTTAGTTTAGTTGCAGTAAGAAGCTGATTTGATGTTGTTGGGTTTTTTTTTTAACATTTTTAAAATACTAATGTGCAAGCATAATTGGCTAGCAACAAGCATTTGATTTTTATTTGCTCAGGCTTATAAGACTTTCAAGTTTCTTTTGTGTTCCTGATCAGATCTGAGAGAGTACTGACTGATGGCTTGCTTCTTCAACCACAATTTAGAACTTTCCCTTGAAAGGTAGGTTTCTTGTGAAGATGAGCTCCCTCTCTCTTTCTCTACCTGATGGTAATTCTTGATCTGATTTGAACATAGATATCATACAGTTTGATCTCTAGAACTGAGCAATTGGTGGAACTGACTGACTAATAACAACAAAGAAAGATGCGATGAAACTTGGACTGAATTGTCAGAAGCAGTGGCAGGAAATTAAGGATGGACAGAGTAGTTATAAATAATGTTCGTTGTCCTCATGTGGTGTCACCGTTCTCGTGGTTACATGAATTTAGTCAATATTGTGCATTTATTGTGATGGAAATTTCTATCTGTCCACTTGATATTTCTCATATGTCGAGAACAGAAATCATCACATCGTGCCGGCTTGACTAATGCATGCACCCGAAAAATCTGGAGGAAGATCTCATGGGGACTTCAAAACATAGCTGTTGACTTTTGAAGGGAACGTAACTTCAAAATACTTTCCCTACGTTTACCCAAACCACCATTTTTTTTTTTTTCTTTTTCTTTGGGAGCTCATGCCATTTGTGTAACTGATGCAGAAATAAGAAATTATAATATTATAGCGTATTCGGTAGAACACTTGATGTTGTTGGATGGTAGATAAAAAGGCTGATTAGATTAGGACACGATTTGCGAATACTCTAAAATCTGTAACTTCATAATGTTAAACAGGGACTTTCTCACATTTAAGATAGCTTGCTTTTGCTTCTCTTCCTGTTGAGATGGAAGTCTGTATCGGCGGATGAAGAGTTTTCGGCCGCTATATGTTGAAGGTTTCAACATACAATACACCTATGACCACTTGGCAGGTAAATAATTGCCAAGTGCTTTGGTATGCCCACGTGATCAGAATCACTTTCTTTGCACATTGTCCTTTCCTATGCGTCTCATATTTTGCAATCAAATTATATAGACAACAATATCTATAGCATGCGATCTTTTGGCACCAAGGAACTAATATGCTGGGAGCACTTTCTCATGGCACCACTGTTTCTCAGACACGGTGCCGTCATCGGCATGGGCGTGGCAACAAGGTCTCCCAAAATTAGCTCCAACATGTAGAAGCTAATGTGGAAGAAGAAGAAGACAGATAGCTGGTCCCTGTTGATGCTGAGAGAGCAGATGTGGTACGCATGTAAGCTGCGGCATGCATACTCCTCCCTGAGTAACCAGGCACAGTGTGCATGAGAGCCTGCTCTCCTCTCCAAGGTGGTCCAGGGGCTGCTAAAACTTTATGGCGAGTACCGAGTCTTTTTGAGCATCTGTCTTTTTTAATCTCATCCCCGGCCACTGCTGTCCATGGCTGGACTCGTATCTCTATATTCCTGCATGCGCAATCTTTTGGATGAGCTCAACTACCACCAACACCACCACATGTTCTTGATGATGACCTCTCCTTGATCCTCGATGGTGTTTCAGGATGATAGGATCAAACCCTTTCTTACCTTAGCATATATGCGATAGACCTCATTACTTTGCTTTTCTGTCACCTTAGCCCACTTGGGTGTTGGGTTATTTCCTTTCACGCTTGCAGGCAACAAGGCATTATTAACCTATATTGATCGAAGTTGGTTTAAAGTGCTCAGTTCTGCACTACATCATCAATCCATCTACATACTTCTTTTCTGAATGGATGCTAGCATAGCGCATAGAAAGAGAGAAACTTTGTGGTTCGTACCTCTCGACGTTGATTTGTTTATCGTAAAGGAAGCGGTGTTTCTTTGGTGAGTGGGTGGGAAGGACGCGGGTAATGCGTGCAAAATGATACGACCAAGGGTTGCATGGGACCACGTTAGGTTGATTTTTCCTGTGCATCAGCTAGCAGCGGAACTTCTTCATCACTTTGACCTTGTTGATCTACGACAAGGTTGGGACGATAAAGTTTCGTGTGCAGGAAGGAGAAGCGGTAAAATAGACTTGTTGCTGGTTTCTACGGGCCTCGTGTTGTAGAAACCGCTACCTTGTTTTGGTGCACTACAGATCTGACACAGCTCACATCGACACGAGGTTTATTGGCAGCGAATGATTGGTCTACACGGAAACAGGTCAATGGCTATTTGTGCTGGCGATTTACCAGGATCCGCCCGTGGGTCGTAGGTTAAAACACGATGGTAATATAGGGTTTTACATCTCATGAAGGATCCTGCAAATGCAAGCTCTCAACGGTGGAAGCTGCTCCGGCAGTGGCCCCGATCTGTAAGGCATCAGGCGTCTTGATCTGTGTGCCCAATGAGGGTGACAGGGATCTCTCTCGATCAGAGGCAAGGCCGACGTCGCTCCCATCCACGTACATGCGTCCACAGGGATCCTGCGTGCTTATAATCGTCCTTTTATGAATGGGTTCAAAGTTCAGTCGTTGGCCATGCCCGACTGGCCCTTGTGCTTGCAGTAGGAAACAAGCTTTAAGAGGCCTCATTAATGGAACATATATTGCTCCCCTTTCTTATTTCTGCAGTTTCCTCTCTCTCTCTCTCTCTCTCTCTCTCTCTCTCTCTCTCTTTGTTTTGTTTTTTTAATCCTTCTTCTTAAACTCCGGTATCTGTTTGAATGCATCTTCTTTGCTCCATTTATGTTGTGGTTGTTCTTTTCTCGATTCATATGGCTTATATGGTAGTGCAGACTTTGACGTGCTTATTATTATCATTGACCCTAAAATTTCAAGAGCCGAACGGGACACTAAATCCCCAAAATTGTGGATTACCTTCCAAACCTTCAGATCTCAAGTTCAAGAATGCGAGAACAACCCATCTGCTGATACAGTAAAACAAACAGTAGAGGAGCCTCTGCTAGCTGCATCCTGACGTCTCACAGGCCTGCAGCAGAAGTGGGGTATATCAATTAGAGCTGCAGACTCAAACGAGAGTAACAAAAGCATAGGAAACTAGAGACAAAAAGGAAAACAGCAAGCAGCGAAAAAGGTGGCCCGGAGGAAGACGAGCGAGATGCGTGTTGCAGAAGCTTGCCCAAGAGTTAGGTGGCGAGCGTACCGCTACAGTTTCTCCCTCCCTTCTCTGCTAGCTGCCATGGCCTTTTGGGGTGGGGACGCCGGACGGGCGATGGAAGTCGAGCACCTTCATGCCTCTCGTGGTCTGAGGCGGGCTCGCACTCCCACCAAGCGAGCTGCTGCTCTGATGCATGCACTGCGTGCCTCGTTGCTTTCATGCCGTTCTGGTGTAAGCTCCAACCCCCCTGCGCTGGCTTTACAGCCCCCCTTTGATGGTTACGTATTAAGCGTGGGCTACGAGGCGGGAGCACAGCGGCCCTGTGCCTTTTGTTGTTGGCATCATTCATCCTTCTTGGAAGGAGTTAAGCAATGATGTGCATCTCTAGTTGGGTTGTTGGGGGGGCGCCCCCATACTAAGTAAGAGCATCGTGGATAATATGGTAATTTCAATTAAAAAAATTTCGGCCCTCAAGAAATATAAATCATATGCCGTCCTCGATATCTCCAATATCCACATATTTGGTGACCGAGAAAAGCCCAAAAAAGATCACAACTTGCCTGGAATCGACCCGTTCCCGGGCCCATCTGCGGCTCCAATTCGGACGGCATACGCGGGCGAGCAACGTACTGTGCTGCAGCTCACTTTGTCTGAGCTCAACCCACACAAATCGACAACATGATATGTGGCCGTTGGCTGATCTACATCTGATCGACTTGATTGGTCCCTGGTATCTCGACCAATGATTGATCGACACGATTCATCCAGAAGCATCATGACGTGTCAATTCACGAGAGGAGGGGCCGTCTTCGAAATGAGCTCACGAGGCATCTTCGAAGCAGATGGGCTGCTCCAACTGGAGATCCGATCCGTTTATAGAACGATTCCCAGGCCTCGCCGTCCGTTAAGCCCGGCGAGAAATGGTTGCTTCTGCTTTTACGCATGAGGACTACCTGTTGTTGTTTGTTGATGTTACATTTTTTTCCTATTTGATCGGAAAAGACTAGTTAGTTACTCCTATGAAATTATATTAATCGAGCATTTTGAGAATTCCATCCTACATGCGTTTTGTTCAGTGTCCTATGCAACGGATCTTGTTGGTGAACTTTATATCATGGTCGAGGTGTCATCACAATTCAGTTCAGTTCGAGTGCACAAAATCATCCGCACGAGTCATCGGGGAGTGACGTTTGGTTTTTGGTGGGTCCGTCGCCTGACAGTGAACCTTTTATGCTTCCTCGGGTTTGTTCCTATACAAAGGCCAAAGTCGAGGGGAGTGTGCCCAACGTGGCCCCTTCGATGAGGATGAGTTAATATATGGAGTAGTTGAGGGGGTATTGAGTGCTTAAAGTTCGACCCTTGGCCCTGGCTCAAAAGTTGGCTTCTATACCTTTTACGTAGAGTCATTTGTATGTAGTCTCTTTAATGGTCGCCACTACCTCGGTTGGTTCGGTCGTACGCTCCGTGAGGCACGGGGCATCCTGCTCGGCGTCGTACCATGTGCAACTGCTAGTACGACGTCGTCTCCCGTGATCTCGGGTGGCTCGTACGTCTTGGGAAATCGGCACCGTCTTGCATGATCTCGAGCGACATGTACAGCTCGGGAAGTCGACGTGGCTTGGGATGCATAGCCACGAGGGCAAATACATAAATTTCCCGGAAGAGATGTACCTAGGGTTCCTTGGAGAGCGGTTCCAGGTAGGGCTTGGACATCTTCTTTAATTGGGTTTGCAACCTTGTGGGTTCCTTTGCGTTGGGTCCCCTTGAGCTCCTAGTTGTTCAAGAGCGACTTAGGTTTGTAACTGAGTGAGAAGTGATCGAGGCGCTCAGTTGATTGAATGGTATGTTCCGAGTGTCTGACTGGTCGAGTAATGTAACTCTAGCACTTGACTTGCCAACAACACAACTCGGGAATTTAACTGGCCGAGTAACACAACTCAAGCACTCACATGACCGAGCAGTACAACTCAGGTATTTGATTGGTCGAGCCACATAACTCAGGCACTAGCCTAGCCAAGCAACAAAAATCAGACATTTGATTGGACGAGCAGCATAACTCGGACACTTGACTAGCCGAGCAACACAACTTGGGTACTTGACTGGCCGAGCAGCACAACTCGGGCATTTGACTGACCGAGCAACACAACTCTGGCACTTAACTGGCCGAGCAACACAACTTGGGCACTTGCCTGGCCGAGCAACACAACTCAGGCGCTTGATTGACCGAGCAACACAACTTGGGCACTTGACTGGTCGAGCAACACGACTCGGGTACTTAATTGGCCAAACAACACAACTCGTGCATCTAACTGGCTGAGCAGCACAACTCAGCACTTGATTGGCCGAGCAGCACAACTCGGGCATTTGATTGGCCAAGCAACATAACTCGAGCACTTAACTGGCCGAGCAACACAACTCGGCCACTTGATTGGACAATAAGAGGGGCCTTTAGTCTGCTGCTTTGATGTCATGCTCTGTCGTGGAGTTTGTTAGCCTGTCATCATTTGATTTGATGTCACGTCCTAATGCAAAATCTGACAGCTTGTCTTCAGTTGGTGGGATTTGACATCGTGACCCGTCGCATAGCCTAACAGTTTACCATTATTTGTTGAGATTTGTCATCATGCTCTGACGTCGTGATCCGCCATAAAACTTGATGGTAGATATCAACATGGGATTGTAGATCCCAGGGCGGGATTTGTCAGTGATCCTAAGCCACATGGTGCATGCTAAGGTTGCTGACGGGAGATTTTGTTAGGTTTTGGAAGTCGGGCGGTTAGTGCGAGGCATGCCTTTAATGCGATCACATGTTCCCCATGTAACCATGATGGGAGTTGTTCTCTCTCTTCGGGGAGGTGAAGGGCCACACAAGGCGATGGTAGCTCCTTATAACCCCCTTAGTTCATCCTAAGAGGCTCTACTTTGCTCATTCTACTAGTCTCTCATATTCCTCATGATTTCTCTCTTTCTCATTCCCTTGCCAGTAGGTCGGGATGTCCTCGTCTTTTTCCTCTTGTTCCAGCTTTTCATCTCCTCGAACTGTAGAGTGTTTCTTGGGTAGTCCCGAGGTGGAGGCTATTATTAGGATCAATTAGCACTAAGGGGTGAATTAGTGAGAGTTGAAAAACCATAGTTTGGAAAGACTTGCTCGAAAAAAAATAAAAAATTGGATTGTTTAAGTTGAATGCATGAGCAACTAAACCTTGAATATTGCTAAGTTACTATCTTGCTTAAAGAAAACTTGAGTAAAAATAGATAAACTCGGAAAGTAAAGTTAGAAGGCTCGCAGTTTATAGTGGTTTGGCCAAAACTTGCCTACATCTACTTTTTGGAGTCGTCCTTGAGGCCCGCTGGTGTCCACTAATGATATTCTTTAGGTGAAGATCAAACTCTTACACTACTTACTCTCTCCTTTTCACAAGTTCAAGAGAGGAACCTTCCAAGTATTTCACTCAACTCATAAGGCGGATTCTCAAGACTTTCACAAGTTTTTTTACAAGGATTACGATCACTTTCTTGTTCACTCCCTTGGCCCCTTCTTTCTCACTTTCTTGCACACTCAGCTTACTTTCCAATTTTCTTGCCCTTAATGCAAGAAAACTTGGGGTATTTATAGATTCCAATTGGTTTCAGAAAATAGAGCAAAAAATTTAAACATATCTGAAAAATTTGGGTACGAGCGAGCGCCAGCGATACTATCACCGAAAACTGCCCTGAAAATAGGGCGGTGGTGGTACTACCGCTGACCTGGGTGGTACTACCACCACCCACTGGTAGTACTACTGTTGGGAATCCTAAAAAGATATTTTTTATACTTTTCCATTTCCAACTTGTACCTTTAGTTGGCTCATTCTTAGGTCAATCAAATGAGCTCAACCTAAACCCAAAGTGAACCCGGTTTGCATCACTTGAGTTAATTTGGATTCCTTCTAAAATTAACTCAATTAAGACTCCAAACTAACTACAACTCACTAATTACTGATAGAAACTAAGGAAAAAAGTATTGAAACAAAGAAATGAAGTGCCTCATCTATTCTTCACTTATACCTATTTATACAAGAGAAGATAATATTAAAAGGATTAGATTGTTGAGGATTTCCCTCAATAGTCTAGCTAATCTGCTAATATTGTTACAACAGCTTCATCTCTTAACATGCCCCCGCAAGATTGTGCTCTTGTCAAAGACGTCGATCTTGGACCTATGAAGTGAAAATAACTTGCGGGCAAGTGGCTTCACGAGGGAGTTCGCCAGTTGATCTGCCGTGTGAACATGAGAAACACGTAGTTGATGGTTGATCACTTGATCTCGTACAAAATGAAAGTCAATTGCTATATGTTTCATACGAGAGTGAAATACTGGATTTGCACATACGTAGGTAGCTCTGATATTATCACAATATATGGTAGGAGTAATAGAAGAGCGGATGTCAAGTTCTTTGAGCAGATTCATCACCCAATTAAGTTCTGCAGTTGCTACAATAGAGCGATACTCAACTTCAGTGGTTGACCGAGCAACTATCTTTTGTTTCTCGGAACTCCAGCTGATTGGATTAGTTCCTGGGAAAATAATATACCCAGATGTCGATGTTCTATCATCAAACTTTTCAGCCCAATCAGCGTCAACATAAGTATGAAGTTGGAGTGGAGAGTTTTTGTAAAGAAATATGTCATAGTCAAGAGTACCATTAAGATATCGTAATACTCATTTAACTGCTGACCAATATGTGGTAGACGGTCTATACATGAATTGAGACAGCTTGTTAACTGCAAATGAGATATATGGGCGGGTGATAGCCAAATATTATAAAAAACCAATTTTTTGTCGATATTGTGTAGGATCTGTAGCAGGAATTCCATCATTTAATCGAAGTGATTCACTGGTGGAGAGGGGAGTGGAAACATCATTTGCATCCTTCATGTTTGTTTTGACTAATAAGTCTAGAGTATACTTCCGTTGAGAGAGGAAGAGTCCGGAAGATGTAGACATTGCTTCCACTCCTAAAAAATAATTTAAGAGACCGAGATCTTTGAGGGAGAATCTGGCGACCAACTTCTTCATGAACACTGTGATCTCCATAGAGTTATTAACTATCACAATGATATCATCAACGTATACTAAAAGATATATTGTACTGCCCGGTTGTTGACGGAGAAATAAGGAGGTATCAGACTTAGAGTTAGAGAAGCCGACTGACATAAAAAATGAGTCGAGTTCTTTGTACCAGGCTCGTGGAGCTTGTCGAAGACCATAAATAGCCTTGTGGAGTTTACAGACATGTTTCGGATACCGAGGATGAAGAAAACCAGGAGGTTGCTCCATAAAGACATCGTCAGTTAATGTTCCTTATAAGAAGGCATTGTTCACATCAAGTTGTCGCAGGTGCCAACCTTTTGAAATGACTAAACTCAGAATCAGTCAGATTATTATGGATTTAACAACCAGACTGAATGTCTCTGTAAAGTCAATGTCAGGACGTTGATGAAAGCCTTTGGCCACTAAACAGGCCTTATACCTGGTAATGGACCCATCAGGGTTCCGCTTAACTCAAAAAACCCACTTACACCCGATGACATTTTGTGTGGGATGAAATGGAACAAGTGTCCAAGTAGAATTATGAAGGAGGGCATCATATTCATCATACATAGCTTGACGTCAATGAGGAGACTTTTGAGCTTGAATGACCGTGGTAGGTCCACAGATCTCAACAGAGGGAGTCACAACTGTATTGAGGTCAAGAACCTAACGTGGTTTGAAAATACCACTTTTAGAGTGTGTTGTCATGAGATGTCCAAGTGGTTTAGGAGATGATGGTGGAATGAGTGCTGGGGAAGTAATAGAATAGGGTGAGTTAGACTGAGGAACAATAGTGGTAGTAGGTAGAGGTGAGGGAAATACTAGTGATTGAGTGTCCGAAGATTGGATATCTATGGCAGGAGGTATGTATGCAGAAGAAGGAGAAGAAAAAGAGAGAGCGAGATGTTGTATTGGAGAAGTGCTTCACTCATATATGTGGGTTGGAGTGGGTGATTCTTGTGGAGGCTCATTGGATAATGGCATGTGCCAGTGATGCATATTCACCGGAGTAGTTGGTATAGTAAAAGATTTGGACTAGTGAAATGGAAAGGAGGACTCCACAAAGACAACATGACGAGACACAAAGACCTTGTGAGTCAAAGGATCATAGCATCGGTAAACATTATGTTCAAGAGAGTAACCAATGAAGGTACAAGGTTTCAATTGTGGGGCTAGTTTATGTGATGCATAAGGACATAGCCAAGGATAGCAGACACAACCAAAGACTCTAAGTTTCTGAAGATTTATGAATTTATGAAATAATTTTTCAAATAGTGATTGATTGTGGAGGACTGGAGTAGGCATACGATTAATCAGATAGATTGCAGTCTGGAAGGCTGCATAGCAAAAAATAATTGGCATGGAAGCATGATGGAGAAGTGTGAGACCAGTTTCAACTATATGCCGATGTTTGCGTTCGGTTGAGCCAACTAGTTGAGGAGTGCACGGAGGAGATTTAAGATGTCGAATACCACATGCTAACAAGTATGGTGTTAGTGTTTGGTATTCACCTCCACCATCAGAATAAACTATTTTAATGGTGGACTGAAAGACATTTTCTTGTAGGTAATGAAGGTTTTGGAGACCTCAAACTTATGTTGAAGAGGATACAACCAAGTATATTTGGTAAAATAATCAACAAAGATAACATAAAATTTGTATTTGTCAAATGAAATACTTGGTGCAGGACCCCAAACATCAGTATACATAATTTCAAATGGTTGCGAGCAAGAGATAGAAGAATTTTCAAAAGGTAATCTATGACTTTTATTACTAAGACATGCATCATAATGAGTAACAATAGAACTTGCTTTAAAAGATGGAAGAGAATAATGTGAAATTTTTTTTTATAGAGTTGAGGAAGAAGGGTGACCCAGACGATGATGCCACACATCCATTGGAACAACAATAGAAGAATAGGTAGTGGGTTGAGAGATTGATGGCCACTGGTAGATGTTATCTTTACTCTTGCCTTGAACTGGCGATGCCCTCGTGCTCAGATCCTTGACAAGAAAGTAGTTAGGAAAAAATTCAATGGAGGTATTATTTTGTTTATAGAATTGAGAGTCAGAAATAAGATTCTATTTGATATGAGGAGCGCACAACACATCATCGAGTGTAAAGTTACGGGAATGCAAATTAAGCATTGTGGAACCAGTATGAGTAATGGGAAGTCACTTACCATCACCGATGATGATGTCATCGTTACCGCCATAGCTGTTGTGAAGGGACAAGTTCTGGAGGTCTGAGGTGATGTGATGGGAGGCGCCAGAGTTCATAACCCAGGAATATTAATCAGAAGTCAGGGCAGCAACAAGATGCGCTTGGGGCATGGTAGCGGAAGGTCGAGGATGAGACCGACATACCTTGGCGAAGTGACCAACCTTATCACACAACAGATAGACTATTCGTTGTTGAGGCATAGGAGCAGGTCGCCAAGGCTGTTGATAATTGATGTTGCTACCTGGAGGCATGGGAGCAGGATGCCAAGGCTGTTGGTAATTGATGTTGCTACCTGGAGGCAATGCTTGTCCAAGTTCCTTATTGATATGTTTAGAATGCTGATTGTTTTTCCTTTTTGATTTGTGACTTATCTGAGTAGTAATATGTGGTCCTGGAGCCCTATCTTCACGCTTTAGATATGTCTCATAGTTAGTCAACTTGTCATACATCTCCTCAAACGATAGCGATGAGTCGCATGCCCGTATTGCTACTGCCAATTCTTTGTACTCAACCCCAAGACCATTAAGAGTATGGACAATGATTTCATCATCACTGAGGTTGTGCCCTATTAAGGCTAAATCATCGATGATAATCTTTATATGTTGGAGATAATCACTGATGGTACTTCCCTCTTGGTTGGTGTTCATGAGTCTTGAGGGGAGGTTGAGTATACGAGTGCGTGAACGATTAGCCAATGTAGTTTGCAACTTGCACCAGGCTTCAGCAGCAATAGCACATGAAGATATAAGTGGTGCGATGAAACCAGCGACAGAGGCTTGAATTGCCTGAAAAATAAGACGATCTCGGCATAACCATAACTTATGCTCCGGATTTGGTACTTGACTTGTTGCTCCCGGGATGTTGATCATTTCTGGTGGACAACTGAAAGATCCATCAACATAACCTAGTAAATCATAACCAAAGAGGAGATTAGAAAACTGAGCACACCAGGATGTGTAGTTTCCTCCTCTGGATAATTTGATGGCGATGAGGGCTGCAACATTAATAGATACAAGCCCTATATGTTGAGAAGCACTATTGCTCCCTACGGGGACAGTAACTAGAACTTGAGAGGTAGATGACGAAGACATTAGGAAAGAGGATACCAATCACTGTCACTTCTAGGTTCGAAAGATATGCGTTGCTGAACGGCTTGTAGATCAGCTGTGTGCCAGAATGAAAGTTGCAGCAAGGTTGTGCAGATAGGCTACTGTATTAGGCAGCAGAGAGCTGAGAGATGGCTGCTGTTACTGGGTTCCCTTTGCCTAGTGATTGATGATGGCAGCAAAAGAATGCTGCAAAGGACTTGTGTCGGCCACCGATGAAGAGGTTGAGGGTAGTGATGGTCGGCGGCTGGGAGCAAATGGCAGCAGCTTCATACTCTTCTCTTTTACTCGTTTCCCCCGGTTTTGTTTTTTTTGTTTTTTATATAAATGCTGACGATTGAAGACGACAACCGAGGGAGGAGTTAATCTATCATCCACAGGTAGAAGAGGGCTGCAGCTGCATGGCAGCGACAGTGGCAGGGGACATCGAAAGCTGTAGCAAGGTACAATAGCTTCGGCAATAGGTAGCAGCGACAGCAGGGGAGGAGAGGAGGAAGTGTGCTTGTCGGTGGCTGTTTGCAGCAGCGGACACCATCGACGCGGTTGGGCAGCGGATGCAGCAAGACAACAATGCAGGAAGATGGTGGCGCTCGCTGTGCACTGTTGAGGGATGGCCTGCAGATAGGGATGACAGCGCTATCGTTTAACAGCAGGGAGATTGCAATGGGCGATCGATGGCTATCACTTGAGAAGTTGTCCGACGGCTACGGCTTCTCAGAGAATGGGCTGCTGCGAAGAAGAGAAAAGAAGAAAAAAAAAAGGACAGGCGGTCGGAGTGTTAGGTGCAATAGCGATGCTTTGTTTTGTCGGGAAACAGAGATCACAGTTTGAGAAGTCAACCGACAGAAGCAGTGTGAAATGCTCCGGCCAGATTGCCTCTGCGGACAACCATCCTCTCCTCCATAGGAGAGGTGGAAGAGGAGGCCGGGTGACGGAGAGCCTCGGTTGCGGCATTGGCGATACCACACAGGCGATTAACGCTAATCAAGCTAGGCAGAACCGATGTGGTGCTAGCGTCCTGCTGTACAAGTTGATGGTGCCGAGTTCGGGACCCGATAGAAGGTGCAGGCGGTGGGTTAGTGCCAACAGCGATGGTGTACTGAGTAGGGGCAGCGGTTAGAAGGATCTCACCGGGCTTGATGGGGCGACGAGAGCGTGCCCGCGATCGGGGACCTCAGCTAGCTTCATGAGCAATGGGAGAAGAGATGATGCTGGGAGATCGATGTGGATCTCGTTGGTTCTGTCGGCAGAGGAAAGGCGCAGTTGGACAGCATCATCGATAAAGGTCATTGCCGGAGGAAGCAGACGGCTACGTAGCAGCAGTAGAGGGCCACAGCTGAGGCTGAAGAAGAGGAGAGAATTATCGTTTGACAGCACTATAGCATGCAGTCGGGTGCAATGGGATTTGCTGCCGTGAGGAGAAAGCTTGCTCTGATACCATGATATAAACTAAGGAAAGAAAGTATTGAAACAAAGAAATGAGGTGGCTCATCTATTCTTCACTTATACCTATTTATACAAGAGAAGAGAATATTGAAAGGATTAGACTGTTGAGGATTTCCCTCAATAGTCTAGCTAATATGCTAATATTGTTACAACAGCTTCATCTCTTAACAATTACAACTATATAAGTGTTAAGTTCAATAATCGACCTAACCCTCAACAATCCGACAACCTTTGACAATTTTCCTACAAGTCTTACGGTCTTCTTTCGGCGATCTCCTAGCATATTTTCAACGAGCTTCCCGATCCCTTCGGCGAACTCCTAGCGAACTCTCAATGAGCTCCCATTGCATCATTCGAACCTTGGCCCGATGCCCGAACTTGATTTTGGCCAAACATCTAGTTGTAATTCCTTTTATCCGTCATAGATAACCCTGCATTACTTTCTCTAAAACATATATTAGATCAAAAATTCATCAATTGATTTCATAATCAAAATCTGAGATTCAATAATCTCCCCCTTTTTTATGATGACAACCAATTGATAATGTGAGTTAACATTTACTTCCCCTATGTCCATACCATAATCCAAATAAAGTAAACTTAAATTTAAGAGAACCAAACACTCTTGAATTCGAGTATCATGATATAATATTTCAAATAATATTCATCAATACATCAAAGATGCAGCATGACATTCATCCATCAATTTCAAAAATGATATAATATCAATTTCAAACATTTTTACCTTAAGTCGTCAACTTACATCATTACATTCAAATTCATGCATTAATCATACATTAATTTAAAAGTCTCTCCCATAAGTCATTTCTCCCCCTTTGCTTATCAACAAAAAGAAGAAATACTTATTTTATCATTTTTTCACATGTGTCATCGATATGTCATTTCTCTCTCTTTGTCATCAACAAAAAGGTGAAATGTTGAGCAAATAATTTCAAGGCACAAATCTCATCATGTATCAAATTTCTTCACATTTATTAAAAAATAAATATTGATTATTCTAAACATTTAGTGCATAAAGAAGTTGTTTCATTACTCCCCTTAGTAAAATAGGATAAGAGACATAATTTTATCATTAAAAAATTTCTCCTCTTTGAGAATAAGAAGGAAGAAGAAACGAGGGAGGGATCACTTGTATATGTAAATTCCAAAATAATTATTTCAAAAATGAGCTCAAAAATCCAAAAAATCTAGGAGATATTCAAGAAATCCATAAAATAGCAAATTAAGAAAGTTGCACATTATGCATTTGGGTGAGTTAGCATTCCTAACTCTCTTATAATAAAATCAAATTATTCTTCATTTAATGGTTTAGTGAAAATGTCTGCTAATTGATGCTTAGTATCAATAAATTCCAAAGATATATTATGATTATTCACATGATCTCTAATGAAGTGATGTTTAATATCAATATGTTTAGTTCTTGAGTGTTGAATGAAATTTTTAGTTAAATATATTGCACTAGTGTTGTCCCATTTTATAGAGATATTTTTAAAATGAATTTCATAATATTCTAAGGTATTTTTCATCCAAATAACTTGGACACAACATATACCAACTGCAATATATACATCTTGAGTTGTAAATAAAACAATCTAATATTGTTTCTTGGAAGACTAATAAACAAGAGCATGCCCTAAAAATTGACATGTCCCGGTAGTACTTTTTCTATCTATTCTACAACCTCTAAAGACGGCATCCGCATACACAAGTAAATTAAAGTTTTTATATATAGGATATTATAAACCTAAGTCAGAGGTTACTTTTAAATATTTAAATATCCATTTAACTGACTTAAAGTGAGAAAGTTTATGATTAGATTGAAACCATGCACATAATCCAACACTAAACATTATATCTGGTCTAGTAGCAGTTAAATACAATAAGCTACCTATCATTCCTCTACAAGTTTTTTGATTAAAATTTTCTCCCTCATTATCTAAGTCTAATTTTGTAGAAGTACTAATAGGTGTTTTTATAGCCTTAGCATTTTCCTACCAAAATGTTTTAAAAAGTCCAAGGCATACTTAGTTTGACTAATAAAGATATGTTAGAACCCTTACAGATTCTAAGCTTGGGTTGATCTATATAGGGATCGATCTCCTTGGAACTCTATAGGGGTTCCTCTCTCCTTGGTTTTTCTACACTATGGTTAAAATATAATTAATTTATTGATGATAAAAAGTGAAGGATTACAAGGCTATTTATAGGCCTTTTAACCCTAATTCCTAAGAGGTCTCCTACTTCAAGACTTCTACTCTCAATCAACTCCTAAGGCAACTCCTAATGCATCTCTAAGTCTGACTTCCAACCGGCTCATCTAGGGGTGGCCGGTTGCTTATTGTTTCCTATTTCTATTGTAACTTAACCCCTCCTCAACCAACCCCTCTTTAACTAGGATAAGGGTGGCTAATTAGGGTAACATGCATCCTACTCTTTCCTTAAAATATCTTACTCCCATCTAATCGTAACATAGTCGACCTCCTTCTTTATTAGGGGTCGGCTAGATAGGATTAATATTAATGCCCTTAGGATTTACATATTTACCCTCTTTAATGAAACTAAATTAGGACTTCCCTAGCTATAGTCCTAACAGACCTGCCCTCTTCAAATCAGCCTTGTCCTCGATGCTGGTGCTCCATGAATTCTAAAAATTTGATTTTTTAATCGTAATAGTTCTCCCAAGTGGCCTCTTCTTCTGAAAGGTTCGCTCACTGAATTAGCACTTCAGTAGTGGGCCGTCGTCGTCGTGTCACGATCCTTAGGTCAATAATGGCACTCGGCTGAGTCTAGAGCTCTCCTTGAATAGTCATATTAGGTAAATGTCTTTGAACTATCTCGTTCTGTCCTAATTTGAGCTTTAAGCATGACACATGAAAGACTGGATGGATTCGGAAGTCGGCGGGTAAGTCCAATCTATATGCTACTGCCCCGATGCGCTCCATAATTTGGTAGGGTCCATAGAACCGAGGTGAAAGTTTCATGGATGCTCTAGTCTAGATTGATGTTTACTTATATGGCTAGAGTTGTAGAAATACCCAATCTCCCACTGCAAATTCTCTATCACCTTTGTGTTGATCATATTATTTTTTCATAATTGCTTGAGCCGCAGTGAGATTATCTTTTAATAGCTTCAGCATTATGTCTCTGTCCTATAGTTTCCTATCTACTTGTTCTAATTTAGATGTGCCCAATACATATTTTGGGATTATAGGAGGTCGACCATACATTGTCTCATAGGGTGCAATTTTCGTGGATGAATGATAAGGTGTGTTATACCACCACTCAGCCCAAGGGAGTCACTTAGTCCACTCTTTTGGCCGGTCACTAGCGAAGCATCTGAGGTATGTCTCTAAACATCTGTTCACCACTTCAATCTGACTGTCGGTTTATGGGTGATATGTTGTGCTCATCTTCAATTTAGTGCCCTGAATCTGGAATAATTCTGTCTAGAATTTGCTCATGAAGACCCTATCACAATCACTTACAATAGATCTCAGCATCCTATATAATTTTATAATATTTTTCATAAAGATTCGGGCAATGTTGGAAGCAGTATAGGGATTGCGAACTGCACAAAAGTGAGCATACTTTGTAAGACGATCAACAACAATAAGAATTGTACCTTTTCCTTGTGATGAGGGTAGCCCTTCAATCAAGTCCATTGATATATCTGTCCATATTGAGTCCAGAATGGGTAAAAGTTGTAGCTTTCCGGGGCTTGCCACTGTTTCGCCTTTATGTCGTTGGCACACATCACATTGTGCCACAAATTTAGCAATAATATTTTTTTATCCCTTCCCAATAAAAATTATGCTTAATTCTCTTATAGGTTCTAAGAAACTCGGAATGCCCGGTCACAAGAATTTGGCACAAGCACAATGCGTCCCTTATAGTGTAGGTCTTTTGAGTCCCAACTGTAATGAGCCATGAAACTTGATTCTTCCTCCAATTTCTTTATGATCTTACTGGTTCCTAGATCATCTTACCATTTTCTCCTAATGTCCTTAAGGAAGTTACTGGTCTTAAGCACGTCTAAGGCAGTGGAGGCTCTATCCGACCATTGGAAAGTATCTTTTTTCAGCAAGTGAGAGGTGCACTGATCTTCCCATAGTCTTTCACAAACTTGCAGTAGTAGCCTGTTAAGCCGAGAAAGTCGCGCAGCGATTTTATGTTCCTTGGGATTGGCCAATTCTACATTGCTTTAATTTTGGAAGGGTCCAACGCTACTCCTTCCTATGATATGATATACCCAAGATACTCCACCCTCTGTTGAAGAACGCTACACGTTGATTTTTTGACAAAAAGAACATGCTCTCGAAGAATCATCAAAACAAGTCGTAAGTGTTCAAAATGACTTTCAGTAGAAGGGCTGTAAATAAGGATATCATCGAAGAAAACCAGCACAAACTTACAAAGATAATTTCAGAAGATATCATTCATAAGACTCTAGAAGGTGGAGGGAGAATTAGTGAGACCAAAGGGCGTTATCAAAAATTCGTAGTGGTCGTTATGTGTCCGAAAGGTAGTTTTTGATATGTCTTCTTCGCACACTCGTATCTGATGATATCCGGATTGAAGGTCCAGCTTTATGAATATTCATGCTCTCTTTAATTCATCAAGCAATTCATCGACTATTGGAATAGGGTACTTATTCTTGACAGTTATACTGTTGAGAGCTCTGTAGTCAATGAACATTTGTCATGTTTCGTGTTTCTTTCATACAAGGAGTACCAGTGAAGAGCAGGGGTTGAACTCGGTCGAATGACTCATGTTTCAAGCATCTCCTTCACAATCCTTTCTATTTCGTCCTTCTGTAGATGAGGGTACCGATATGGCCGAGTGTTTATTGGAGGTTTGCCTGGAAGAATTAGTATCCGATGATCATGCTGGCGGCTAGGAGGTAGGCTACGTGGTTCGTCAAATATATCTGAAAATTCAGCAAGCAAGGGAAGTAGATTTGGGTCTTCAACTTTGGTTGCCTCCCCCTTGGATTGCTGCTTAAGTTGTACTAAGAACTCGGTGCATGTTTTGTGCAAGACTTTCTTCATTTGTCGTGTGCAAATCGTTGATATGTCGCTCCCCCATTTTCCGCATAGTACCATCTGTCTTCCCTGGCTACAAAACTTTATGATTAATTTTAAAAAATTTCAGAAAACATCACATAATGTTGTCAGCCATTCAATACCAAGCATAGCTTCATAATCATCAAGAGGGAGGAAGAGAAAATCTATGATTATTTCTTGATTCTGCAGCAAAAGCTTCACTCGCAAGCACCGGCGATCACACTTCAGAATTCGTCCGTCGGTGACTTTAACATCAAACTTGCTGCAATCTTCAATAGGAAAGGCCATTCGAACAACAACCTTGCTATTCATGAAATTATTAGTGCTTCCGGTGTCAATGAGAACAGTAATCGGTTGTTGCTTCAGAAATCCTCCCACTTTTATCATTTGCGGGTTCGCGTAGCTGGCAAGAGCATGCATTGTAATATCAACCGGCTGCTCTTCTTCATTCATGACCTCTTCCTCATGCTCCTGGACCTACTCCTCCACATCTTTAAGAGGTTCAATCAATAGGAGGTGACCCTTTTTGCAGCGATAATCGTGACTTCATGGTTCATCGCAATGCCAACAAAGCCCCTTTACTGATCGGTCACGTAGTTCTTCTCTTGTCAATTTTTTTGGCAGTGAAGGACAGTTGAAAATAGAAGGGGGCTTGTATGTCATGGGCCTAGGAGTGGTTCTTGTCCTCCGAGCATCTTGGTTGAGCCTCTCTTCTTGTATTCGGGCGAAGAAAATTGCAATAGCTATGGTACGGGGCTGTCGTGCCTTAACATCCCCTTTATCTCCGACTTGAGTTCCTCGATGAAGGTACATAGCAATTATCGATTAGTCCAATCATGAGCAAGGTAGAATAGCTTCTCAAACCTAGTTTGGTACTCTTGAATTATAGAGGTTTGCCGAATTTTTGCGAGTTGGCAGTCGATATTTTCGTACTATGTAGGTCCGAAGCGATTCAGTAATGCGTTTTTAAATTGATTCCATGTTGGAGCCCCATGATTGTATTCCAACCATTTGTACCATTATATTGCATCCCCTTTAAGGTGGATGACAGTGATTTCCACTATAGTATCGTCCGACGTTCAGTAGTAGCGGAAGTAACATTCGGCGCGTGAAATCCACCCCGTCGGGTCTCCTTCTTCCCATCATGGGAAGTCTACGCTCATGTGTGGCTGAAGCATTTCCGAATGTTGTCCCTCCTTCTCTGGAGGCCTCTCTGAACTCTCTCCTCACTGAGATTTGGTTGGACTTGGTGGTTGTCCAATTCTGAACTCCACGAACAAAGTGCGTAGTTTGTCCTCCAAGCGTGATTCGAGCCGCGATTCAAGCCGAGATTCCAATGCTTCAAACTTGGCATCAATTGGATCTTGGGAAGCCATGACATATGTCTATAGATCAGATATTTTCTTATCTTTTTTTTGTTGATGGGTCAATGGCATGGGTGGTGGAAGATTCGGACAATCGGTTGGTGATAGAAGGGTTCGGCCGCAATGAGTTTCTATTTTGGGTTACAGTGTTGGGGGTGTTAGGGTTATGAAAATAGGTTATGATGGTTGCATCTTAAGGCTAGAGGGATGCCCTAAAGATGTCTTGGGTGGTGGCAGCAAGATGGTTAGGTTTCGGTGGGTTAAGAAGAAGAAAGAAAGACAAAGGTGCAGTAGCAGATTTTTCATCGAAAAAATTCCAACAGTGAAGACAAAATTTTTCCAAAAATTTCTAATGAAAATTCGAGTGAAACTCAAGGGGGGTCTACTGGTAAGGAAGATATAATTTTGACAAGAATTTTGTGGAAAGAAATAACAGCAATAGGTTTGGTAAAATCAAATATCACGAAGAAGTAGCAGCATGGACGTAAAAGATCAGCAGGTTATCTTGATAATTTTTCAACGAAACCAAAGGGAGATCTGAGGATAGGAAGTTCTAAAGCTGTGGAAATTTTTTTGTAGAGATTTGATTAGTAAAAGCATAGCAGCAAATCAAACAGTCAAGGGTGTGCAGTTGGAATTCTGCGGTGTAACTTTCGTCGTAAAGATGAAAACTTTGCGATGAAAAGTTTATGCAGTAAATAAGAATTAATTTTTTTGCATGTTTTGAATAGGGATAACTAAATTGTAGTAGCAGTAAGGTAGGAAACTAGAACTTGTTGTAATTCACGGGGAGATCAAAGGATGAGCTGTGGTAGTAGAGATGACGGTAAAATTTGGTAATGATCTTCAAGCAATTGTGGGAATTGCTTTGGACGGCTATGGGGGCTGATGGATAGCTATAGAAGGGCAGTGAGATACCAAGAACGCTGCTCTAATACCAAGTGTTAGAACCCTTGTAGATTCTAAGCTTGGGTTGATCTCTATAGGGGATCGACCTCCTTGAAACTCTATAGGGGTCCTCCCTTGATTTTTTTGTACTATAGTTGAAACATAATTGATCTATTAATGATAAAAAGTGGAGGATTACAAGGTAATTTATAGGCCTTTTAACCCTAATTCCTAAGAGGTCTCCTACTTCAAGACTCCTACTCTCAATCAACTCCTAAGGCAACTCCTAATATATCTCTAAGTCTAACTTTCAACTGGCCCATCTAGGGGTGGTCAGTTGATTATTGTTTCCTATTTCTAGTCTAACTTAACCCACTTAACCCCTCCTCAACCAACCCCTCTTTAACAAGGATAAGGGGTGGCTAATTGGGGTAACATGCATCCTACTCTTTCCTTAAAATATCTTCCTCCAATTTAATCCTAACTTAGCCGGCCTCCTTACTTCTTTATTAGGGGTCGGCTATATAGGATTTACATGAATGCCCCTAGGATTTACATATTTGCCCTCTTTAATGAAACTAAATTAGGACTCCCCTAGCTAGAGTCCTAACAAGATACCATCATTTAATTATTTTATTTACAACATAAGAAAAAAGTTAATTCATCCATTATGCTCATCTTAAATTCTTGGCTCATACTCTTGACATAAGATTCACATAAGGATTCATTTATTGAATAAAAAATGATATCATCAACATAAATTTAAATAACAAGAAAATCATTTTCAAAATACTTAAAAATAATATGGTATCAACCTTACTATTCAAAAAATTATTCAAAATAAGAAAAGAGCTAAGTCTTTTCTTCCAAGCCTGAAGGGCTTGTTTCAATCCATAAAGAGCTTTAGAAAGTTTGAAAACATAATTCGAAAAAAAACTATTTTCAAAATCAAGGGATTGTTCAACAGATACTTCGTCGGAAATGAAACTATTAAGAAAAACACTTTTAACATCCATTTGAAATAAATTAAAACATTTAGCTATTAATCTAGTTTTGTTTCTAACCATAATACCATTTTCATCTTGTTTGTTTCTAAAGATCTATTTAGTACTAATCAATAAACGGTCATTAGGTCTATGAACAAGCTCTCATACCTCATTTCTCTCAAATTAATTTAACTCATCATGCATTACAATAATCTAAGAGTCATCTCTTAGGGTTTAATTAATGCATTTTGATTTAACTTGAGAAAGAAATACAGCATTAGCATAAATTTTTTTTAAAGAAGAACGAGTTTGAACACCTCTTGATGTATGTCCTACTGTAAGCTTCTTAGGATGATTATTTAGATACTTTCATTCCTTATGTAAGGATTTAGGAGTAGATTCATCCAAGTTACTTTTAGAAGGGTTATCATTTAAATTCAAAGTGTCAAAATCAAATTCATCATCAAAATTAATTTTCTTAAGTTCGAAAATCTCATTAAAAATAACATCAATAGATTCTTTAATTACTAAAGTTCTTTTATTGAATACATGAGAAGCTTTTGAAATAGAAGAATAACCAAGAAAAATGCCTTCATCTGATTTTACATCAAATTTTCCTAAGGCATCATTTTCATTCAAAATAAAACATTTGTAACCAAAAACTTTAAAATATGAAATATTGGGTTTTTTACCATTCCACAGTTTGGTCTTACAAGAACCCAATTCATAACATAGCATGCTGTGTTAATGGCGTCGGCCTAAAAATATTTGGGTAGGCTATATTTGTTTAACATAGTTATAGCCATTTCTTGTAAGCTCTTATTTTTTTTCCTTTCTACTACTCCATTTTGTTATAGATTTCTAGGAGTAGAGAAGTTGTGGATATACTCATTTGACTCACAAAAATTTTGAAACTTATTGTTTTAAAATTCACCACCATGATCACTACATATTGATGAAATCATAAAATATTTTTTATTTTGAATAATTTTATAAAATTTTATAAAATTTTATAAAATATTTAAAAGAATCATTTTTGTGTGCCAAAAAATAAGTCCAAGATATCTTCTATAATCATCTACTATGACAAATGCATATTTGCTACCTCCTAATATTATAATATCAATTGAATATATATATATATATATATATATATATATATATATATATATATATATATATATATATATATATATATATATATATTGTAATGGTCTAGAAGTGATTATTTGATTTTTTGACTTAAAACTACTTTTATTTGATTTCCTATTTGGTAAGTATCACACATTTTATTTTTAACGAACTTAAGGCTAGGCAATTCTCTTACTAAATCTTTAGTTAAGATTTGGTTTAGTAATTTCCTGCTAGCATGACCTAGTCTCTTATGTCAAATCCAAGCATCATTATTTAAACTCGAAAAGCATGTTTCATCATAAAAAAATTCAATATCAATAGTATACACATTGTTGTTTATTAAGGCAATCAAAGATTTATTTTGTATAGTATTTCAATTATACAAGCATTTGATTCAAATTTAATAATATATCCTTTATCACATAATTGACTAATACTAAGTAGATTATGTTTCAAACCATCAACTAATAGCACATCTTCAATCAAAATGTTTGATTTGTTACATATGGTTCTTTTCCCAATGATTTTTCCTTTGTTGTTATTTCTGAAGGTGACAACTCCTTCATTTAGGCTAGCGAGCTTAGAAAAGTAAATTGGATCTCCGATCATGTGCCTTGAGCATTCACTATCAAGGTACTATTTGGTGCTCCTACCCTTAGTTTGGAGACAAACCTACAAGAAAGATGATTTTAACTTAGATATCCATTTTACTTTGGGTCCCTCATGAATAGTTGTACCTAATTTAACTAGAGGTTTTTAGTTGTTTATGGTTCCTTTGGGAATCCAAATTAATTTATGTAAACTATACATTCTAAATAAACACTTGTAAGCTATATGTCCTAATCTATCACAAAAGTTACATTTATTTTTTGGTGGAAAGTTTAGAATGGGTTCTTTAACGAAGAAAGTCAGCTTTTGTTGAGTATTGTCCATAAAGCCTATACCTTCTTTCCTATGAACATGACCCTTATTTGCAAGGATCATGTTTAGGGATTTATTCTCTTTTTAAAATTTTTCTAACGTTTGTTGTAATATAATATTTTCCTTTCTAAATTTCTCTAAAGTTTCATATTTAGTTCATGAATGAACTGTGTGATGGTAATGCTTCATGTATTTCTTCAAGTTTACTAATGAATCATGCTCTTTCTTAAGTAGTTTAAGACTTACTAATTTTTCTAATTTCATCATAAAGCTCATAAAAAATATTTAGTAATTCAGTAAAAAAGATATTAGAAAACTCACTTACCTCGTCATGGATGGCCATGAGAGCATAGTTGGCAACCTCTTCCTTGATGTGGTCTTCTTCATCCGATGAGCTTGAGTCATCCCAAGTTGTTGAGAGAGAGCCTTCTTCTTGTGTGATGTATTCTTCTTCAATTATGGACACTCACTTTTAAAATGCCCTGGGTTTTTGCATTCAAAACATATTATGTTGTACTTTTTTGGTTCATTTTTATTTTTATGATTTTTTTTCTTTTTCATAATTTTTTTAATTTTTCTTGTTAATAGTGTAATGTCATTGTCTTCATCACTCGATGTTTCATTCAAGGAATAATCTGTAGTTCTAAGTGCTAAGTCCTTCATATTTTTTAGAAGGTATTCATCTTTTGTTCTTATTAGGATCAATTAGCACTAAGAGCGGGGGGGGGGGGTGAATTAGTACATGTGTGAATTCTCTTTTTAACGAAAAACTTTTAGCTTGAAGCAAGATAGGAAAATTCGAAGCTTTTCATTTAAGTAAAGAAATTCAATCTTATAGAGAAATGATAAGCTTCTTACTTAAAGATGACATAAGAAAGAACAAGCAAATCCGAATAATGAGATAGACAATGTCATAAGTGAAGTGCTCGATTTCGAAGCCTTACTTTCAAAATGTAAATAAAATCGAAAGCGTTAGTATAAAAGTAGTGAACAAGATAAGCAAAGAAAACTCATAGTTTTATAGTGGTTCGGCATCAGTCGACCTACGTCTAATCCCGAGTCCTCCTCCTTGAGGCACACCGACGTCCACTACCAATCTTCTTTGAGTGAAGACCAAGCCCTTATAATCTTACAAGGGAGATAAAATTACAACTCTTTGATCACTCCCTTACCTTTTTTCTTTTTCTTACAATTCACACAAGTTGTTTACATGATTTATCCCCCAAAAGTGTAGTGTAGAATACAAGAAAACTTAAGGTATTTATAAGCCCCAATGACTTAAAAAATTAGAGCCAAAATTCAAACATACCTGGAAAAACTAGGTACGGGTTGTTAAGCCGCCGGCCTAGGCGGGTTAATCACTGAAAGTACCCAGAATCCAGGGTGCGGGCTGTTCAACCGCTGACAGCCGCCCAAAATCCTGGGCGGGTAGCGGTACACTCGTCGCTCACTGGCAGTTCAGTCGTCGGGAATCCTAGAAAAGTGATTCCCTTCACTTTTCCAATCTCGACATGAACCACATATTGACCAATTATCCGGTTAACCAATTGAGCTCAATCAAACCCTTTTAGTAGACCCGGTAGCCTCTTTGAGTTGATTTGTATTTCTTATAAATCACACTTATTTAGGACTCAACCTTAACCTTATTAGGAAACATGAGCGAGTGCATCACATGCACATTAGAAATCAAAATAGAAATCGGTTTTCTACGCAGATCAAGTCATCGTGAAAAAGATTGGGGTCACGAGAAAAATCGTAAAAATAAAAAAACCGTGATGTATGAGAGATTGATTTTACCTAGGAAGATCGTATATCTCTGTATTTCAGATCCGGATGGAGAAGATGAAGGAGGTCAAGCGTCCTCCTCTCTAGCGGTATCCACATGATGAATCTCTACAGCGAGACTCCTCCAATATGATCTTGCAACTATTGCTCTGAGGGAGAGAGGAGAATAGGAGGTGGTGGCTAAAGCTACAGCCTATCAATCATAAGTCTCCCCTCCTATTTATAGAGAGCCACTAAAAATCCTAGGGCTCCTTCCTTAGTGGGTATTGGATCTCCATCCAATAAACCACTAACCTTGTATAATTGGATCTTTATCTAATAATTTAAGGATCTCTATCTAATAATCTCCTTAGGCCTATAATTGGACCTTAATCAAGGAGTCTATCAATATAGGGTCTCATCTAATGAGAATATGGGCTAATTGGATCTTCATCCAATCCTCTATTTGCTAAAGCATCCACCATATGTGTGTGACCCTCTAGGCCCGATAGCGAGCTGGTCGTGAGTCACTCCCATCAGAACTCCTTCTGATATAGTGAATTATTATCTCGATAATAATTCACTCGACTCATCGACTATGGACGTACTAGGCCACTATGCCATAGTCCCCATACGGTACAGGGGGGATCAAATCCATTGGACCTGTCTGTCTACAGTTACCATGTATCTATAATCCCTCATCCAAATAATATCCTAGAGACTGTATATTGAACATGATACTGTTAGGTCACATACGAAATCAGTTTGTCTTGCTCTATTCGGATTCTACCGGAGAACTCCTTCTCTCTCAATCTGAATGACCCTGGCCATGGATTTGTCTGAGCAAGCACATATGAGATATTTTTCTCATGATATCGAGAGTGGATGATTCTCTATTGACACTCAATTACCTTCGTAAGGTTGGCTACCAATCCCGATAACCGGTTGTATCATATCTGGAGCTTTCTAAACCTGTAAGTCTGGCGTCAAAGAAAAGAGTACTCATACAAGGCATCCTTTGTGTCTTAAGTCTAAGGACCAGATACACAATTGAGACTATGGAATCACTGTCTGACATTAGGTATCATTAACCATACAGCATTTCATAAGCGGACCAAACAGTGAACTCATTCTCCAATGAGCACCTATACTATATCCTTAGTGTCTCCACACAAGTGGCTATGAGACCAACCGCCTCCATCATATGGACAGGTATATAGTACATTGGTCTATCCGGTTATCTCGATGTCCCTCTCGAGTAACCTATGACCGAGATTATTTAGGATCTGTGTTTAAAGGTGAATCGATCTCATTATCATGATCTCATCACGATTCGATTCCCGTTGCACACAACCAAGGACATCACAATATATATATATAATAAATAATATAATATGAGAATATGCCAATATTAATCATAAGCAAAAAGATTACGCAGTGTGTCACACGTGCCATCACTCACGTGATTGGCTTGCAGGGCACTTGTAACTAGCAATCTCTCACTTGACCTAAAGTTAATCACCTATGTGTCTGATCCCCATCAGACCCCTGTGACGCTCAAATACAATCTGAGCCAATAGTTTCGTCATTGGATCTACAATGTTATCTTCGGATGAAACTCTTTCCATTGCTATATCTTTACGGGCTATGATCTCTCTTATCAGATGGAACCTTCTCATAACATGCTTAGACTTCTTATGAGACCTGGGTTCCTTCGCTTGAGCTATCGCCCCATTATTATCGCAGTATATGGGAATTGGTTCTATGCTGCTTGGTACAACTCCCAAATCTTTAATAAACTTCTTCATCCATACCCCTTCCTTTGTTGCTTCTGCTGCAGCAATGTATTCTGCCTCTATGGTCGAGTCAGCAGTAATATCTTGCTTGGAACTTTTCCAGTTTACTGCTCCTCCATTCATGGTAAAAATATATCCTGAATTTGATTTACTATCATCTATGTCAGACTGAAAACTTGAGTCTGTGTAGCCCTCAACCTGGAGGCTACCTCCTCCATATACCAGTAAAAGATCCTTAGTCCTTCTCAAGTACTTAAGGATACACTTTACTGCCTTCCAATGTTCTAAACCTGGATCTGCCTGATACCTTCTCGTGACACTTAGAGCATGTGCTATATCAGGCCTAGTACATAGCATCGCATACATGATAGACCCTATCGCTGAGGCATAAGGTATCTTATCCATATCTGCCCTTTCTTCAGGAGTCTTCGGGGACATACTCCTAGAAAGTGATATTCCATATCTCATCGGTGTAAGACCTCTCTTGGAATTGTTCATGCCAAACCTTTTGACAATGGAGTCTATGTACCTAGACTGGGACAAGCCAAGCATCCTTTTGGATCTATCTCTATAGATCCAAATCCTCATAATATAGGATGCTTCCCCTATGTCTTCCATGGAGAAGTTTCTAGATAGCCAAGCCTTTTGTGGAGAGCATTCCTACATCATTCCCAATTATTTGGATGTCATCCATATATAGCACCAAGAAGGTGATAGCGCTTCCAATTACCTTCCTGTATATACATGGCTCATCTTCGTTCTTAACGAAGTCATAAGATCTGATCACCTCATCAAATCTTATGTTCTAACTTCGGGAAGCTTGCTTCAATCCATAAATGGATCTAAGCAACCTGCACACTTTATCTGGACTCTCTTTGGATACGAATCCCTCTCTTTGTATCATATACACCTCTTCCTCGAGGTTGCCATTGAGGAATATAATTTTGACATCCATCTGCTAGATCTCATAGTCATAGTGCGCTGCAATGACCAAAATAATTCTAATGGACTTAAGCATGGCTACAAGTGAAAAGGTTTCGTCATAGTCAACTCCTTGTCTTTGACGATATCTTTTAGCTACCAGCCTTGCTTTATAGGTATCTACCTTTCCATCTACTCTGATCTTCTTGAAGATCCATTTGTAACCGATGGGTACAATACCCTCAGGTGCATCCACAAGGTTCCAAACCTTGTTAGAGTATATGGAATCCATCTCAGAATTCATGGCTTCTTGCCACTTCCAAGAGTCTATACTCATAATAGCCTCCTCGTAGGTCTGAGGATCAACATCCTGAGAGTCATCTCCACTGATATGTCCCACATATCTTTCAGGAGGGTGAGATACTCTATTAGACCTACATAAAGTTGGAACTTGTATGTTAGGTACCTGAACAGACTCGGGCTCTAGAATGGTGCTTGAGCTAGGTTCTCCAACCTCGCTCAATTCTATCTCACTCTCACTGTTTCTACCAAGAATGTGTTTCTTCTCAAGGAACATAGCTCTCTTGGCAACAAAGACCTTTTGGTCCTCGGGATGATAGAAATAATACCCACAAGTTTCCTTTGGGTATCCCACGAATATGCATCATTCTATCCTTGATTCTAATTTATCGGGGTTGTGTCTTCTAACGTAGGCAGGATAGCCTCAAATCTTAACAATCTTAAGATCAGACTTCTTTCCTTTCCATATCTCATATGGTGTAGACACTACCAACTTTGATACAACTCTATTCAAAAGGTAAGCTGTAGTCTCTAGGGCGTACCCCTAGAATGAAACGAGTAGGTCAACGAAACTCATCATGGACCGCACCATGTCTAACAACGTGTGATTCCTCCTTTCTGATACACAATTGAGCTGAGGTGTATAAGGAGGTGCCCACTGGGATAGAATCTCATTGTCCTTGAGGAAATGGGTGAACTCTGTACTCAAGTACTCTCCTCCTCGATTTGATCGAAGAGTCTTAATACTCTTTCCAATTTAGTTCTCTACATCATTCTTATATTTCCTTAATTTCTCAAAGGCCTCAGATTTGTATTTTATTCAGTACACGTGTCAATACCTAGAGAAATCATCAGTGAATGTAATGAAGTATGAGTAACCACCTATAGCCTGAGTCGACATGGGACCATATACATCACTATGTATGAGTTCCAATAACTCGGCGACTCTCTCTCTAGTTCCATTAAAAGGAGAGTTGGTCATCTTCCCACGAAGTCAAGGTTCGTAAGTTGCATATATCTCATAGTCAAATCGATCTAAGTATCCACCTTTCAGCAACTTTTGAATCATTCTCTCATGTATATGACCTAGCCTACAATGTCATAGGTATGCATTATTCACCTCATCTTTTTTCCTCTTAGACATATTTATATTCATGATATGTGGAGAAGTGTCTAACACATATAAGCCATTTATAAGGGTCCCTCTAGTGATGATCTCATCATCCATAATTATTGAACAACTATTGTTCTCAAAAACTAATTTATATCCACTAATTGTCAAACAAGATATAGAAATAATATTTTTGATAATAGAGAGAACAAAATAACATACATCTAATGTAATAATAGTTCCACCAGGCAGATGTAGGGTGACCTCTCTAACAACAACTACAGCAACTCTTGCTCCATTGCCCATCTTGAGGTTCATCTCGCCTCTAGCCAATCTCCTAGGTCTTGCCAGAACCTGCAACGAATTACAGATATGATAAACACTCCTGATATCTATGTGTTATCATAAAAATCTGACAAGTGGAGACTGATCATGAATATACCTGAAGCTTCTCCAAGCTCCTGTCTCGCCTTCTCTGCAAGGTAGTCCTTGCAGTTCCTCTTCCAATGTTCGTCTTGGCCATAGTGGAAGCATTGCCCTTTGTCCTTTTCTGAGTATTTCTTGGCAACCTTTGTCTTACCTGGTCTTTCTTTACCCTCGCCCTTCTTAAGGGTATTGCTGGCCTTCCTTTTCCTTTTGGTCTTACCAATATAAAGAACTGGCTTCTCCTTCTTGATGGCACTCTCAGCTTCCCTCAACATATTGAGGAGCTCAGGGAGAGTCACCTCAAACTTGCTCATGTTAAAATTCATGATGAAGTGAGAAAAGGAATCTGGTAGGGACTAAAGTATAAGATCAACGCACAAGTTATCCTCTAGGACTATTCCTAGACCTGTGAGTTTCTCGATCCACTCTATCATCTTTAGGACATGGTTCTCAACGGGTGTCTCTTATGTCATCCTGGCTTAGAAGAGTTTCTTAGATATCTTATATCTTTGAGTTCTTCCCTGTTTCTCAAATAGCTGGCGGAGATGAAGAAGAATAGAATATGCATCCATGCTCTTATGTTGCCTTTGTAACTCAGGAGTCATGGAGGCCAACATGTAACATTTTACCAATGTGGAATCATCTATATACTTCACATAGCGAGCGATCTCATCCTCGCTTGCCCCTTCTTCCGACGTGGGCAGAATTGTATCAAGGACATATGCGATTTTCTCCGCCGTGAGAACAATTCTCAAATTACGGAGCCAATCTGTATAGTTTGGACTAGTGAGGCGGTTGGCATCAAGTATGCCACGTAGGATTTTTGCAAGCGACAAACAAGATATAGCGTAAATTAAATAACATATAAATTTTACAAAAAATACTAATTAAGATATGGACTTCTATCTTAATATACTCCCACTATTTTTTTAGCGAATCACGTGACGCCCTCGACACGTGAGACGGAAGTCTCCGGCAGACTCCTAGTGGGGATCGAGATCCAATTGTCATCTTAATGCAACCTCGAGGGACTCGACCAATTATACTAAGCCCAAAAGGTAGGCAACTCTTGCCAATCATAACTCCTTGTGATTCCTGTCACGTTCGACCTCCAAATCATCATGGTCTCAAGGGACTCGACCAACCATGATATTCAGTTAAGTCATCACCATCGTTACAAGATGAGTCTGATTTGATAATATGCCCTTGAGGGACTCGACCAAGCATACCATGTCCTAGGTCACCGGTGACATCTCTATGTCGTAGGTAAGAACTCGATCACGTAGATAGGTGAGCTTCAAGGGACTCTACTAACTCAACCTATGTCGTGATTCAATTTCTTCCTGTAACGATGGAAGGCCACGTGGGTCAATCTTATTGCCTCACGCTTACCGACTTAATATTACCGACTTAATTTCTTCCTATAACCTGTAAGTCTGGCGTCAAAGAAAGGAGTACTCATACAAGGCATCTTTGGTGTCTCAAGTCTAAAGACCAGATACACAATTGGGACTATGGAATCACTGTCTAACATTAGGTATCATTAACCATACAATATTTTATAAGCGGATCAATCAGTGAACTCATTCTCCAATGAGCACCTGTACTATATCCTTGGTGTCTCCACACAAGTGACTATGAGACCAACCGCCTCCATCATATGGACAGGTATATAGTACACTGGTCTATCCGGTTATCTCGATGTCCCTCTCGAGTAACCTATGACCGGGACTATTTAGGATATGTGTTTAAAGGTGAATCGATCTCATTATCGTGATCTCATCACGATTCGATTCCCATTGCACAGAACCAAGGATATTACAATATATTTGTAATAAATAATATAATGTGAGAATATGCCAATATTAATCATAAGCAAAAAGATTATGCAGTGTGTCACACGTGCCATCACTCATGTGATTGGCTTGCAGGGCACCTATAACTAGCAAACCTATGACTTAAAGATTATAATCAAACATGACCACCAAACTTACGACCTCACTCTCGCAATCTGATAACCTCCGGCATTCCCTACGGTGATTCTCACGATCTTCTTCCGATGATCTCCCAGCAGGTTCCTAGCGATCTTCCTGATACCTTCGGCGAAGTCCTAGCAAACTCTCGGCGAGCTCCCACTGCATTGTCCAAACCTTGGCCCGATGCCTAAGCTTGATCCTAGGTTCATGTATGATCTGTAATTTCTTTTCACCGTTATGGTTATCCTGCATGATGCTAACTGTAGCTTAATTAATTACAATCATAATGGCCAACATATCCACTTCAAGACCTTCCCAACTCTCGACAAGCTTTTTGGTTGCCCCCGATAATCTTCCGGCGAGTCTTGGTCTTTTTCCGGCGAACTCCCTTGTGCCATTCTGGCAAGCTCTCAATGCACCCCAAGCGAGTTCCCAACTGCATTGTCCGAACCACAGCCCGATGCTTGGACTTGACTCTGGTCAAACCTCTGATTGTAATAATCTCTATGTCATAGTTAATCCTACATCAATCAACTCTAACAACTTTGTTAGATCAAATACTCATCAATTGATTTCATCATCAAAATTCGAGATTCAATAATCTTCTCCTTTTTT
Organism: Ensete ventricosum; assembly: GCA_029747655.1. Classification (NCBI taxonomy): domain Eukaryota; kingdom Viridiplantae; phylum Streptophyta; class Magnoliopsida; order Zingiberales; family Musaceae; genus Ensete; species Ensete ventricosum. The sequence continues at coordinate 21,771,320 of JAQQAF010000001.1, read as the reverse complement.
ATGATGACAATCAATTGATGACATGAGTTAATCCTAACTCCTCCTAAATTCATGACTCAATAAAGAAAGCTTAAATTCAAGAGAACTAAACCCTCTTGAATTTAAGTATCACGAAATAGATAATATTCAAAGCAAATTTCAACAAGAATTTGCATCATCAAGTCATCAAATCATGAATTTCAAAAAGATTTATGCGTACATATCTAAGATATCCAAGTATATGATCAATATCATGTGTCAACAATGTATATCATTAATATCATGTGTCATTAATGTATATCATCAATATCATGTGTCATCAATGTATATTTCCCTCCCTTTGTCATTAACAAAAAAGTGAAATATAGGGCTAAGGATTTTAAGGCACATGAGTTTTTGCTCCCCCTTTGTAAAACACGACATGAGTCATAAAGAATTTTCTTCCTGTTATAAAAAAGAAGGAAATAAAATAAAAGATGAGTTGTAAAACATCATTAAGTATAGTTCTCAATTTTGTAGAGGTGAATTTAGAAGATAAGCTCAAAGATCCAAGATATTCAAGAAGATTAAAAAATTTAGGAGTTATTCAGGCATTTAAAATCATCTCATGTAATTTCAAGCAAGCGTAGCAAATAAATCCGTAAAGTAGCAAAGCATCATGCAAATTTTATCCCTTTTTTGTGAATAATAAGATAAAGAACATGGAGAAAGTTTTCAAAAATATTATTACAAAAACTTAATCTCATGGAATCTAGATTAGCAATTCATACATTTTCATGATTTAGCATTTTTAACTCTCAACCTCAATCTTGTAGATATAAGATTTTTTTAAAAAATTCAAATATGAGCTCAACAAATCTTTCTCATGTAAATTTTAAGAAAATATAACAAATAAATTATCTTCATCTAGATTTCTCCCCCTTTTGTAAACAATAAGGTAGAATCAAGATAGAGAAGTGAAAAATATAACAAAAATACTCAATTTTATAGATGTAAATTCTAAAATCCAAAAAAAAAATCAAGAGCTACCCATGTAATTTAATTTATCTTATATAAATTTCAAGCAAGGTAGCAAATCAAGTAAATCATGTATTTTCCATGCAAATTTTGATAAGAAGTGCAATTTATAAAGTCAAAGAAATCCAAAGGAAAATAGTAAATCAAGCTCAAATTTTGAATTATGCATTTCACATATATTTAAAATTCTAAACTTTCTTCTAAGCAAATTGTTTGTCATTCAATGTTATCATATTCAATTTGCTTCTAATCATATTGATAATTTTATCTCTCACTTTTTGTCATTGTCAAGAAAGAAATATGATTACATAATTTCTTTTTAACATCCATATTCAAATTACGCTCAAAAGTACAAGGAGATCATGTCATAAAATCAAATCTATAAATACTAAAAGACATAATTTAAATTAATAAATTTGCCCCTCCTTATAGTTTGTGAATTTCAACATAAGTAATTAAGAAATCTTATGTATTCAAAATTCCAAGTAAAATAGAAATCTAATCATGCAAATCTCATGTGTTTAAAATTCATAATTTTCTTTTAGCAAATAGCTCCTCATCCAATAAAGGTTTTTCATAATCAAAGTATTTAAATTTATTATTGCAAAATATCACTTTTATCTCTCCTTTAGTCATTTTCAAAGTAACAATTAGGAAGTTTATGTAAAGTATATAATCAAAGTATTTATGTAAAGATTTTAAGTTTCATTTACTAAACTTGTCAAAAATCATGATAATAACTTATTCAAGTTCAAATGATCAAAATCACTTTCATAGTTCAATAGATTCATAAAAAATAACATAATTGATTCATTAATCTCTTTTTAAAAAATTTATAAAATAGAGAAATTTTCAAGGAAAATGTATTTCCTTTTTATTTCAACCAAGCATGCCTTTGTCTTTAAGCCAAATAAAAATATGCATCATCATTTAAAACAAAATTAGAACTTTTATTACGACAAAGATTAATAAGCCATAAATCACAATGATCATCATGCATAATTTTGAAATATAAACTCATTAAGCATGATCACTATGCATCATTAAATCATCAAACATGGTTTCATGGAACATAAAACATCTTCAATCAAATTTATACCTATCTCAATTTCAATTTTTAAATGAGTCTAACTCTTTACACATAGTGCAAGGAGTTGACAAACTTATTTTCAAATTTTTATTTGTTTCATATTCAAATTTAAAAGTAATCTATAATTTAACAACATGCATTAAATCTTAACATACAACTATTCAACCATTTAAATCAATCATTTAAAAACAATATTTAACTTAGCCAAAGACATCATAATATTTAAATTATTCAACAATAGCCTTTGCATTTAAATCAATAAATATTCAAGCCAATAATTTTGAACCTATTTTTCAATCATCATCAAAATCTCATTTTCGTAAATTTTAATATGAATAATTTTTTATTAACAATAACTTGGGTTCTTTTAGTTCTAGTCTTAGCATGTTCTAGCTATGCATTATCAATCAAGGTTATGATAAAATAAATCCAAATGAGTAAATCACTTTCAAGTGGAGTCATCACAACAAGATATTTGTCAAACAAAATCCAATGATTTTTCTACGTTGAATGATTCTATCATGTTATCAGAAAAAAAATTTAAAGAAAAATAATTTTATATATGATTTTTAGGTTCAAAATTAACACAAATCATCAACACAAGTCAATACAATTTTAGAAATCAATACAATAATCATCATCAAAATCTTTCTTTCATACATATTACTTTTGTTCAAGATAACTGAACTTTCTTTGTTCTAATTATAGCATGCAATAAAAGGATTACGCACGATCATAATAAAGATTCATTTTTATTTATAATAATTTATATTATTAATATTTAGGCTAGTGAGCTTGAAAGAGTGTTAGATCTCAAGTTATATATCTTGAGCATTTAAAGCATTATACGAGGCTCCTAACTTTAATTTAGAGACAAACCTATAATAAAGATATTTTTTATTTAGGTACCATTTTACATTGGGTCTTTCATAAAGAACTTTATCTTTTTTTTAATTATTTTTTATTATATGAGGTTCCAACCCAAACTAATTGATGTGGACTATATTTTTTTAAATAGATATTTATTTGCCATCTGTGCTATTTTTCCATAAAAATTATATTTAATTTTTTGTGGCACATTTAAGGTAGGTCATTTAACAAATATGGTGTTACCAACAAACCTATGTCATTTCTTCTATTAATATGACCCTTATTGGCATCATATGTCATTTCTAATGTATGCTATATTTCGAAAGTCGAATCAAAAGAGGAACTATGATCAAATTGATTTTTGTCGAGAGTATAATATAAGGTATTCATAGTCTTTGCATTCAATGAAAATATTTATTTTTCATAATCATTCCAATCATTTGTTGGATTGGATGACTTAAAACCTTTTTCAACAATGCACCACAAATCAAGATCTATCGAAATAAAAAAGATACGCATTCGAATTTTTCAAGATATGTAATCTGTCCCATTGAACATAAGAGGACTTGTGATGCATTGACCCTCATTTATGCCAAACAAATCTATTCACTCTAGTGGGTGTTTAGTCTAAATAACTTTGTAATTTGCCTTCTAAATTCTACCAGAATAGGGAATCGAATCAATTCTGCCTATACTTCCTTCATCCATTTCAAAACTAAAATCTTTGATGCTCTTGTCTTTGATTTCCTTACATATCTAAATATGTTATGTATTAATCAATGTTATATTATATTATTTTATTTAGGTGCATGCATGATTTATTATTCTGCATGTGCTTCCGATGTATGCCAAATTCATTGCTCATGTCCTTTTGTACTATGGTGTTTGTGGAAAAATATGAACCTTTGCCAGAAATGGTAAAGAGATTATGCTTAGAGCCTGTGATGCTCTGTCAGCCCCCTATGACTTTACTCAAACGTGGGTGGATGGAGATCCCGGATGTGGGAGACCTATGTATGGTGGTCATTCAGTAATGGATGAATCGCATTATGTTTGTGATCCCACTTCACCCTCTATGTTTTATTTGATATGTTATCCAAAGTATTGCTTATGTGTTTCCTATTATGCTTTGGATATGAATGATATGCATCTAACTTCAAATGTGACATATGAGCTTAAGTTTGTTATTTGTTCTTTTGATATGTTCAGAAGTGTTTCATGTGTTATCAATATGCTCCTAAAACTTCATATGACATTAATACATACCAAAATGCTTATGATTGCCATATTATCTTTTCTAAATTGTTAGAGATTTAAGTATGCTTTGAACGTGATGAACCTTGTGGTTTTGAATGTAATTTGATCCTATATGTAAAAACTTTTGTATTCCCTGCCTCGCATTCTGACATCAGGTTCAATTCACAAACACCTTTCTTTGCCTTGAACATGCTTTATACTTGCTGGGCTTTATAGCTCACTCTGTTGCTATCTAACCTTCTTCAGGTTAGCTTGGCATTTATTGAAACACTCGATACAGGGCTAAAGCAACGAAAAGTAAGTTCTTAGGCTAAATATTTATTAGATAATATGTTATTATTGTATGTGTATACCTTGTTTCTAATGTAAAGTTGTAGACATATTTTGAAGTGGGGTAACTATGTAATTGTTTTAAAAGTACCCTCTTGTTCAGGATCTCGAATATTAAACTTATTGTATAATATATGAAGTGGTGGTGGTATATGGCCAATGCATCTGCTTGTGCATTCTCCACCAGAGGCACCCTCGTAACCAAGAAGTGTCGGAAGTGGCCGATGAGTTGGCATACTTCTGACAAATATTTTGCCATGGTTGCTTCTTGAGCTTCATAATCTCCATTGATTTGTCCTGCAACTAGCTACGAGTCATGAAGACCTAGATCTCTTCTATCTACAACTCCGAGGCCAAGCGAAGCCTTACAAGTAATGTCTCGTACTCGACTTCAATATTGATGGTCTTAAACTCAAAGCAGAATATATGTTTGTATAACTGGTCGACGATTATCTGTTAGCACCCAACGAACAAACAGACTATTAGCACCCAACCAATAAATAGAAGCATTGTGTCCCCGCTATTGAATTCTATACTAGAGCCACTATCAAACCATAAATGAATCAATTCAAACTTATGCTCACGTTTAAGCACTAGTACTTCTTCCCTTCCATAACTTCACTTTCCCCGGGCAGTATATAAAATATATTCTTAATTCAATGAATCAATTCAAACTTCCCTTTCCACTTCAGCTCTTGATCCAGCATCATAGGCTGATGCTCTAGTCTATGATTAATATTACTGAGATCTCTATACTCAAAACACCACAGCACCTTTCCTAACTTTATTATTATTATTATTGCATTGTCCCAAGCCAATTGCCCCCAAGCTAATCAACCTCTTAAGATGAGCCTTGCTCCTCCCCTTTCGGTGTTAGCTTACCCATTGATATACAAAGTCCAAGTTTGCTTGCTTTGCTGGCAGTTGCCGTCCTCGAAGGGGGTCAATAAAATAAAGTCGGTAATCACGTGAGCCTTGACGGCTATTTGCGAGATATATTGAATATCAAATTCCCTAAACTCGATCGATCATTTGAGCATTCACCTTGACATGTCGAATCTGGAGAGGATCTGATGGAGTGGTTGGTCGGTCACCACCTTTATTACATGGGCTTGGAAGTAAGGACGTAGCTTCATTGCTGCTTATACTAAAGCCAATGCTAGTTTCTTGATCAATGGGTAACACTCCTCGAGTTCATTCAGTATGTGGCTAGAGTAATAAATGGGTCATTTGTCTTCTCTCTTCTTCTTTGATCAAGATCGAGCTAGCTATGTGCTCGAAGGCTACGAGGTAATGCCCGAGTAGTTCTCCTAAGGTGATTGAGGCAAGCTGAGGTAGGTGGGCAAGATGTGCCTTTAGCTTTTTGAAAGCTTCTTCACACTCTTGAGTCTATTTGAAATCTTTGGTGCGCTTTAAGGCTTTGAAGAAGGGAAGACATTTGTCTCCTGAATGGGACACGAACCGGCTTAGAACAATAAGCCTTCTGTTAGAACCCTTACGGATTATAAGCTTGGGGTGATCTTTATAGGGGATCGGCCTCCTTGGAACTCTATAAGGGTTCCTCCCTCCTTGGTATTCTGTCCAATAGCTGAAAATAATACTGATCTATTGATGATGAAAAGAGGGAGAATACACTAGTTATAGGGCTTCTAAACCCTAACTCCTAATATAACTCCTACTCTAACAAACTCCAACTTCTAATCAACTCCTAGCCGGCCTCAACTAGGAGTGGTCGGCTGCTAACAACTCATAACCCTAGTTGGATTCTAACCCTAACCCCAGTCGACCCCTTTAGCTATAGTAGGGGTAGCTAGCTGGGGTTTACATGTGTGCCTCTTTTATTAAGTAAATTTAGGACTTAATTAACTAGAGTCTTAACACCTTTCCATGAGGCACTGAACTTGTTTTACCGACCAAGGTGATTGCATCTTATTTATGGCTCGAACCTTCTCAGGATTCACATCAATTCCTCTCTAATGTATGATGAAGTCAATGAATTTTTCTGAATTTACTCCGAAGACACATTTGACAAGGTTGAGTCACATTTAAATTTTTTTTAGCATCTAGAATGCCTCGGCTAAGTCTGCTAGATGGGTGTTGCCAAGCTTGCTCTTGACAGTCATGTTATCAACGTATACTTCTATATTTCTCCCGATATGGTGCTTGAACATCTGATTGACCATCCTTTAGTATGTTGCTCCAGCATTCTTTAAACGGAAGGGCATCACTCAGTAGTAGTAAATTCCTCAGTGGGTAATGAAGGCGGTATGCCCTCGGTCTTTAGAGGCCATTCAGATCTGGTTATAACCCGAGAAAGCATCTATCAATACGAGTAGCTTATATCCTAAGGTTGCATCTACCAACTGATTGATCCTCATGAGGGGGTAGCAATCCTTTGGGCAAGCTTGATTAAGATCACTGTAGTCAACACACACTCTCCAACTTCCATTAGGCTTTTTGACAAATAATACATTGGAGAGTAATAGAGGATATTTGACCTCGGCTATGAAATCTGCTTCTATTAGTCGGTATACATCGTTGTTGACTGCCCTTTTGTTGGTTGGGTGCAAGTTTTCGAGGCTTCTACTTTACCGGGCGTGCCTCGGGAAAGATGTTTAGGTGATACTGCGCGACCTCGGGATCAATCCCCGGTATATCTCTTGGGGACTAGGCCAAGATATCTGCATTTTGTCTTAGGAAGTTGATGAGATGGATCTGTTCATTAGTATAGACCTGATCCTTACAGCCCTTATCAAGGGGGACTTTTAGTATCTGCTTGGTGGGTTTGGGCTAGAGTGAAACTTTTGTTATCTCCCGGGGATTGGTTATGGGTGACTCGGGCTGTAACTTTTTGTGCAAGGTGGTTTCCGCCATATAACATTGTCTAGATTTCTACGGATCACTTCTTACTTCCCCGACCCCCTCCCGAGTTGGAAATTTCATTATAAGGTAGTAGGTGGAGACGACCGCTCTTAGTTTATTAAGGTCAAGCAGCCAAGGATGGCATTGAATGGCGAGGGCAGCTTTACCACTATGAATGTGACCATCATGATCTTAGACTTTGGCTCCTCTCCGATGGTGACTGGTAGGGCGATGGTGTCAGGAGGGGAGATGGAGTCCCCGGTGAACCCGATGAGGGTGAGGCCATAGGAGTGAGATCTTTTTATGCTAAGTCGAGCTTCTAGAAGACATTGAATATATAAGATATCAGCCAAGCTTTCGGTATCCACCATTAAGGCATCTTCATGGTTAGGGTACTCCACTTCTCCCGACTGGAAAGTGATCTCGAGTTCATCCTTTTGTCTCGGATGCTTTTTCTACTACGGCCCAGGCGTAGGCTTTCTGTCTCGAAGAGCTATCCCCTCTAGAGGCTAGGCCTTAGATAATAATGTCAATTTGCTTCTCTACCAGGCCTTGCGATGAGGGGAAGGTTCACACGGTATTTTAACATGTCGCTCTAGATGCCCTCTACGGATGAGCTCTTCTATTTGATTTTTTAAGTCATGCCACTCTTCGATATCATGGCCTAGTCTTGGTGGAACCGATAATATTTTGATTGGTCTCAATGCTCATGTAGAGTCTTCATCATGTTATGCATCCTTAGGAGGCCCTTCTCCCTGATCCGAAGGAAGATTTCCATTCCCAACGAATTCAGGGGTGTTTGAGGTGGCCTCAGTAGGGATGACTCGGGTCGATCCATTTTCCTCCTTGGTGGTCCCGAGGATTGTCCATAGGATTGCTCTGCGCGGGATCATTTATGGTCTTCTCGTTTTCTTGCCACCAATGCTTCGACAGTAACGTACTAGTTTGCTCGCTGGAGCATCTCGGGAATAATTATTGTCGGCCTTTTAATCAGCAACTTGAAGAATCTGGATGGTTGCAGACCCACTAGAATGCTTGCATGATTAATGAGGGGTGGGCATCGACGAACTGGGAGAGAGGTTCATCATCCTTTTAACTCAAGCCGAGCAAGGCAGACAACATGGCCCATGTGCTAGCAAGAAAGTTCAGCTTGAACTCCTTCGCAAGCTAATCAAAAGATGAGACTGAGGATGGCCTCAGTCAACTGTACCACATCCGAGCAGGGCCTCAAAGGGGGATAGGCAATGCTCAGCACATCAAGGCATCGGAGGTGTCATAAAAAGCCATTTGGGCTCGTAATACTATGATTGTTCTGTCGGGTCCGAGCCACCATCATAGGCCTCTAACTTTGGGAGGCGAAAGTTAAGGGGAATGGGTTTATCCTGGATCTCTTGCATAAAGGGGGATCCTGCCAAGGCGCCTTCTCTAAGCTCCTCCTTTGATTTGATAAACTCTTTTTGAAACTCATCTAAGCATCGAGTAACCCAATGCAACTGCGCCCTGAGGCAGTCGGCTGAGTCTGAGGACAAGGTGTCTAGTTTGGGACCACTCGGAGTAGTGAGTCGGGAGCTAGGGATGTGGCACTCTGCCATCATCCCTAGCACACCCAAGCGCTCCTTGGTTTGTGAGTGGGGGTTGCAAATCTCTGGCTACTGCAAGGTCGGGGGTATTTTCCGAGGAAGCACCGTTTGTTGGGCCAGTTGGGGGATAAGAGGGATGATGGTTTGCATCATCCCTGCCAAGGCCTGGACTTAGTGGGTGAGCCCAAGGAAAGCCTTAGTGGAAACGACGGATAGCCCGGTGTTAGCACTGGGAGGTGAGAACCCGGGGTCGTTGAACAACCTCTAGTAACGGCCTGGGGTTGGGGCCGAGGTATTTCCTTCTCTGTGAGGGAGAAAAGAGAGTTGTCCCCTCGAGTCCGAGGGCATAATGGTTGGGATTTCCTCCCTAGGACACTCGTTGGGGTTACTTGGTTGCGGGCGCTCTTACGACATTGGGCCCTCCTTCTAGCGCCAAAATGTTGGTGAACCTTATTCGTGGCCGAGGTGTCATCACAGCTCAGTTCAGTACAAGGTCATTCGCGTGGTTCGTCGAGGAGTGACGCTTGATTTTTGGTGGGTCCATCACTTGGCGATGAACCTTTAGTGCTTCCTCGAGCTTGCTCGTGCACAAAGGCCTAAGCCGAGGGGGGGGGGGGGGGGGGAGGGGGGTATGCTCGACGTGGCCCCTTCGATGAGGATGAGTTAGTATAAGAAGTAGTTGAGAGGGTATTGAATGGTTGAAGTCTGACCCTTGGCCCTAGCCCAAGCCCAAAGGTCATCTTTTATACCTTTTATAGAGGGTTGTCCGTACGTAGCCTCTTTAATCGTCGCCACTTCATCGGTCGGTTTAGTCGTATGCTCCGTGAAGGCGCGGGGCGTCCTACTTGGCACCATACCGTGTGTGACTATTAGTGCGGCACCATCTCTCGCGATTCCCGACGGCTCGTACGTCTTGGGAAGTCGACATCGTCTCGCATTATCTCGGGCTACCTGTACTGCTCGGGAAGTTGACGTGATTGAGGATGCATAGTCACAGGGTCAAATCCATAAATTACCCTATTATATCTTAATCTTATAGCAAAAAGTTTTATCCCAGTTCATTAGTTGCTAGTCATAAGATGGCATATCGACGAAGGATGGACATCCTTGATCGGGCATGAATCGGTGCCACGGGTTAGATGAACTTATGGTAGGCCATGGGGAGAGAGAGCGTATGTGATTCATGGATCTTCTATCGAAAATTCGTATCTAAACTCCGTGGCTAGTCTGTGTCTTTTGGACTTCTCAAACATTCGAGTAGCTAATACAAGGAAAAAAAAAAATCAACCGAGACAATAACTTAGGATAAAATTTATCAAATTTATAGATCATAATCTTGAGCGATTACCTTAAGGAGAGGACTCTCTCGACTTATCTCTACCTGCATCTTTTGGACAATATCTCCTTGAGTTCGTCTCAATCAAAATCATTTTCAATTCCATCAATTAATTATAGTTATCTTATACAAATAAAATAGAAAGAGGAAAAGTCTAAATATTCTATGCAGATCTATGAAAGATTCACCATGTTCAGAGCATCCCAATGATAACATCGTAGAGAGGTAAAAATAATTCACATAACAGTTTACTATAACAATATATATTTATCCATTATTTTGCGGAAACAATTAGATCATCATTTTCACTGAATCATAAACAAATTAAATTTCAAAACACACTTCTTTGACAACGTTTCAAGATAAATGACAGAAGGAAATCAACACAACAGCAAGCGCCTTCATGATCGAACGTAGCAATATCAGAAAAAGAGGAAGTAAACAAATTGCATCAGAGAAGGGAGACGACTTGGTGCCCACTAATTCACCTCTCTGCAGTACCTGCGTATTTCGCCTTGTTTACCGGTTAGGACACCAATTTTGCCCATCTTCACCATGGCAGCTGCGAACTTGTGCTTGAAGAGCACAGAATTGCTCGCGAACTGCCTCACCTTTCCCGCGGTAGCAGGCGTGGACATGAGGATCTGGTCGGAGGTGAAGAGGCCGCGGTTATCGAGGAGGTTGCTGTAGTAGCTGGTGTCGAAAGTGAGAGGGCTGGGTGGATCCATGTCCACCTCGTTGTTGCTCCCCGGAGGGCATTCCTTCTTCAGCTGGGCGGCATACTTCGTGTTCAAGGTTGGGTCGGTGCTCGCCGTCCGGCTGAAGTTGTACAGCCTGTTGGAGAATGTAGGACAGTGCGCAACGCCGATGGTATGTGCCCCTGCATACGACGTTGCAATCTCCTCAGTATGCATGGGTTTTGCATGCCTCGACCACAAATAGGGACTTAATATTGCTTCTGATATATTACCTGAGAGTGTGATCATGTCATCCTGGCTCAACCCTTTCAAGACAAATGACTTAGTGAGTTGTTTGAGGTTAAACGTCGGAGGAGGGAGATCGATGGTGTCGCTTGATCTGGAGATTTTTCCGTCTCTTCTGCCTGCTGGGACCGAGTAGAAAGTTCCTCCGTACTGCATGCATGCATGAATGACACCGTTTCAATTCCAAGTTACACAACTTTCACGAAAACCTGAATGAACTATAAGTTTCACGTCGAAGAATGGTAAGGTAAGCTAAAAGTCAAAGAAGGCAACGTCTTGGACTTAGGTTCGTCTTTTCCTTATCATCGAAAGAGTTTTAGGGTCGAAGAAACGTTACATGTACAACACTGTCTCTGGCGGCGAATGCAAGAATGTCTGCACATGAGACTGTTCCTTTGCAGACTTTCTCTAACTTTTTCTTGGCCTTGTCGATAACTTGAAATGCTTCGTCTTCAAGGGTTTGGTTGGGGATCGCATCCTTCTCCGCGGAATTTTTCTTGGTCGAATCAAGAAGAATCGAACCATCACAACCCTGATATGATCACAGAGACAAATCGCATCTACTTATTCCCCACCGAATGTACTGGACTTAAAAGACTTGTAAGAATTCATAGTTGACAATCTGATGCAGATAAAACCAAAAGTAATAGCAGTTGATCAAGGTATCAAGGAGCCAACCCTCACGAAACAGTCATGGAAGTGCATCCTGAGAAGGTCAGCGCCAATGCCAGCATCGGCCTTGAGAGCCTTTTTAAGCTCCTTCTTGACAATCACTTCAGCTTTAGGGCAGCTATAGGAGTAGAACCCAACACTGAGCTGGGCTTCTGTCCCGATTGCGCCCCAGCACAGGGCCACAACGATAGCTAGCAACATCTCTCCTCTCCTGAAATCCATCTCCCTCACTGTCTTAATCAGCTCAGATGTGTGCTTCGCTGCAGCAAGGTCTTCCATGGCATCCCTATTTATAGCCAGCGGGAAGTAAGAGAAACCCAGTCGATCCCGATGCAAAGCTTGGGAGGGATATCTGCTGCAAAAGACTACTGCACCGCCACCACCGTACGAATGGGGGTAAACGAATCACTGACAGACAAGTGTCTGAGTATAACGTGGGGCCCTGTTTAGGAACGAGCCTATGTGTGAGGCGCTCGATTGCTGTCTCGCTCTTAGCTTCTTCTCTAAGGAAAGACCGTGTGCAAGTTGGTTATGCATGCACCTTCGACGTGCGGGCTTGTTTCCAAGGAAGAACATAATTTATATGATCTTACGAACCAACTTGTAGTCAGCCAAAAAAAAAAAAACATACAATTTGGCATATTTATACAGTTATCTGATAGTGTGGAGAACAACACATCGATATAGAAACGAACAGTTGACCTAAAAAATAAAATAAAATGCTTATTTTTACAAGTATGTATACATGGTCAATGATACGCTTGAAGAAGAAATAATTAATACGACGAGTAGATGTCTTCACTACTAACTTCCCCATGCGAATTGGTACCAAATTGCGCGTTTGACGAATTAATAGCGGGAGAGGCGCTGTTCTTTATTCAGATTTGTTTGGGAGGCGAAGAAGTTGTCAGCACTGTTGTGTGGGAGACACATCGATTTGGCTGTCGTGCCAACCATTACCCGAGTCGCCCGGAAGATGCGTGCAAGTGACTCAGTGTTTAGAGGGCCTCGAATTCAACGCATGCAATTATTCTGTCTCATCCGAGTCGAAACGGTAAGACTTACCAGATTCCTACAATTAAAGTTGCTCCAGCGAAGCATTGGGTCTATGAGTTTTGTGGAACAGCTCATTACCCTTAATGTCAAAGAATGTTATCGAGCCGTAGGTTCCGTCAGAATGTTTGCAGAACCATTTAACAGTCAGGATGGGAACTTGTAAAAGTATTATTTTAATAAGTGGCAAAAAAAAATTTAAAAAAAAAGTCTGAAGAAAAAGTTTTTTTTTTTAATGAAAGAACTAATAAATAAACAAACGTCAACTTTTACCATCTAATCCGTTTTAGAGAAAAAAAGTTGAATGTAGCTGAGCATTAATACCAAAATAGTAAATATGCTAAAAATAGTTTAAATTAAAATAAAGAGTTCAGGAAAAAGAAGTCTAACGTGCGCAAGCGTTAACCCTCTTCGGGCCAACAGAAAAGTGTCGCGTGGCATTCAGCAGACGTGCACGCGCCAGAACTGGAAACGAGTCGAACTCACTTTCGCGCCAATGCCGGTAAACCGGTTCGGATGCATGCGCGTGTGGGCTTAGGCCGGCCCTCCTCCCGAGCCTCTTGGTGGGCATGATGAGCGAGAGAGAAGAGGCTCCTCCTCCTCCCATGGATGTGAGACTTCAAAAGTTTCCACACACACACACGCGCGCGCGCGCAGGGAAAAGGGCAAAAAAATATATATGAGGTTTTCCCCTATGTTGTAACAGAAATCAGCCAAATTTGTTCAACACGATTTGGTTGAGTAGGACAAAAAAAAAGGGGGGGGGGGGACAAAAACATGATGACCACCGAGATCAGTAACATTAGAAAGTAAAAGGCAAGTTAAAGCAAAGCTGACAACTAAGTAAGATAAGGATAGGGAAAGAATAAGTTCTTGATTGGGCTTCATGTGTCTGCTGTACAAGTGTCGTCAACAAGCCATTTGATGACGAAACAAAGAATAAAGGCCTTGGGGCGGGTTTGAAGTAGCTTTAACCTTATACCGTGCAACCAAACCCTAAGTCAACTTGTTTGCACGCCTGAATTCTGAGCCCCGACCGAAGCTAATGAACCGGATGAAAGGTGGGTCCATTGATCACTTTTAGATGGATATATACGATGTGGAATGGGGTAATCGGTGAGTCCTATGGAGCACCCACTAAAGCAACTGGGAGACACTAAGAGAACCCACGCTTTGATCATATTCAAATCAGGCACTTAAGTGCCAGATTTGGTAGAGGAATAGTTCAAACTTCTCGTCTGCTTGAAGCCCAAGCAAATCGTGCACGTCCGAGAGTAGAAAAGGTTTGGCGGCGTCCATCAAGAGAATCCAGCCGTGCCAAATTGATTCAGATCAGAAAAGCCGAGGCATAAAGTGACGAAATGACAAAAGGTCACTCAGAGTGGGGCATCATTCAGTGACCTTTAACAAAAAAAATCCAGGAAGAGTCAAAGTAGCAGTCAGAGAGCATTTGGATTCGACACGAAATCTTGTCACATGAGGGAGGGCCCACCACCTTCGACAACCCCAACCCAACTCCGCCCCCCCGCGGCGCCCATCAATGATCGAGTTGCGTTTATCACCGACTACAGCAGCGTATCCAATTCCCCTCTCCAGTTTGAGAAGTCACAAGCAATCTGAGAGAGCTTGTAGACAAGTACCCACAATTTTATAACATTCAACAAAGCAAATGATCCCCAAGACATGTCTTTGACACCCTTATCCAACAATGCCACGCAGATTTGAAGAATCTAAGAAACATCACATGGAACGAACGGTACAGGAAATCTCCAACAAACCAAAGTATACATACATACCAATAGAAATTAAGGAAGGAAATTAATGGCCGAAAGGAATTCCGATGTAGATTCCATGCGGAGGTAAGTCGAGCCAAAAAGTGCTGCACTCCTCAGTTGACCACTTTGCAATCGGCGCGTATCTCTCCCTCGCTCCCCGTGAGCACTTCGATCGCCCCCATCTTCACTATCGCATCTGCGAACTTCTTCTGGAAGCGCTTGTAGCTCTTGGCGAGCCGCTTCACCTGCGTCGCCGTGCCCTGCGTCGAGACGAGGGTCTGGTCGGAGGTGAACAGCGCTTGATTCTTCAGGATTAAGCGGTAGTAACGGTTGTCGAACTTGCGAGGGGTTTTGGGATCCATCGACACCGTGTTGTTGCTCCCTGGCGGGCACTGCGTCTTCAGGTAGGCTGCGTAGTTCTGGTCCAGCGTCGCGTCTCCGTTGGACAGCCTGTTGGAGAAGGCGTTGCAGTGCGCAATCCCGACAGTGTGCGCTCCTGCGCGCAACAATGACGTGCGTGCGTGCGTGCGTGCGACCGCCACTATTAGTTGGTCTCGTGCTTGATCATAAGGTGCTTATAATGGCTTCTACATACCCGAGAGAGCGATCATGTCATTTTGGCTCAATCCTTTCGAGATAAATAACTTGGTGAGCTCGGAGAGGCCTAGTTCTGGGGAAGGGAGAATGCTTGTGTCGCCTGCAATGGACACCCTTCCATCTCTTCTTCCTGAAGGGACTTCGTAGGGAACTCCTCCGTACTGTTCAACACCAGTTCAAACCCAGTTGGCAACTTGCATTAAGATGCATGTTGGTGAGCAAGTCCAGCGAACGCATCTTAAGATAATTTTGTTCTCCATCTCATAACGTCTTATTAGGAGAGATGGCAATGGGAGCTAGAGAGCTTACATGTACGATACTGTCTCTGGAGGCGAATGCAAGAATGTCTGCGCACGAGACAACTCCTTTGCAGGCAGCTTCCAACTTTTCCTTGATCGTGTCGATGACATCAAATCCTTCAAGGTCCGTGTTGATTTTTGCATCCTTCTCGGCTGTGCTGCCCGCCGTCGAATTAAGAAGAATCGAACCATCACAGCCCTGACGTGGTCATACAACATCAACTTGGGTTACTCGGCCAGCATTTCAATTTTAGCAGCACAGTTTATGCACAGTACGAACGACTAACCCTCACGAAGCAGTCATGGAAGTGCATCCTCAGGAGGTCGGCGCCGACGCCAGGGTCGTCCTGGAGAACCTTCTCAACCTCCTCCTTCACAATGAGCTCAGCTGCAGGGCAGCTGTAGGAGTAGAACCCGACTTCGAGCTGTGGTTCCGCCCCGGTGGCGCACAGGCACAAGGCCACGACGAAGGCCAGCAGCAGTTCTTCTCCTCCCAAAGCCATGTCTCTCCACCGACCTGTGTTTTGGAGTAATGAGGCCTTCGATTGCGCTCCTCATTTATACTAAAGGAGGCAACGGGATAATACCCGACGACTGCTGCTTATTCTATTAATCCATTCGCGTGAGCAGCCTCTACTCCTTGCAAGGCTAGAAGAGAAGAGGATGCCCGACGTCTCACCAGCCAAATGATCTTGTCCCAATACTATTTATATTACATGTAATTGAAAGGTGACGGAATCATTGCATGCTGCGTGCGTAAAATGAAATGCAAAAGAAAGACTCGATTGTATTTTTTTTTTTTTTTTTTTTTTTGTGGTTAGACAGAGAGAAGAATCGTTGTCTAATCTCACAAATCGACATAGTATGTATCATCGTTGGTGAAGCTGGACCTGGAATCATTGTACTCCGACGGCTGTTATGAACCTTTTGGGCCAAAGTAGATCCTACGCCACGGCGCCATGACGAGCGAGTAGCGGAAGAAGTACAAGAGGTACGTATTATGTCCAGCCAATTATCGTGACGAAATAAATTGCGTGGAAATGAACTCAATCATAGCGGGTTGGTATGCTGGAAATACATGCATGATCTCCTCGAGATAAATTAGTGTGGTGTGTCGTCGTCCTCAATGACGCAGACACTTCAACTATGTTCACTGTACCAGACAAGCCCACTTAGATGTATGTATACTATCTTATACACAAGTAGCCCGGCATTGATAACGATTGCGTACAACACAGTTCATGTGCATGAAAACGAAACTATTCTCAAAGAAATCAACAGCAAATAAATCCTACATTGGCAGAAGAGACCAGAAGACATCAACATCTCAACACCCGAAGACTATATCGAAAGATATCGCCACCTTCTTATAGGCAAGCCAGTTCGGAAGGGCATCAGAGTCTCGATAGACTTTCCAAATAGAGTGCACGTCAGAAAGCATTATTGTGCATCGATAAAAAGTTAAACTTATACCTCATGACATAACCACCATAGGAAGATAGATTGTCGAGAAATCCACGATGCCTCTTTTTCTATTACAAGTTTCTCTCAGTTCCACCTGAGAAACATATCTTTTGGATCGAGTTAATTATTCTCTTGTACCTCAATCTCTAACATGCTTGGTAATATGTTCTGAGCCTGCGATGCTATCAAGAAAAGATATGGTCGGCTCTAACTTTTTCACTATTCACCGATGATCAAAATATGATCTCTCAACCCTCATTGTCCACTAATGTCTTAAGCATTGGTCTCGTAGGGGTGGGTGTATCAGACCCACTTAGCGTATATATTTTTGAAGAAAGACTTCAAAATTTTATTATATTTTTTCCATCACCCAATAAGTTATTTGATGTGAGTTGTGAGCATTGGTACTTATAACTTGGTGGATCATGATTTTGGAATAGGTTTAGGTTCAGGTTCTGTACCAGGATCAAGAACAAAGAATAAAATGGTTCAGGAAGGAAACAATGTAGACAGATATGATAAAAAAAATTTAAAAGTTATAGACAAAATTTGAAAAACAAATAATGTTGTACACATGACAACAATAAAAATAAAGAAATCGTATGCTGAAAGAAAAGAAAAGGAAAGCGATACAAGTCGTAGACTTGCGTTACGTAATGGAAATTAAAGAAGAACAATATATTATAAAAAAATTTCAATCGCATTGATTTAATAACTTCGGGTCCATGTCATGCTACTTACTGATTTATGATATTGTCTCAACGTGTAGCTTTGCACAAAAAGGACAGCTTGAGACTATGGCATACTTGTTTGCAGCCCACCTACTCCGGTTGGTGAATGTTCCCAAAGACCTCACCTTTCGTTGCACAGCATTTGGCTCTTCCGAAAAGGCTATGTAGAATTAAAATATCATGTCGCTCAAAATCCAATCAGCGTCATAGTTGACCAACATGCCATTGCTTACTTACTCCCTCTTTTATGTTGTCCATGTGTACGTCGTATACACCTTCCATCGATTATAATATCCGCCATTACTACTATCAACAGTAGTATCGTCGTCTTCGCGCATGACCACTGGCAACTAAGACACAAAGATTAAGCCCATGTGATACGTTTGGTCTCTTCGTGATAAGTAGAAAACACTCAGCTTCCCAAAACAAAACAAAAATTCCCTTGAATCCATTAGGAGATCGACGAGGAAGATGGAATATTTTGTTGCTGCCTTCTGTCAACTCTTTCGCTCGCTCATCACTAAAGCTTTTAGCAAAACCAAAACCACAAGAAATTGGTTGGAAATGATCCACGCACCATAGTATCTTTCATTAAGAGGGCCAAAGAATAGTCAAACTCTGTGCTCCTGCTTACCATGCAGCTTGTTATATCTTTTCCCTTCATTACTCTAGTACTCCACCTTCCCTTGCACAGTTATCTCCAGGTCCTACACAATCGAACATTTGTTTTGCAGTGTGCATTTGCATATCTTGACCCAATAATATACATCAATTACGAGACAAGTCCAAGAACGAGTACATATATAAAATCAAATGTAGGTTGCAAAAGTACAGCTTAAGCCCTTGCGCAATGGAAACTTTACGTATATATTAAATTTCTCATGTTCTCAGAAAGTACATTTTGGTTATCAGCTTTTTCTAACGACAAAATTGCACACGCGTTCAAACTTGTCTCCAGAATCAAAGTGCATGAAAGGACACTTAAGTGTAAGAAAGCTGCGTAAATGTAAGCAACACAATGACACAATTAGTTCACACATCTCCGGGAAGACAACATCATGGAGGTTAAGACGTTATGTATGCAGTCAAAAAAATCCCATTACAAGTGTTTGTTTAGTTCGTACACATTAATCAGCCTGTCAATTTTGTTGACTTTTCTCCGGAACTTCAGGGAAAAGGAGAAGAGAATAGAAAAAGATACCAGAAGTACTTTCAATCAACAGTCTACAATACTCTGGAATGAACCAAAAGCACCTATTTATAATGATTAAAAGATAGAATATAGATATTTTAAAATAATAAAAAATCTATCACATCTAAATAAATCTTATCCTTATCTAAACTGATCTCATCACATCTTAACTACTTGGATTATTTCCAACACACCCCCTTAATTCAAGTAGTTATAATTTAAAATTATTTTCAAGTAATCTTTTTCTCTCCAAAATTTTTCTGAAAATGTCGGTAACCTGATCTTCGTTGCTGCAGCGGCTGTCTTATATTTTTTCTCGGTCCACACATTTTTGAGAACTTCTGACCTGAAATATTTTATCGTTTCTCTTGACATTTTTCTCTTTGGTAGCCATCTTTGATGATATGATGGAGACTCTGCATTTGTAGGATTGAATCCCTTTGTATGCGGAAGCTTCATTTTTCTTTTATTTCTCTTGGCTTTCTTCACATCATCAGAAACTTCTACCAACTCTGTATGTGTACTTTCATTGTTGTCCTTTGAATTTAGAGCTTCACCCCTTTTCTGTATATATGTGTCATCAACATTACGACCTGCATCATCTGAAACAGTTTGCATAGATTCACAGAATTTTAAATGATCATAACTATTTTTTCATAATGTTGATTCTTCGGTAGGAGTAGCGAAGTCCGAAAATAATAAGACAAACATTTTATTTTTTGTCATCCTTGTAGTTGCTATCAATTTATCAATTTTATTATCATAAATCAGACATTTTTCTTCATCAAAAATAACATAATATCCTTTTCTCATTAGTTGTCCTATACTAATGAGATTTTGTTTTAAATCAGGAATAAATAGCACATCATCAATATTTTCTTTACCAGACTTTGTGTTCACAACAATTATTCCTTTTCATTTTACTTGAGCCTTTTTACCATTTCTCATCTGCACAGTAGATCTGACCGAATCATCAAGCTTCTAAAACAGACTTTTATCCCCTGTCATATGATCACCACATCCACTATCCAAAAATCAAACAAATCTAGAATATTTTTTATCAGATGCTATAAAACAAATATTTTCTTCATCTCTTTTGTCATCATTTTTTTCCTCATGATAGTTTGTTTGACTTTTGTTCCAATAATCTTTTTCAAAATGTCCATATTTTCCACAATAAGAACATAGAGGAACATTTGGATTTTTATTTTTGTACCAACAATCCTTTTCAATATGCCCTATTTTTTTGCAACAAAAACATTTTCGAGTTTCTTTGTTACCTTCATTTGGTCGGCCTCGTCCTCTGTCCTTTTGATCTCTCCCTTGAGATCTGATTTCTGAATTCTCTTTTTGATCATTCTTATGATCTATCTTCATTTGAAGAACATGTTCCAAAGTTTCATCTGAAGATCTGTTCAATTTTTGTTCATGAACTAAAATAGATCTCATTAATTCATCAATAGATAATGTACTTGTATCTTTAGCTTCTTCTATAACAGTAGAGATCATATCAAATTTTGAACATAAACTTCGTAAAAAATTTTCTACTACAGTTTGATCTTTTAGATTTTCACCATAAGATCTCATTTGATTCACAATAAAAGAAACTTTTGAGAATAAATCAGCAATAGATTCCGAATCTTTCATCATAAGCGTTTCAAATTCACGACGAAGAATTTGAAGCTTTAAAATTTTTACCTTCTCTGTGCCTCCAAACATATTTTTTAGTATATTCCAAGCTTCTGTTGATGTTGATGCCATCATGATTCGGGGAAATAATGAATCATCTACTGCTTGTTGTAGCATATAGAGAGCTTTTGCATCTCTTTGTATATTTTCATTCATCTGATGCTTTTGATCCTTAGTAGTCTTAAGATCATGCAGATCATACTCAACAAAACTATTTTCTACCAACTTACACAATCCTTGTGAAACAATGAGAGTTTTCATTTTAATAGCCCAAAACTGATAATTATCACATTTGAGGATAGGAAGAAGTTGAGTAGGAACACTTATTGTAAGACCTACCACTGTTGGCTTTTCTGCAGAACTTCAGGGAGAAGGAGAAGAGAATAGTAGAAGACACCAGAAGTACTTTCAATCAACAGTCTGCAGTACTCTGGAATGAACCAAGAGCACCTATTTATAATGATTAAAAGACAGAATACAGATATTTTAAAATAATAAAAAATCTATCACATCTAAATAAATCTTATCCTTATCTAAACTGATCTCATCACATCTTAACTACTTGGATTATTTCCAACAAATTTTGCCTCCCCCAATCGTTTCATCCTCTACTAATTGACTTATTCGACAGTACCCAATTCAGCACATGAGAGCAGGCCATCGAAATCGATTTGCCAACTCCGGAGACGAAGATTGGAAACTAACGCTTGATGACCTTCCTTTGCTCGCCATGTGGGAAGGCGGAGCTTTAATATGATCCATTGATACAACCTTTAAAGATGACGAAAGATTCAGAAAAGTTATGATCCACCGGACTGAGAGAAGACTGTGGGGTTCCAATTCTCTAATTATATATATATTTTAAGACATTCAAGATATAACTCAAGTTTTTATAGTCGTGACTTTAGAAAGAGAAGTTTCTAGGTTTTTCTAAAAGTCATCCAACCATCTTTCTTCGGCGATCAGACGGTGAGTTTTTGTCGAATCGTACTGATTTTTTGTAGAGATATTTTAGACTAGTATTTCTTTAATATGAACTATGGAGAATGCGTTTATTAAGAATGTGATGATTAGGTATAATCATCATCTAAATTTTCAAGTGGTTGAAGATAATCTTTAGATGGTTAGACATCGTATCTTATATCCATCTCTTCTATCATGCCTCCATAATATTGAACTATTGTCAAGAACACCGATCTTAGATCGATGTACTAGAAATATTTTACGGGCGAGCAACTTTGTGAGAGAGTCTGCTAGTTGATCGGTAGTACATATGTAAGAAACACGCAGTTGATATCTGACAACTTGATCTCTGACGAAATGAAAGTCTATGACAATATATTTCATGCACGGGTGGAATACTATATTACTATATAAGTAGGTGGCTCTTACATTATCACAATATATATTATAGGAGTTATGATGGAGTTGATGTTCAATTCCTTAAATAGATTCGTGACCTAATTGAATTTTGTAGTAGCAATGACAATGACTCGGTATTCAGCTTTAGTTGTAGATCTTACGATTGTTTTTTGTTTATTTGAACTCTAACTGATTGAATTTACTCTACAAAAAGATAATATATCCCAATATAGAAGTTTTGTCATCAATATTTATGTCCAATCAGCATGGACAAAGGCATAGAGATTAAGTAGTGAGTGTTTTGGGAGAAAAAGTTCATGATTGAGAATCCCTTTGAGATATCGGAAGACTCTTTTTACTATAGAGCAATGGATAGTGGATGACCAATGCATAAATTAAGATAATTTATTGATTGCAGATTGGATGTTTGGACTTGTGAGAGATAAGTAATGTAAGGAACTAACTACTTATCGATATTGTTTAGGATTCGTAATAGCACTGTTATATTAGCACTGCCATCATATAACTTAAATGATTCAGTAGCAAAGAGTATAGTGACAACATCTTTGGTGTTCTGCATATTTATCTTTGATAATAGATCTTGAATATACTTCTTTTGAGATAGAAAGAGTCTTGAAGATGTGTATGTAGCTTCCACTCCTAGAAAGTAGCTCAAGGTTTCTAGATCTTTGAGGGAGCATTGATCTGTCAATTGCTTGAGAAATCCCTTGATCTTCATAAGATTATTGACTGTGATGATAATGTCATCTACATACACCGGTAGATATTCGAGGGAGAATCGATTTATCAATTGCTTAATATTTATTATTTTGGGATGAAGTTTCTGGGATGTTTTCTATTTTATATATGCTGACGACATCTCTTGGCAAACTAAAATTATCTTTTTATTTTTTTCAGTGGTGACATCCAGTATTCGAACTACACGGATATGGATATTTCATTGTTCAATCTCTTCTAATGCCTTATCATTTATAATAAATGAATTATTGCCTAGGTCAATCAAATTTCTTAGTTTTGTCTTGTTAGGTACCCACCAATCTTCCTCTAATGTATCTTGAATGTAAAACATTTGTTGAAGTTGAGAGACTACTACAAATGGATCATCACTAATCACACTTCAAATTTTTTAAAAAATTTACTAATGGGAAGTCAAATTCCTTCAAACCAATCACATTTGAATATCACCATTCTGAATCGGTCATAATAATTTAATTCTATTATATTTGTCAAGACACTGTAATATGTGTGATCTCATAAGATTTGTAAGCATAAAAATCATAATGTGTTATTATTTTATAAAAATTAATATCAAAATTTGAAATCAGATAGTAATAAATTTAAATTTATGATAAGCACCTTTCGATACTACTCAAAAAGTCTTTATCATATCTGTAAGCATATTATCATCGAATCCGAGATCTTTAGGGATGCCGATTTGTAAGGAGAACTAAACTCACCTTCTCCTCTCTTCCTATCCTTCACAAGATTACTATAATTGATGGATTTAGGGACAAAGGGGATATGAGCAAAGATTTATAAATATCTCATTGACTAGTTCACGTGACTAAAGAGAAATGAGAGAATATCTGTAATCTCTTAATTATGTCATGTATCTTAATCTTCTCTTATTTACGCATCGATGTATCCATATATTCACACATTGTATACATAGTCTCTAAGGGGTCTTGTCTATTTATAAGCAAGAACAAAGAGTCTAAGATAATTAATTAAGAAATTTTTTCTTATCAAGGTTATCTCCTAATGAATAATATATCTTATCAAATTAGATAGGACCACATAATCTACCAGGGGATAAAATCAAAAATAAATAAAATAAAAAATAATTTTACCTAACTAGATTTTGAATTTTGAAAATCATTTATATACATGAATTTTTTTAAAAAGGGCCAATAAGCCTAATAAATATAATAATATTATATTAAGTCTCGCTAGCAATATGAGTTATAACAGTGTTATGTCATCAATGTCATATTTTCTTCTATATACCACAACATTACTAGCCCTTTTTATGTAGCCCAAAATGATCTATGTAATTTGTCTGGTATGAATATTTATATACATATTATGTTCAACCATAATATATACATAAATGTGAATATAATAGCAAAGTAAATATACGTACATAAGCAAGAATATCAATTATAATATCCACTCATACATACATCACCATTATCTTTTATAGTTGCTCACAAACTTAATCATAAGAAAATATTCCTTTAAACACTAGAGTTATGATAGTACTTATCATTCTTAAAGAGAAAGCTACTGTTATATATCACAAAATATCTTCAATGACTTGGTAATTAAGTCTGATCACATAATATCTCGAGGTAAAGTTTTACGGTCATAAAGCTTGATTAAAGCCTCAAAAAATATCACAAACTAGCTTTTATTATTAACATGTAATAATATATTACTTTATTTATTTCTTATAAATTGCCCTTCTAATTGATATAAATATAAATCGTAAAGTGAACTTGTTGTTGTCGAGATAATTTATAAAATCATCATTTAAAAAATACTATCATTTCAAGCTGATCAATTTTATACATATGAGTATATAATCCTTCTTCCCTTCTAGATATTTTATCACTTTAATTATAGTCTTTTAGTATTTTCATTCCTAGGTAACTTTAGTATCTATCCAGTATTTCAACTACAAAGTTGATATTCGATTTCGTAGACTTGAGCATATAATCTACTTTCAACTGTGCACATATAAAGAATATTATTTATCTAATTTTTTCAAGTTATTTTAAAAATACTTATTTTGCTTAAAATTTTAATTTTGTCATTTGTTGAATAAAGCTATATATTAAATCCCTCAAAGACTCTACCAATAAATCTTTTTTGAGATAATTTTAGTAATCTTTTTAGATATATCCATGAATATCTCAATGCCAATAACATAATATGCCTCATTTATTTCAACAATCTTAAAATTCTTAGCAAGAATTCCTTGGTTCAGTACATTAAACCAAGATCATTATTGGCAAACAAAATATTATTCATATATAAAACTAATTTAATAAACTTACTCCTACTGATCTTGAGATATAAATACTAATAAATAATTTTTTTTATTTGAATAAGGTAATGATATCAACAAACTTTATATTACCATTATCTAGTGGCTTGTTTAATATCATAAATAAATTTCTTAAATTTATATATTGAATTATATATATATATTTTAATTTTCTCTATGAATCATTTAGGTTAACCCATATAGATCTAGATCCTAAATAAAAAAAACTTATTTTTAACTCAAAATCATAATAAATCACCAATATCATGATGATTTTTAACAAGTTGATTGAGAAAAATTAGATAGTATATTTGGTTGTTATATTGTTTGATATTATCCTTTGAGTAATGTTTATCCAACAGACTCTTTTATAATTATTAGATAATTCAACAAATTCTCATTCACGAATCTGATCATTGATTTCAATTCTTCTTTTATTATATTATATTATTTTTAAAATTATTATTTTAATAACATATAAAAATAATGTGAGATCTTTTTTATTCCTATATCATAATATGACTCTTGGAGATATACAACATACTAATTAGGAATAACATCTTTCCTTTTCCTTCAAGATATTTTTAAAACTATCAATTGTGGTTATTTCATTAAGATCATTAGCAACAATATCAATATTATGTGAGAGTTCACTAATGTTATTTTATTATTCACTTTTATCAAATTATTTAATAATTTGAGTAACAATAATCTCTCGAATGATAAAGGAGTATCGACTTATATCTTCTCAATTTTAAGATTAAATTTTAAGATTTTCCCTCTCATTGATTTGCTCTTTTCTAGTAATATTATATTATCAAATTTAATTATCCTCGTTCTATGATTAGAATAATATAATATGTATTCCTTTAAATTTTTTAAATAAAATATTTACAAATAATCATTGAATCTAATTTATTTTCATGTGAATTGAAGACGTGTAACAATCCTAAATATAAAAATATCTTACGTTAGTCCATAACTCAAAAAAAGCTAATAGAATTAATATATTAGGAACTATATATAAGATATATATATATATATATATATATATATATATAATTGTTGTTAGAGTTTCACCTCACATTGATTTAGGTATAAAAAAATGATCTATATGGTCCTAATTATATCTATCAAAGTATAATTTCACTTTTTAGTAATCCTATTCTATTTATAATATATCTGATAAATCATATTGAGCACAAATACTATGCTTTTCTAATAATCTAAGCAAAAAAACTAGAATTATGATTGGCTTTATCATAACTACCATAAAATTTATCACTCTTGTCAAATATAATAATTTTGATTTTTTTATCGAATTATCTCTCAACTTCATTTATATACACCTAAATGTGTCAAGAGCCTAAGACCTTTCATGAATTAGATATATAGTCATATCTCAATAGGTTATCTATAAAGGTGATAAAATATATTTTATCACTAAAATAGAAAATTGAGCGACCCATAGATATAATAAGCATATATAACTTCAAGGTGTATATAAAACTATATTTCATCCCAATATTTGATTACAAGATTATTGTAAACTAAATATTCATATTAATTATGTATAGATTATTGTACATAATTCAAATGTTAACTTTTATTGAAGCATACTAAGTTTATGACCACAAGAGATAAATAATATCTTAAAAATTTTAAGTAAATAATCTAAATTTCTAGAATTATAAGAATATAGTATGTATCCTAAAGATCCATCAAATGAATCGTCTGTAGGCGTAGGTTATAAGTACTAACTTTTATAGTCTTCTCTTTAAGATGATTCCTTATAATGATAAATATTTTATTTTTTTAATTTTTATATTAAAATAAATCTATATTATTTGTAACATATTCTAAAGCGTCAAAATAATCTACCAAGTATTAAAAAAAGAATTTTGTAATGTTTGATATGAAACATATAATGATCAGTTTTATATATTTTCCTTTCAAATTAAACCTTATCATTCTTTTTCACATGACTTTCCTTCCCATAGAATTAGAACTTTATTATGAAGATCTTTTTATGAGTGTATATAATATTTATAAACTTAGGTAATTTATATTTTAACTTTCTTTTATTATTACCCTTTCCTAACTAGTACTCAAAATATTATAAGTCTTTTCTATTTTAATCTTAATATTTTCTAAACACATATACTAGTCAGCTCATTTAGGTTTACTAATCCTTAATTTTATTATAGTAAATTTTAAATAAGCCAAACTAAAAAGAAATAAAATTAAGAATAAATTGTCTGAGAAATGACTCAACTATATTTATACTCAATATTCTTAAGTTTATAGTTTTATCAACTATATTGAGGACATAATCTTAAATCAATACTATAATATTAAATTTTAGTCAATTCTTTCATTAATATGTCAACCAATGACTTATTAACAAATTTAAATTGATCTTTAAAATATTTCAGAGTACTAGTTGTACACTATAATAAGGTCTAAATATTATTAGTAATTATTAAAAAATATAAATATTTTATATTTTTTTATCATTTATCTTAATTATTTATTTCAAAAAAAATTTAATAGTTAGGTTTATGATCTTTTCAACTAATTTGATCAAGGTCTAACATGCCTAGTGTAAATTTTATTCAAAAAATATAAGGAAAATAATTAAATGTAATGAAGGAAGTACCACTATAATAAAATAATATTTGAGTTTTTCAAGCAATGTTGAATTATTGATATAATCAATATTTCACCTTTGGGTGAAATATTAATATATCTAATATTTATATAAAAATATTTATGGAGGATTAATACTATTCTAGTTGAATAGTATTACTAATTTTGGGTATATAATTCTAAACTATAAGAATATCCAAAATAACATCATCCTATTCCTCATATAATTATTTGAAGTTTATTTTCCTTTAGGATTATCTAAATCTCCTAATCATCTGTGTTATTATGAATATTATTTTTTAATATCATTTAAGATTAATTTTTTAATATAATTTTATAAATTATTGATCTAGGCCATTTTAACAACTATAATATCTATATAATAATAAAAATATAGTTTAAAATATTCTATAAATGATAAAATCTTTATTATGAATTATATCCTACAACCCAATAGGCTACTGATCAGATAAAACTTAGATACATAAGTTACAAATAATATTCACAAAATTTTTTTAATCTAATTATGCTAAAATAGTTTAACAATAAAAACAATAATTATAATAGTTATCAAACATTAATCAACATTAAAAAACTGATATGATAATTATAACCATAATGAAATATAAATCATGCTCTTATATAAAAAATAAATATTATTTCATAATTTTAAATATATACATGTGGATAACTAAATAAATATTCAAGAATAATAATTAATTTTTTATTTATCACATGCAAAAAATAATCAATAAGTCATATGATAAAACTATTAAAGAAAATTATAATTTATTTTTTAATTTCACATAAAACCCTTATATAAGTAAACCTTATTTAGTTAGGCAAGCCTATAATTGGGCTAAACATCAGCCCAATTAAGGTATTCAAAAATTAAAATCGATCAAATCAAAAATTATTTTTTTCTAAATTTTATCAAAACTTAATTGATCTATAATAAAAATATAGTTATGATCAAGTTTGATCGAAGTATTCAATTAAAATAAATTAAATTAGTTAATTTTATAATTAAAGAGACAATCTAGAAAATTTAATTTTTAAAGGGTAGAACTATAATTTTGACTTGGGATATATAATAAAAAATTATTATTCCTGAAGGGCATAAATAGAAGGTAAATTTTAAGGATGCAGTAAGGAATCCCTCCGTTCCTAAAGGGTAAAAATGTCTTTTCAAGAAAAACCTTGATTCTCCCTTCTATGATCGTTATGCGAGGTGAGTGTACTCGTTGCATGGGGCACCAAAGCCGCCATCCATGACTACTACAAGGCATGATCGTTGCTTGCGCAAGGCATTGCAACTACCATCCGTGGGTGTTGCACAAGGCATGATCGTCACCGTGCATGATCATTGCCTGTGGGAGGTGCCACAACCATCGTTCATAGCCATTGCGTGATGTACAACTACTGCCATTGTGTGTAGCTGCTGACTGCTCACAACCTCCGACATCTTGTTGATTTAGGTCGTGACCAACAAATATTGCCACAACAATGTAGGCAATGACAGTGCTGTTGTAATCACTACACACAGTAGTGTTGTACGACTATCGTAGCTATCATGGGCAATAGTGTTGCTATAGCCATCACATGTAGTAGTGTTGCATAGACACTGCTCACAATTGGGCGAGCAACCACTAGAGGTCACTACCCTCAATAATACTATCACCGATAGTAAGTTGTCAATAGTGATTTCATCAATCATACATTAGGAACATTACATTACCCATAAATAGGCGATAGGATGGACCAAATAGAAAAGCAGATTAACAATACCGAGAAATCGTTCATACATCAGAAATAAAAATCGATTAACACATTTTTGCAAGTAAAATGTGCTAACAAATAGATGTAAAGTATTTGATATCAAAACGATGGCTTGGATACTAATTGTAAGCATAAAAACCATAATATACTATTATTTTATAAAAAAATTAATATTAAAATCTAAAAATTAAATAATAATAGATCTAATATGATGTCTACCGATATTACTTAAAAAGCCTTTTTATGATATGTACACCGTTATCGAATCTGAGATATGTAATGATGCTGATATGTAAAGAGAACTAAACTTATCTTCTCTCTTCCTATCTTTCACAAGACCACTATGATTGATGGATTTAAGGATAAAGAGGATATGAAAAAAAGATATGTAATCTTCATTGATTGATTCACGTGACAAAAGGAAGATGAGAAAATATTTATAAATTTTTAATCATATCATGTATCATCATCTCCTTTTATTTAGATATCCATATATTTACACATTATGTATATAATCCCTAAGAGGTCCTGTAAATCTATAGACGAGAGCAGATAATATAGGATAATTAGTTATGAGAGTCCATCACATTAAAATTATCTCCCAAATAATCTTACTATAATTGTGTTTATATATCTTATCTAATTAAATATAAGAGGATTTTAATCTCTTACCCTTACGTCCCTTAAAACCTTTGTGATGTTGATAACCATGCTACTTTGAGTTAATCTATATTTTCATGATCTCTTGTATAAAATCGAATATCATTGATAATGAAGTCTTTAAATTCTTTTCCCACATTATTAGGGCCATTTGTTTATTTCTTAAACAGTTAACAATCTAATAGGATAAAGATAAATAATTAAAAGGTGTAAATAAATATAATTTTTATTTAGCTACTAGCTAAAAATACTTATGCAAGTAAACCATGAATAAAATCATTGATTAACGATTTTAACCAACTTCTTTCTCGATAATTGACGATGTTGACTTTTTTTATTTTGAGTTGAGATTCAAATATGTGATGAATGATAAGATTAAAACCAATGGAATATTGTATTAGATTTATACTTGATACGCACGACAACGAGTAACTTATCTATAATTAAATAAAATATATCTATGTACTTGTATTAAGGTTTTATCATAAAAAATCATGTTTGACATAAGCATAAAAGAAGTAGCTGATAGAGCTATAGTAATAATATATTTAATATTTCTATCTCTACGGTCAAACTTTGTCTCAATATTTCAAAGTATCTAGAACAAAATATTATGTAATCTTTTGCAATGATTTTAATATGTAAAGATACCCATTAATAAAATTAATAATATTAGTATGAATCAAATTATATATTAAATTAATAGGTGACAATATATAATCTTACATTTTTTACCAAGGATAAATGACAAAGGTGAAACTGGAGCCTAGGATCTTATAATAAACTATCAAAAACATATAAACTTTGCTTCTCTCTCAAGTGGGTACAACGCACTGGTCCAGCAATATTGCCCTCTTGTATCAAATGAATAACCAAGTGTACTATAATCATAAAATTTTTTTGATGAAAATATTCTTTTGATATTGCAAAGGGTAATCACAATTCAAAATTTTAGTTTCTCTAGCTCATTAACATCAAGAACTATAGAACATAATATTTTAAAAAATAACATAATTCAATGAGGATTAATCTTATTTTTTTAGGCAAAACACCTTATAATACTATTGGTAAAAGATCTTAAATCAATATATGACAATTATGACTCTTGAGCCTAAACTTTTTTATGCTATTTTAAATATATACGATGAGATATGTTGGAAAAATTATCATCTGGAACTTTGATCCCCTTTAATACTTCAGAAAATATATTATTTTCTTCTGTTGACATTGAAAAGCAAGCATGTGGTAAATATGTTTTTTTGGAATCATATTATTGTTGGTGAAGTTCATGTCTTATTCCCAATTCTTAAAGGTGAAATGACTTTAAATTGTCTTTTGTTTTATCATCACGATTCAATAGAATTCCACGTATATTCTCACAAATATTTTTTTAATATACATTACATCAAAAATGTGACGTAAAGTATTATACTTCCAAGATAACCCAAAGAATACACTTCTTTTAACACAAGATTCCTTTTCTCTTATAGAAAGTTTTTTTAATTATATTTTCTATAATAAAATTTTATTAATTTTTTCAATTATTATGGTCCAAATATTTTGAACTTAAATTAATTCTTAAACATTATGAAGTTAGTGAAGATGTAAAAAAATATTTTTAATAATAAAAAATTTATATATATGAGTTTTGGTCCCTTCACTCTATATCAAGTATTAAGAATATTTTATATAATCTAAAATAAGAGTTCTGAGCCGAGAAGTATCAAAATACTAGAATAAACTATTACAGAAATTATCAACAATAATAACATATGGTATTAATTTTTGTATTAGTAATTTTCATATTAGTTTCTTTGTATTTCTTTAATAGTATTTCGGAAACATATTTTAGTTTTAATTTTTTTTACATTTGGTACCCGAGCAAAATTAACCTCTACCTTAACATAAAATGATTTGAAAACTTTTTTACTTTTATTCATTTGAATATTCATATTAGTTTCTTTTTACATTTGGTATCAGAGCAAAATTGACCTCTGGCTTGATTTTAATTTCTCGTTTGAAACTTTTGAGGATTTTGGAATTAAAAATTATGAGGATATAAGATTTTCTAGCTTTTTATTTAAGTAAAATATTTATTATTAGTAATACTCATATTTTATTTAAATATTTCATTATATTTGTATTCATACTTATGAGTCAATTTTATATATTAAAATATATATATTGATTCATATAATCTTAATTAATTAAGGATTAACTACAACATCTTTAATTAAAATTAGACATAATATTGTATTGATTACACTTAAATATAATAATTATTATCCCACAAGATTTTTTATTATATTTATATAATTAATCAAAATAAAATATCAAATTATTTTCATAATTTACCCATAGAGATTATGAATTGGTACATAATTTTATAACTTTATCATAAAGATCATTTGAATCTATTTGAATTAAGAATTTAACCTACAAGCAATTTTATGTCATGAGATTCATTTTCTTGACATATTTTGTATTGGTAAAATAGGTAATTTAGATATTAAGTCTCAAATTTTAACATAAATATTTTGAGTTTTATATAGTTTCTTAAACTATTAATTTCTTTGATATCCAATTTGATATTCCTGAATTTAAGGGTGATAACTATAAGGTATGTAAGGAGAGGATTCTCTTCCATCTATGATGGATGAGTATTGATTATGATATTAGAAAGGACGAACTACCTACAGTCGTCAATACTAGCACTCCAATTGAGATCACATTATATGAGCGATGAGAGCGATCCAATCAGTTCAATATGATATTTATCAAGACTAAGATAAATACTGGTATACATGGTTCTATTGACCAGCTTGAGAAGGTCCAAGACTTCCTGCAAGTAATCGACGAGCAATTCATCACTTCGAAAAAGGCACTAGCAGGCACCATAATAATGAAATTTCTTCTCTCAAACTCACCAGCATATAAGGTATGTGAGAGCCATCTCTACTGCCCCTTCTTCCTCCCCTACCACTACCATATCCCTCCGTAGTCATGTTGTCACCACTGTCACCGCTATTGTGGCTACTGCCCTCAACCTCCTCAACGCCATCCGTCGTAGCCTTAGTCGCCCCAAACATCAATGTCGCTGCCTCTTCTTCCCTCTCCGCAGCAGCCTCTGCTGCAACCATGCCCTCGTCTATAGTAGTCATGCCATCCTTAACCTCTTCCCATCGCTCGCCAGTCGCTGCTCCCTCACCCTGCTTCCTTCGTTGCTGCTGCTCCAACCACACCCTACTTCCTCTTCCTCAACTCCATCAGAGATCCGCTACTGCAGCCCACCCTTGTACAACCATCGGTTGTTGGATCATCATCGCTGCCCTCATCTTCTTTCTCTTCTTCCCTCTACTGTGGTTGCGCTTATGTCTCAACCGCCACTACCGATCATGCCAGCGTTGCTTGCCTTCTTCTTACCTCGCCTGATGCTGCCATTGCGATCGCTGCTCTTCCACAACTCCCCCTACAGCCCACGCAACTGTCGTCGTCATTGCTACCTACTTCTCCACCTGCACCAGCAGCATCGCTGCCCATTTCCTCCCCTGCATCCTCCTCTGCTACTGTCGACAGATTGGTGATCCATACGCCAACAATCTTGTTGCGACTAAGTCCTACTATATCTACATCTTAAACTCATGCCCCTAACTCGATAATAGAAAAAAGAACTGAACATCACTGACCTACAATCCTATGCGATGGATACAGATTATGCACTAGGCACATGGTTTAAAACCTTCAAAGCCCGCATAGAAGACAGATTATAAAAACTCCTCCGCAAACTCAAAAGAAACTGATCAGAGAGCCCCAACAAAACTCAACATTGTGAAAGTTCTAATATCAAGAGGAGCCGATCTGAAAAGTGTGATCATGGGCATGACACAGGATTTTCACGCATGAGGGTAAAGTTTCCCAAATGGGAAGATAGAAACCCAATTTGTTGTATCTCATGTGCTGAAATTTTTTTTTATTTTCACAGGACTCCAGAGGAATCCAAGGTAGAGATAACCTCTATTTAACTTGAAGGAGACGTGATCCAACGATACGATTGGTACGAATACACTCACGGAGAACCCTCGTTGAGCAATTCAAAAACAAGCTTCTAATTCGCTTCGGACCATCAGAGTACGAGAACATGAATGGACAACTCGTCAAAATCCTTCAGACTACCACCGTATAATAGTACTAGAGTAAATTTGAGCGCCTCTCAAATCAAATCCGAGATTGGTTTAAAAAATAATTGCTATGAATATTTATTGAATGACTCAATCCGGAGATTTAGTGTGAAGTTAAGGCCTGCTAACCCCATACCATGATGGCTATCATATCGTTTACTCGCATACACGAAGAAAAGCTCAATTGAGACAATCACAGAAATAAAAGCATAAATCAACCGGTAGTAAGCAAGCCGACAGTCTCACCTACCTCTACTCAAAACTATCGAAGACTTACCAGAGAAGAGCTCCAGGAAAGATCAACAAAAGGGTTATGTTGGCATTGTGATGAAAAGTAGAGTAAAAGATATCAATGCAAACAGGGTAATCTTCTGATGATTGAACCAATTAAGGATGAACCAGAAAATGATAATGTAGATTCTGATCAAGAAAGTATGGATTCTGATAAAGGTATTGGACCTATCATATATACAGTGCATTCATTAGCCAGCTACTATAACCCACAAACCAGGAAAATTAAAGGAATTTTGAAACAACAGTCTGTTACTATTTTAATCAATACTAGTAGCACTAATAATTTTATAGACAAAAAGCTTGCTGACGATTGGCCTATCATATTGAAGACTATGATAAATTTGAAGTCAAGGTTGCTAATGTAGAATCTCAGATTTTGATGATGAAATCAATTGATGAGTTATTAATCTAACATGTGTTGTTAGAGTTGATTGATGCAGAATTAACTACGACAGAGAGAATATGACAACCATAAGTTTGACCAAAGTCAAGTCTATGCATTGGGTTGGGGTTCGGACGATGAGGTTAGGAACTCGCCAGGAGTGCGTCGGGAGCTCACCGAGGGTATTGAAAGTTTGCCAGTATAGCGTAAGGGAGTTCATCGGAAGAAGACCAAAACTCACTGGAAGATTATCGGGGGTAGTCGAAAGGCTTGCCGGGAGTCGGAAAGGTCTTGAAGTGGATGTGTTGGCCATTATAATTATAATTAATTAAGTCATAGTTAGTATCATGTAGGTTTTACCACGACGGGAGAAGGAATTACATATCAAGCATGGACCCAGGATCAAGCTTAGGCATCGGGCCAAAGTTTTAGACGATGCGATGAAAGCTCGTCGGGTGTTCGCTAGGACTTCGCCAAAGGTATCGGGAAAATCACTAGGAACATGCCGAGAGATCACGAGAGGAAGACCGTGAAACTCGCCGTTGGAGATTCCGGAGGTTGTCAGATTGCGGGAGTAAGGTCATAAGCTTGATGGTCATGTTTTGATTGTAATCTTTAAGTCATATGTTAAGATTGAGTCCTAAATGAGTGTGATTTGGAAGGAATCCAAATCAACTCAAAGAGGTAATTGGGTCTGCTATGAGGGTTTAGTTGAGCTCAATCAGTTGACCAAGGAATTGGTTAAAGTCAGAATTCGAAAAGTGAAGGGAACTACTTTTCCAAAGATTTCGATGGGTAAACCATCGGTGAGCGATGGTTCAACCAGTGCCACCCAGGAATTTGGGCACTTTCGGCGGTTGACCTGCCTAGGTCGGCGGGTGAACCACTCGTACCCAGATTTTTTTGGTGAGTTTGATTTTTGGCTTCAAATTCTTAAGTCATTTAGGGTCAATAAATATCCCAAATTTTCTTGTATCACATATAATAATTTTGGAGATTATATTCTAAGAAAATATTATGTGTGAATTGTAAGAAAAAGAAAAGAGATAAGGGAGTGATCAAAGAGTTATAATCTTGTCTTTCTTGTAAACAAAGTATAAGGGTTTAGTCTTCACCTAAAGAAGATCGGTAGTGTGCGCTGGTATGCCTTAAGAAGGAGGACTCAAGAGTAGACATAGGCTCGTTGGTACCGAATCACTATAAAACTTGTGAGTTCTTCTTTTTCTTTCATTGCTTACTAATTTTGTATTGACGCTTTCGATTTCATTACTTACAAAAGCTTTGAAAGTAAGGTTTTCACGTTAAAGACTTTATTTACGATGTTGCTTATCTTTTGGATTTCCTTGCTCCTTCTTAGGTAATTTGTAAGCAAGTAACTTAGCAATCTTCTTTAAATCACTCACTTGCTTTACTTAAATGAAAAGCTTTGGATCTTCCTATCTTGCTTAAAGCGAAAAGTTTTTATTTAAAACAAGAATTTACACATGCACTAATTCACCCCCCCACCACCCCAAC
This sequence comes from Ensete ventricosum, assembly GCA_029747655.1. Taxonomy (NCBI): domain Eukaryota; kingdom Viridiplantae; phylum Streptophyta; class Magnoliopsida; order Zingiberales; family Musaceae; genus Ensete; species Ensete ventricosum. Next base: position 21,734,655 of record JAQQAF010000001.1, on the reverse strand, counting down.
ACCAACCCCCAAAACACCACACCCCCCCCGCCCCCCCCCCCCCCCCCCCCCCCCCCCCCCCCCCCCCCCCCCCCCCCCCCCCTCATCCTCCTTCTCTCCCTCTCTTAATGTCAATCGATCATAACAGTTGATGGACAAATTCTATCTTGTAATAGCAATTACTCAAAAATCAAACTGATGGTACAGGGCCAAGATTTGTAGGTGGATTTCTTTCTGATACCCTTGAGGACTTTGAAGTAGTGCTTGGAATTGAATGACTGTCAATCCTGGACGATGTCACCTGAATCTTTCTAAATATAGTCAATGAGTCAAGTAAATTATTTTGAAGATAATAATTCACTATATCAAAAGAAGTTATGATAGAAGTGACTTACGACCAGCTCGATATCGGGCCTAGAGGGTTACACACATATTGTAGATGTTGTGATGAGTAGAGGTGCAGATATGAGATATTCATGGAGTTCCTATTTTATTGGTTATCCAATAAATCTCTATGTGATTGGATCCTATTAATAAGATCAAATAAAAGATTATTGGATAGAGTTCCACGAGTAAACGGCTTAGGTAATTAGACAGAGATCCAATACCTAATATGGTAGGATCAATTAGGGTTAAGCTGCATGCACCTCTATAAATAGGAGGAACTTCAGAATTCATAGGCTATAATTTCTTGTGGTTGCCCTCCTATTATCCTCAGTCTTCTCTCTTCCTCCTTTGCTCGACAACCTTGTAGTGTGCGTGGAGAGGCAGATCTCGTAGTGATCTAAGGAGCATCGTCGTCGCGCATCGTCGTCGCATCTACTATATGGATCACTACTAGAGAGGAGTATGCGAGTTCTCCTTCATCCTCTCCATTAAATATATAAATTTTAGGGATATACAATTTCTTTAGGTAACAAATCTCACATGATATACGCAGTTTTCGATTTTGTGATTTTTTCTCGCAGCAATCGTCGCACAACAACCAAGTACTTGACTTTGGGATATCTGATTTTATTTTTGTTTTTCATTATGCATGAGATGCCGATCGAAAATATTCCAGCATCCAATGCCCGAGGTATGCGTTATGGTAAACTTGCCGTTAAATCCACACCTCGGGCCCCAATTGCATCCCAACCATCACGAAGTCGAGCCTACGGCAAGGTAATTCACCTGATTGGCTAGACCAACGACCTAACAAACATTGGCTATGAGTCATGCCCCACGAGTCTCCCAAGGAATGACTCATTTGGGGGTTGAGAGAATGATATAACTTGTTCTGGCTTCCATTCCATGGGGCCCTTAGGTAGCCACAAGGGAGCCAACTTGACACATGGATCCAACTCATCACCACAAACCTGGGACGATGTCACCCACGCCAGTAGCCCTCTACGCCAGCTATACTCGAGGATATATGGGGTGGCGCAATATGTCGCTCGGTTACTCGGGAAGCTAGGAGCAGCGCCGAACAATCCAGACGACGTTTGCGCTCAGTGTACGAGCCGACCGTTTGAGGCACTGGTGAGTATTAAACGCCTATGTATGTTGACGACGGTGATCATTAAATAATTACGTATGTCGACACAAGGCAACAGGAATAAAAGCCACATCTAGGAATAGTATTAAGGATCGGGCCTCCCATACACACTGTAGTTCTCTCTCTGACTCTCTCTCTCACACACACACAACTCTAGCTCTCACTAACTTAAGTATTGGAGGGTATAAGTCAGGAGGCCTCCTTGCCAGGCTTTGATCTTCTGTAGGTTTCCAACGACCAGGAGGAAGGATCGATTTCGAGCCATGTCTCAGGAAATGGGTTAAGCAACCTCTCGATTAGTTCTGTCGACTCTCCCTAGTGTTGGTGTAGCGTTAGTAATCTTACGCACTCGAATCGGATCAAATCGTTTTGACACCTAGATCATGGCATAATGAACTACAACAACACTAAAAATCCAATGAATAAATTCCCTTATGACTACCCCTCTTAAATTCGATTGCTTTTTGAATGCAGCAATTGTGATGATCCAACCAATTGACTTTTTAAATTCATTGAGCCTTGAATAACTAATTCGAGATTCTTAAGTCTAAATTTATAATAATACATTCCCCCATCTTTTAAAAGTCAACTTAAACCTTAATCAACGTCGTTGTAAGATTAAATTGAAACGTTGTAGCAGTCCTTTTGAGTTGGGACACAAGTCCTCAATCCAGGGAGTACAATGGAGACAGGGTATGGAGTCCTTCGACGCCGCAGCAGAGGCAGGGCGCTCAAAGGACATGTGCACTTCGAAGCCAACGGAATCTGTAGACAGAGATGGAAGGAGGCTTTTCACCCTCTGAACACTGACCTACGATTTGCAGGTCAAAATTACTCCTTGATCATAACTGTAGCTGATAGTGTAGTTTGGTGCCACTCCAGCATTGTTTCTCATTGAGATAATAAATGCTCTATGAAAAATCAGATTGGAGTTTCAACTATTTGCAAGGACAAAATAATTGGAGTTCCTTGCTGTTTTCGTCTGCCTCCTCCACCATCGATCGTGCTCTTGTCTAACGAGACAAATTATCAAAGACATGCATACTGTTGGTCGCATCAGCATGCCATGCACGGTGATCCTGCGACCCACCCCCCCCCCCGAGTGGCTCCCCGACATATCCTTACAGGTCAAACTAGACCTCCCCCGAGAGAGCAGGACCTGAGTGACTGAGGGAGAAGGAATCAAAATAAAAAAGCAATAGTGGTGAGCATGGGAAAGTCGAGCAAGGAGACAACCGAGTACCAAGTTGGTGTTGCATTTTCCGGAGGATTTAAATGGCAAGTTCTTAGATTTTGGTAACCCAAGAATCAGGCTGGGTGCGGTGATTCCAACTTCTGCTGGGGTCCAAATGAACCGACATTGTTCATGCTTGAGTTAACAGGTGAGTAACAATAATAATAATAACCACAGCTTAATTAGGTTTGACAGAAAACGGCATCAATATATCCCTGTAACATGCTCTACTTGGACGGAAGCAAGAAGACAAAAAAAAAAAAGGAGGAGAGCTTGTGGATGATATTGGAATGGTTAGCTCGCTTCCGTAGTCGAATCACAAGGTTACTCTTTCGGGGTGAAGGGAGATGGAGAAGAAGCCAGCTTCTGTATTCCCAGTACAGACAAGACGCTACACTTCCGCTTCAGCCTTGCGTCTTCCCGTGAGAGGCTGTCACCTCTCCAGGATCGGTTTCAGCTGCGGTACCGTCACATGCATGGTTATCAGCGACTCCACCGGATCGTGTATTTTACACCGTAATGATCCATACATTTCAAATGAATAAATACAATATATAAATTTAACTACTCCGGATGACGGTAAAGAACAACGTCCTCATCTAAATCCACAATCACTCTATGAGGACAACGGAGGAGGAAATTAAAGACCCAACGTTACGATCTTTAGGGTCCTTCTCTAACGTTTGTATATATATGTATATATATATATCTTCTTTTTCGCTCTCTACGAACTGGATGGCGGAGGTGGCTTCTTGTTTGTCGCCAATTATTGTGAAAAGTGTGGGGGACGCGTACATCTCATGTGGAGATGGGAATCCTATGCACTGTAGGACATATACGTGTAGAGGTCGGAAGACAAAGAACAAATTGCGTCGTCCTTCGACTAATTAATGTTCCATTGTGTTCACTTGTACATGATTTCACGTTGGTTGATGTTACTCTTTAAGTGAGTTATTTCAACAAAATCGTAGTAGATTTCGGAGTTCATGGGATCCAACACATGAAATACGAGCAAGCTCTGGGTTTCCCTAGTCCATCAGAATTGCTTATTAATTGCACATACATGTAGATGATTCTAATCAGCTACATTTTACGTTGATATTTATTATGTTCAGTCTTACACCACTTTAATTCCTAGTAATGCTGAGAGTAACTGTTGATTCATATCTCATCATCTCTTAACACCATTTTAAACATCTGCTATTAAAAATATTCATATGCATGTGGAAAAGAAAATTGAGGTAGAAACATAGTCTCACGTCACTGAGGATCGAAAGAGTTGAATTATATATATTGGGTTTGGTCAACAACTTAAAAAAGTCTAAGTTTGTAAGATGAATTAGTATCTAATCTGGTGTATGCTAATTTCGATCCGTTTGACTCAAGACTTAATATATTTTTTTCAATATGGTACGAGACCCAGGTGACTAAAATCTAAGTCAATTTTTTTTTTTTTAAAAAAAGAAAGTTAAGTTAAGAAGATGTGCTTGTTAAATAAGATTAAATTATGATTTGATCGACTGAAGACATACATGTCACATCATACTGGATAGAGAGAGACGAATGAAAAAGAATGTCTAATTTGATGTATGATAGTTTCTGCATGTAAATGAGTTAACCATACTAATCTAACAAGGCAGATCTTTATGTTACATGAGCAAACAAACAACATGGGAGAGATTGAACTGCTTCGCCGTAAACACATTAACTTACCAAGTTACTCGAATGTGGGTGATGGACTCACCCCAAGAAATGCCACCTATACATGAGGGATTACTTACACTACTTGGATTACATACCCCAAAGAAAGAAATGCCAACAGGATCTCTGCAAATTACCATATCCAAACATGTAAGTTTGCAAGAATCACATCCCTGTGCCGACCGGTCGCGTTTGCCTCTTTATGCGAAGCTAAAAAAGAGGACAGAAGTACTGCACGAGATAATTTGCTGCGCAGTAGAAATCAGATGCGAACTTTGGACATTTAATGGCGTCTCAGATACACATGAAACCTACCGTTCTTTTTTTTTTGTGCAGCTATAAGGTCGAGCAATGCACAATCCCGCTCGCCTAATATGATTGGGTAGGTGAGGTGGGATTTGGCTCTTCCATTCTTTTCCATAACTCGTGTGATACTGTCACATTGTTTGATTAGTATACGAGTCATCACCTAATCCAGAAAACAATTATATTTTTGGGCTCGAGTGTCGTCTGACGGAGACAAGCATCAGATTCGACACACATAATCCTTCAATGTGCAAGTAATAATATTATATGGGAGCTAAACACCGTTTTCCTTATGGTTTTATTCACGTCTGCACGCCAAAAGTCTTTGCATCGTCGTACACTTTTCTTGCCCACATGTGAATCCGGAAGCAGGTCAAGGAGATGGGGAAAGAGAAGGGCAAAAGACCGAGAAGAGAGAAAGGGAGAGGACCCCAAGACTGTGGGTTGTCGCCGCTGCGGGACAACTCTGCACCCGAACAATAATGGATGGGGAGTTTGTAATGTAGTCCATAGGAATAGCCGCTGGATCCCCAGACCTGTAGTCCCCCACCCCCCCGCATCTCTTCCTTATCCTCTTCTTGTTCTCTTCTGTAGCTAGCTCGTGAAGTTACAGTCGCCCCTCAGTTTTTGACTACAAGCTCCTTCTCTCTGTTTTCACCGTCCCATGGTTGTTCGGTTGCTTACTTAACAGTTGTGTCCACATTGCAGCTTCTCTCCCTACACCGCATAGCCTTTTATCCTCCGTATCGCCACCGCCCTGACTTCTCTACTACTTCTTTCGAATCAGCATTTATTTTGTAGCCCCAAGTCCGCACATCCGAGGAAGGAGGGGGGGAGCAGAGTTCGTAATTAAGTGATGATATTCTCTCTACAGGCATTTATTGCTCCGGGCGGGTGGTGAGGTTGACTGGAGACGACGAGGGGGAGCCGTCAGACGTTGTTCTTCTGCCGGAAGTGGTCAAATTCTCTCATCTGTTGCTGTGGCATTTGCTGCTTCTTCCATGGAGCAGCTCGGAGGACCCATTAATGATTCCCTCGTAAGACCCTCAAGTATCCCAACCTATTCATTCCTTTATTATTTCCCTGTCTCCTCATATCTTGGTCTCATCTGCTTGAAGAAGACTCTTTTGTGAATGGAAAGAAGGTGAGTAGTGGCTACCACCACTTGTGGACATCCCATTCCATGGGGTGCGAGCAATGACTGCTCAAGACACCATCAACGGCTAAGCTAGAAGTTTCGCTTGTTGTTTGTTGCCTATGTCTATATCCCTTCTTATATCATTGTTTCTGAAGCAGTTGGTCAGGGAAGAATTGAACTGTGTGTGCATGGAACCAGGAGCAGCGAGCGCCAGGTTTCCCGAGCATCCTGAAATGAGATATGAGAGCCTGTTCTCTCGCCAAACGCCTTTCCTTCAACTACTCCAGGGAGCCATGCACGCAGAGGACGAGACGGAGGAAGAAAAAGTCGAGCTCCAACTGCAACAATATCAGCACCAAGGATTATTCGCTTCTTGCGCACAAGAATCCAACATCGAGCTCCTGCTCCGGTTACAAAGACAAAACTGCCTCGAGCAACTGCGGACACCGGAGTCCCGTGCGGTGGAGCAGCTGGAGAGCTGCATCACCCACACATCCGAGTCGGAGACGAGAGGCACGGTTCACCATAAGCATCCTGTGGCGGTAGCCACGACGGGGCCCACGAGATCTGCGGCTGCAGCCGGGTCGAACGAGAGGAGGAAGAGGAAACGGCCGCGGCAGGCATCGACGTCCAAGAGCGCGGAGGAGGCAGAGAGCCAAAGAATGACGCACATTGCGGTGGAGCGCAACCGCCGGCGGCTCATGAATGATCACCTCGCTACCCTCCGTTCCCTGGTGCCACCTTCCTACGTCCAACGCGTACGCTGATAGTTCTCATTCCGAGTCTCGCACACAACTCTCGTCCGACAGTCCTTGACGTGATAACGCTGTGTTGTTGGCCACAGGGAGACCAGGCGTCCATCGTCGGTGGCGCCATCGAGTTCGTTAAGGAGCTCGAGCACCACCTCCTCTCCCTACAATACGAGAAGCGGCTGCGGGCGTCGGCCGCTGTCCGGTCGAGGTCCAACGACGACGAACAGTGCCATGCTTCCACTCTGCACGACGGGTTCTTCATCTCGCCACAGTACACGGGCTACTCGCAGTGGAAGCGGCGACGGGGCGACGGTACAGGAGACGAAGCGCAGCAGGAGAATGCAACTGGGATGGACGTGGAAGCGACGTTGGTGCAAGGCCATGTAAACTTGAAGGTCGCAGGGCGGCGACGGCGAGGGCAGCTGGTGCGAGCCATTGCGGCCATGGAGGAACTCCGTCTCTCAGTCCTCCATCTCAACATCATCGGCCTCGAACCATCCTCCATACTTTACTCCCTTAACCTGAAGGTTGGCCGATAGCTGCTCCTGTTTCATTCCGTACTTGTACTAGGGAATCACATGCTCGGTTGAAACGAGCTGATGCTTGTGACTTTTCTGGATGCGCAGATGGAGGAGGAGTGCAAGTTGGGGTCAGCGGATGAGGTTGCGACGGCGGTGCACCAGATCTTTGGCTACATCAACGCCTGCTGATGACGCGATGATGAACGCGCCAGGACGTACGAGAGATGAGAGAGACAGGACAAGGGAAGAGGATATGCTCGTCCTAAAGGTGGGGGGAGGGCAGCGTCAACACGTCTCCTATTTCTGTAGCGGCAGCTTTCCTTCTGTTACATGCAGTGATGGGAGCATGTACTCTTTGGGTTGCGGTTCTGCAGCTTTATCTCTCTTCGTTTTCAATCTCAGTTTAGGAAAGGATGCTGACAATTGGGCTGATCATGATTACAGACGTTTGCAGGATACTTTTTATTTATCCCGTTATTAACAGTGTGTATTCTGCATGAGTTTGAAGGCATTGGGATGAGTACCTCTTGAGACCCGTGTTGGTGCGGTGGCTACGGCCGTAAAGCTAATTCCATGTTACTCAATGTTCCATTATAGCATTCGGCTGCTGGTTCGGGAAGCGAAAAGCTTAAGTAGTCCACTTTTGTTCGGTAGTGCAAAAAAGCAGATTCGCTGGTGTTCGACTAGTCAAGAGATCCAAAGTCCAACTTTGCCGTGTCAAACCCGCAGGAGGGGGTGGGGGGAGAGAAAAATGTGATGGATGGAGGTCCGATGGAATCTCTTGTCCTCGTCAAACCCAGCTCGTCTCATACTGGGTTGGCATGACACACTATCGATCAGGGAAGAAAGAAGCCGTGTCGGGCTGGGTACAAAGTCTTTTTTAAGTTCCTTCCCATGGTTATAGGCTCCATTCCAAAAACCTGGGCCAATTGCCAGGTGACATGAACCGTGGACGCTGCTCCGATATATACTAATTTATACTTACAGCCTGTCTCATATGTTATAAGAAATAGAGACGGCGGGCCATCTCGAACTCCATGGTGCAGACAAGTCGAGTGCTTTGGGAACGAAAGGTAACATGGCAACGCAGGATTAAAAATAATAATAATAAGAGGGGCAGACCACTAAAAAAAGCTCTCCTCACTGTTGATTGTGGACAACACGAGAGCCTCCACAGGTAATTTGTGGTCTCCATGATGGACGCAACCAACCATCATCCCAAAGAAGCACCGCACCGTCGGTGTGATGTCACATCACCTCGAGGTTTTGCAGGGCCGGCTGAGTCCACCTTCGAAACGTTCCAAGCAATGTTCGTCATCCAGGTTTCTGCTCCAAAACTTGTTGTAGTACTCCTCGTAGGTGTAGCTCCTGTAGACTGCTGGTGATCCCTCGGTGACGAGCTTCTCCGGAGGGCTAATGATCGCGGTGTTACATGGACAGAGGAAGGATGCCACAGACATCCTTTCGCTGTTTGAGTTGACTACAGCTCGGTGCCAAACGCTCTTGTATCTGGCGTTGCTTAATGCCTGCACGAAAATATTTAATCGTCTGCAGCTTTTCCAAAGCTTCATCACACTTTACTTTTAAGCCGATAGGCTGATATCATGTGTGAGATGGGGAGCAGCAGCAGCAGCATTGGTGCTGCTCTAATGCACAAACTAGGAGGCCGATATATTGGAGGAAAAGAAAAAGTAGTAATTTGGACATAAACAAATGGAAATCTGAAAGTAGAGCACAAGAACCGATTTATATATTTAATATCTAAGGTGCAAGATCGCCTAAGCCCACTATGTCATCGGCGAACATTGTGAAAATGCCTCCGGAAGAGTTGCATATGTGTGTTGAGTAGAAAACGAAGACAGAGAGTGGGATCAAGCGGTCTGGTTGCTGGATAAAACATTATTGCTGCCTGGACATATGGGCAGGATCGGGATACTTGCCAAAGCTCAGCTGCACTCTGTCAGGCAAGCTCAGCAAAACGAGCAAATGGGCCAGTGCCGTCTGACCATGGCATTCAAAGGCCTTTGCTCTAAACTACAAACCGTGGTCCTTAACACTATATATATATATATATATATATAATAATAATAATAATAATAAAGGTGCTTTTCCTTGATTCGTGCAAAGAAGTTTTGAGTGCTTTGGAGTTGCCATTAAAAAAAAAAAAAATCGAGGTGCTTTTCCTTGTTTCAGGCATCAGGCAGGATCTCCTAACGAGAAAGAAGGAGTGTGTGATTGATTAGCAATCACTCACCTGTAGTTGGTCACCGATGTTGATGACAAACGCATTTGGCCTGGGTTCCACTGCGATCCATTTGCCGTCCTTGAGAACCTGCAAGCCAGCCACGTCGGGCTGCTGGAGAAGAACGGTGAGGGCATTTGGATCAGTGTGTGCGGGCAGGCCATATGTGAGCTCCGGTTCCGGGCACTTTGGGTAGTAGTTGATGGCCATATGCTGCTCCTGCTCTCCCAGCACCCGTTCGATGTACTCCTCCTCCAAACCTAAGCTCAGTGACACTGCACCAAGGAGCCGAAGTCCCAGTCGACGAACTTCCTTACAGTAAGTGCTCACCACTTCCCTGGAACACACAACACACCAGTCTCTTCAGACTTAATCAACAAGAAACGGGACCATCCATTTAATAGAACTTTATTGCAGACTCATTTTCCAGATTGCATACGTGCTGTGACTGTGGACAACTTTGTGCCTGCACATGCAGGGTTTTGAGTCCCCATATTTTAAATGAAATGCACTGCTCTAAGTGGGATGTCTTGTATGAGTCCGGAAATGGTGTTTTTATTTTTATGAGTGCACCTCTTTTCTGACCGGAGTTTCGTTACTGACCCGGATCTTGTGTTCCACATACTTTCATGGAACCTTGTAGTTTTCCCTTTGATTTATTAGTCCATTTTATGACAGTAACATACTTTCATTGTTACTGTCAGTGCTATAATATATATATATATCGAAAATATCCCACAAACAACTTGCGTCTCATGATGAAGATTCCCTCTCTACAATATTCTTACCTCGGCAGATTATATTTTTCCAGCCATGTTTCTCTTCTACGACAATGACCGATCATAAGATCCAGAGACATCAAGTATTAATTCCAAGAGATCAACCTTTCGAAGTCGATACATGGAGCACCGATTCTAGAATCCAGTGACTTATGATCCATCATCATCAGTCGCTAATGGCTTCTTCATCTGCACTGCTACTCGCATCAAAGAACCAAATTCTAGTGAAGACTTAAAAAAGAAGGGAACCGCGTGTGTTTCTCCTATACATGCATCATGCATGTGCGAAGCATGCGAATGGTTCATGCTGTGGCAGCATCGAGAAGCGAGGCTAACGAATCAAGCACGCCAGTAATTTGCATCCGTCGAATCGCCGCATAGAGATTCGATCGGTAGTATTCAAGTCTTTTTACATCAATGTTTTATTTATTATTATTCTTATTATCACCTCTCTTTTTTTCTTTTTTTTTTTCTCTTTCTCTTTTTAGTATATACTCAAATTATTTGACTATTATTTTACTATTACTGTCCGACTAAAGAGAAGAAGAGGGAGGAGAAGCACGAATGACTTACTTGAATGAAAAAGGATTAGAAGGCCAGCCGGGAACGTACTCTTCCAGAGGATAGCAGTGAAGCCGGAGGTAGTCCCTCCAGTTGTGGACCGCCTCCTTTCTGACGTTAAAGCTCGTGGAGAGCCTCATTTTCTTGGCCGGGTCATCGGAGTAGAGCTTCGCCTTCTCTTCGGGAGGGAGACGGAAGAATTCCAGGCTAATAGCCATCATCTTCACCATCAATTCAGTGTCGATTCCATGGTTCACAACCTACAAACGAATAACCGGGTAAATACTTAGCAGACAGTTGAGGAAGAAAGGAAGAAGCTGGGTGATCGGAATTCAATGACCTGGAAGAAGCCATAGGATTGGCAGGCTTTCCCTATCTGGGAGATGATTCGAGACTTATCCGGGAAACCGAGATCGATGACGGGGATGTTTGCGTCGTTGATGACCTGTGTGAGGTTAGGTCTTTGAGACTCTGGCCTTACGTAGCTCTCCGGAAGGGTCTCGTGGTACGTTACGGTGGAGAGAAGCTGATCCGCCATGAGAGAGGCAGAGGTATTGAAAGGGAGCTTCGAGACGCTGCACGAATAAAGGGAGAAGGCGGTCCTCCTCGTTCGCGAGAATATGTTGACGCAACTGAAGAAGACTGACGCGGGTGATGATGTAATCGACCGTTGTGATCGTGATGTCAGGTTTTTTTCTTTATTTTTTATTTTTAATTAAGACCACCTGGGCTACGCGCATGTGCTGACACGTGTGCTCGGCGGCATCCACGTCGAGGGTTATGGAAGGAGCCCAATCGGCGGCTTTGAGGGTGCAAACTGCGGTACCGATTCAAAGGGGTTGTTCACTGTTGCGTTTGGGGGGTATGGGCTCCATCCATAGTTAATAGAAACCTCACATGCCGTGTTCAGTTCGATTCATTCAAGTCAAGTCAATCTTACAACCAGAAGAGGGACGCATGTGGAAGAACCAACAACAACAACAACTACTCGTTGCATTATACTATTGCAATTTAATTATTCTTCTCATGTGGAAGCCTATGTTTATTTATTATTAGGAAAAGGCGGAACTCGCGGAGGTCACCCCAGCCTATGCCTCTCACCGACCATATTTGCATTCTGTGACAGATACATACATACAATAGGTAGAATTTAAGATTATTGCAAAAAAAAAAAAATTAAGACAAATCAAAGCAGTAAAGTAATGACAGGTTAAAAATAACTCATTTGCAGGCCATCTCAATCAATGGTATATATAACAAGGGAAATAAAAGAGCCACAGCCTGTTAGCTCGATCAAGATTCGAAGGCTTCATCCGATATAATGGTTTCGGGCTGTGAACCGCGTCGGAGCTCTACAGCATCGACTCTTTAAAGTCGATTCAACAACAATAGGCTTTTAAATGACAAGAAGGTAAATTAATTATGATGGGCATTTGTGTGGACCATAGGCAAAAAAAAAAAAAAAAAACAAAAACAAAACAAAACATGGGCTGGACTTTGGTTAATAGTCTAAATTGGGCTTAGTTAGGCAAGACAAACCACATTCGCCATCCATCCTTTACACGTACTCTACTGTCATGCTTCTCCTTTGTTTGTTTGTTTACGATCATTAGTAGCGTCCAAACACGCCCGCCGCATGTATCATACGCACACACACTCTGATGTCGAGCACCTTTGGATTAAATCAAGTAAGACTAACCTAAAGTGTTGCATTTAAGTTTAGAGATGGAGGTGATGTGCTGTGCATGTGGCTGAGTGTACGAAGTTACATAAAAAAGGCAGTATAGGGTAGCAACATCTTCCAGGGAGGGAGGGAGGGAGGGACATATTTCTTAAGGAGCATTACTCAATGCTCCCTCGACTTATGGACCTTTTGTGTTAATTTGAAACCATTTTAGTGTTGAAAGACGTATGGACAGACCGGCAGGCAGGCATTATGATAGAGAGGAGAGGAGCATCAGAGACCATTTAAACTAACAGGCACAAGCACTCGAGACATGAGAATGGCTTATTATGACACCCCCACCCAGTCAGTCAACCCAACAAAAAAAAAAAAGAAAAAAAATAAAAAGCACTCGAGAGGACACTAGCAGTAGCAGGCATGCCTCACCCACCATCATTCCATTAGCATAAGCACCGCCAGCCAGTCCCTCTCCCTTCAGCAAAAGCAATACAACATGATGTGGGAACCAATCCAATGGCGAAAGCACTTTTTAGCCCCCCCCTCTCTCTCTCTCTCTCTTAGATTAAGCAATACAACATGATGTGGGAACCAATCCAATGGCGAAAGCCTCTCTCTCTCTCTCTCTTAGATTAATCTATTCCTCACGCAAAGCCTAAAGCACGTCGTCCCCAGACTCGTTTCTCCTTTCCAAAAGAGCAATGCTGACTACCCATCTACCCTAATCATTCTTCCCCAAACCCCACACACACCACACACTGGTAACTATCGAAGTCACTTCATCCTCAAATAGTACCCATGTCGAAGATCCAACACATTTACACCGAACCCTTCATGCAACTGCAACTGGAAGCGGAACCCTCAATCTTCCATTTCGACATCTCCATTCCGTCCTTGGTCTGCTGCTCCTTGTCGGTCTTTATCCACAAAAAGGTAAGGGAAAAGAGAGGATAACTGAAGGTAAAAAACACAAAGGCAACAACCAGAAAGAGAGACAATTCTCGATGCCATTGCGGTGGAGAGGAGCATTGCTTTTCCTAGCAACCTATCCATGGGTCTTCCCTTGAAGCCTCACCTCCTCTTCCTGCTCATCATCAGTCTCTCGTCTCCTTCGCAACAACTCCAGGACCCTGCCCTCATCGACCGGATTGTGAGAGACTCAGCCTTCCGGTCCTATCTCACCGACCACCACAAGACGGCCGTCGTCTACAATGTCTCCCTCCCTCCCAGCGTCTCCGGGGCGACCGTGGAGACTGTGCGGTATCGGACTAGTAGCTTGAGGCGGCACGGCGCCTCGGTCAATGAGTTCCATGTCGCGCCAGGCGTCGTCGTTCATCCCCACTCTAAGAGGCTCATCCTGGTGATTCAGAACCTGGGCAACCTCTCTTCTGTATACGGCAGCTACAGGAACATATCCGGGTTTCGACTGGTCTCTCCGGTGCTAGGCCTTCTATTCTACCGAGCAGCGAACATTCGCAATTCTTCGATTCCACCTGAGCTGGAGATCTTGGTGACGAAGAGCCCCATCACAGTAGATTTTTCGGGATTGGAGCAGAGCACCGAGGGACGGCGAGTGCTCTGCGCGCTGTTCGAGTTGGACGGCAAACTGAGCCTATCGAACGTGACCCGCAGCAATGCATGTAGTGCGCGAAGTCAGGGCCACTTTGCCCTGGTAGTCGAGACCATTAACAATGCCGGTGGCGGAGAGGAGATGAAGCTGAGCGGATGGAAGGTAGTCGTGGTCAGCGTTGCGGCGGGTGCCTTCACCGCAGTGCTCTTAGGACTGATCGTGGTGGCCATGGTGACGGCGAAGTGGAAGAGGTTGCAGACTGCGGAGATGGAGAGAAGAGCGTACGAGGAGGAGGCACTGCAAATCTCCATGGTGGGTCACGTCCGGGCACCGGCAGCGGCGATGGTTCGGACCACCCCACGTCTGGAGAACGACGATGCGCCATCTTGGTGACATGAGTCTTGATTTATTTGTAGGAGTCGCTTAGCTCAGCTCGCATTCTATTCATTCGATTCCATAATCGTCACCCACAATCTTTTCTTCTTCTTCTTCTTTTTTAATTTTTCTGATGACGTTGTTAACATGCGGATCAAGAAAATCCTGGTTCTGCCAACGATAAAGCCTGTAAAACTTAGCAGTGTGATTTTATGGGTTGAGAGTGCAAAATGTCACTCAACAACAAGAGAAAAGAAAGAAGAGATAACAATGTAGATATGTAAGATGAATTAAGGCCAAGAGAACCCAAGTAGATGGAAATTTCAGAATAGGAACTGGCATTTGATGAGCTGCTGTATAACATTCAGAGGTTACAAAAGAAAGAAACCACCACCACACAAAAGCTGCTGCCATCAGACTAATTAACCATAACGCCGATTTCCATTGTTTTGCTGCAACTACTCACTTTTTTTAGCCGAATGATCGATCTATATATATATATATATATAGGCTACTTCATGCTGGAGACTGGACGAGGAAAATATCATGTTAGCTCATTGGTCGCACCGCAGAACGGTAGAGAAGGGATCACATCAGTAAACTTGCTCGGTGTCCAATGTCGCATGATCTCCTCTAGAAAACAAAATCAAGTAGATGAGCATAGAGTTCCAAGTAAGCATTTAGCTCTGCCTCTCATTTAATAGCTACAAGAAAGTATTTAGCTTCAGTCAAGTAAATCTACATGTATCCAGGAATTCTAATTATTATTATTATTATTTTGTCTCATTGCACTCAATAGAGAAAAATAACAATTAAGAAATTTTCTATTGTGCCCAGCATCATATGCATGTCAGTGAATTTTATACAGAAGTGACTACTAAATTTACAGATCCGAGAGGTCAATTAAACATTGCTACATCCCATGGGTCTCTCTTCCTGGAAATCCAATGCGCAGCTCCGTCTCTACCTCAGTATGTCGGTCAAGGTTGGTACACGGTGCAACTTCCTTGGAAGCAGCAGATGGCAACTCCGGCAGTTGCTTGTACTTTCAAGTTCAAACATTAACAATGTCAAATCAGTTAAATGCAGCGATGCAAAAGAACATTTTTTTTTTTAGCCAAACCATTGCCAATAAAAAATAAAAAAAAATAAAAAGCATCTTAATTCAGCATTAAATTGATTAAACGGTACCTGTTCATGTAGTAATGCATTTTCCTTCACTAAGGAACTCTCCTGAATCGAATCAAATGAGTGAGTAATATTTATTAGCTTACAGATGCGGGTACATGCCTGCAACAAACACTTCACCAACAGCAAAGCTTCGAGTAATTTTTACCTTCTCTTTTAGCTGTGAAATCTTCTCCCTTAGCAAATGATACTGAAGTTAGTATAAACAAAGAGCATGTACTCAGTATCGGTTTCCTATTGATAATTTATTTGTGATACAAGTGTAGTACTGAAATGTTGAGCAACCGACTTGCCTTTCTCCCTCTGATACTGCGCAAGCTCTGCTCTATCGTGCCTTCTAATTCATGCAGTTCCTCTAATGAACACGACTCTAGTTTTTCACCCAAGAGCTTCCTGCATTCAATACGATTTATATGCCCACAGAATCTTGTTTTGATTGCAAACAGTATCATAACAGAAGATTACTGCTTAGAGGCTTCAAGAACTTCAATCTTCTTCTTCGACATGCATGACGCTTCGTATTTCCATTGCTACACTCGACAAAAAACAAACAAACAAACCATCTTTTAAGAATTTAAATGAGAAGAAAAAAAAAAGACTTTTTTTTTTTTTTTTACTCTCGCAGAAATCATAATGCTGGTAAACGAGGTTGTATGATCACTTGTTTTCCACTTAATTGACCAGATTCGTACAACTATAGAAACTCTTAAAAAGAGTTAGAACCTCGGCGTCTTGTTCCATGGTCGTGCTGCTGGTATCTTTCTTCAAGTGTTCTCTGTAACGTTCGATGGTGCTTTGCATGCTAAAGAAAAAAAACCAAACCGGCAAAAAAAAAAAAAAAGTTCGAAACGCGTTAGCTTCTGACACGGACAATGGATGGCTTCACGAAAGATGATAGATACAGCGACATGAGAACCAGAACCGCAGAAACATGATGCGCATGCACACAAGCTTATAAATATATGTTTTATAAGATATTGGGAAAGAACTTAATATATTAGGTTCTAATATATTCTTTCTAGAGAAGAATAATACCCTTTTTTTTGTTTCATCTTTATGATCATACTTCCTTTTTAATATAAAAAAAATACTAAATGATATCGGTTGCTGTAATTATCTCAAAACTGTACAAAAAACAAGCATAATATTTTTATATGGCCAATTATTTTTTTATCTATGCGAAAACTTCTCCAATTCTCAACATGTCCGTCCCAATCTCCATTTTACAGTCTAAATACGAGTAGTAGCCTAACTCAATCCAGCTTATGAAGACGACCTTCTTTACCTACCCACCATTAGGTCTAACACAGCCACTAGTTGTGAGTGACTCAACAAAACAAATCAAGTGCAGCCTTCTCTTCCAAGTTTGACTCAAATCCCTCTTTCTTTCGGTAATCTCCTCTCTTAAAGTCTAAACGACTATCCTCCTTACCTCTCTTTTGGCTTCGCATCCCATAACGTTCGCCATTGGCAAAAAGCTGACGGTGGGACATAATATGAACGAGAGCTTTGTGGTTGGGTTTTAAACGAAAAGAGAAACTGATGGACATTATAGACACAAAATGTTTATATAGACAAAATGATTCATTTCTACAAAATAAATGGCTTAAGAAGATTTTCTTTAAGCACACAAGTGTCCAAAAATATATTATCAGTGACCATAAATTTATATATCCAAAGGGACTATAGGAGAATGATCCTGATTGATTGCCAATCTAATATTTTGAAGTTCTCATGACTAGTAGTGTCAAGATGTATCTAACTCGATCCCTCCGATGTCAATCGTAGTCGAAACTCCCACGATAAATGTAAGAAGTAGTAGGGTAAACAAAAATCATATGTTGTACCCAAATGAAACCTTATTTATAATATATTTTTTTAAAATCCCTTTCATTGGGAGAATATTTTTTTTTTTGTTATGATCTAAGGTGATTCCAAAAATTCAATGGGATCATTTTGTCATTTTATGATAGATTGATTGACATGCAAATTATCCATAATAAGTTCAGCTATACATCAACTTTGACAAATTTAAGACAAATAAAAGGACCTATTCCCTAAAATAAAATAAAAAATACTAGTACCTTTTGGTTATACCTTCAAAGATATATATATATATATATATATATATATTTCAAATAATGGTACGATCATAGTTGGATGACTATATGTCATATTATGCTAATGAATTAGATGATTTTATTTCATATATCAAATTATAAGTACTTTGATATGTATTATGTGGTTTGTTGGTTATGATCATATAAATATTAATTACATAAAGTTTATAAATCAATTACCCATGATTTGTTGATACTTACACACACAAAAAAAAAAAAAAAAAAAAAATGGCATGATAGTGAACTTTGTAACGAGTATATTGATATTCCTAAATTTATAAAAACTTTTGGGATCACACATCTATTACTCTTATACCTAATAAACATAACTATGATAGTTGATATATTCTATTAAATTATTTTGTGCGTCCAAAAATAGAAAATATATCTAGTTTGAATATATTCAATTGTTAAGTAAAGTAAGACATCAAGAAGCAATCATCATGATTGTATATCTTAAGGAGAACTTTGATATGCATTTATAGCTTATTTGTAAGTCTGAATTTGATTATGTGATGATGTTTATATCCAAAAGCATTTAGTGTGAAATCATTTTATCACGTATTTTTGTAGTAAACAATTTCAGTTTCACCTTGATGTTCTACATCTTAGTTTGGTACTTTAAAGTTCAGAACCCACTACTAGCAGTAAATAAACAAAAGTCTTTCCATAAAATTTGAAAAAGATAATATATATGACAAATTGCAAAACATTAAGTCTACTCTTACCAAAAATGATAGTGCTAAAGAATTCATGAAATTTTATATAAGAGTGTAATCAAACTACTAATAAATCTAAATAAATGAGCAAGTTAAACCACTATAAAATTTGATGGTTCTTGCACCATACATGAGCATGTCTTTGAAATGACAAATCTAGCAATAAATATAGACGACTACAGTTTTAGCATAATTTATACTTTATTGCTTACCTTACGAAGGATATGGGCCATTTCAGATGAACTACAACAACACTAGTATGGATAACTGAAGTGTTCATAGGTTAACTTGTATTCTTGTTCAAGAGGAGACAAGGCTTAAGAATCAAAAGGTTCATTCAATTTATTTTGTAGGTCATCGAGAAGTTGGAAAGCAGCATTAAGGAAAGTTCAAAAAAGGGCATAAGAAAAAAAGTGCATAATGTGAACGAATCCTATAAATATGCTCAGATTGCATAGTTCAGACTTGCCCAAAATTAATTGCTTGATTCGAAAAGAAATATAAGCCTTATGCTTTTAAATGTTTCAAATCAAATTTAACAGAAGTATCTTACAGTACTTGGTGGATTCATTCCTGCTCAATTACTCATATTTCCAATACATTCAAGGATTCTTTACTAGTCATGATCATGGTTTTGGAGCTAGTAATTCTGATTTTTCAAAACTTGGAACCACCAGTTCGAATATGTCATTTATTATTATTATTATTATTATTAAAAATAATTTTATTTCTAAAATTTGAAACAAATGGATGTATGATTATAATGAATTTAATAGCATAAAAAAAAAGTTGATATAAAAAAAAATAAAATCATAAAATATATATATTCACTTTTAGTGTCAAAAGTTTTGATCATCCCTTGGGTTGATATGTTAATAAGCAATCGTTATCTTAACAAACAATCTCTTAATTTTGTTTCAATCATTGAAGCATGCTTGGGCTTCAATTGATTTGAGGGTCATGATTGATCAAGTTTCATCAAGAAGAATGCCCTTGCCTCTGTCTCTGCCTCCTCCTCCCTTAAAAAGCTTGCTCACAACTAGAGTTGCTAGTATTTGCTTTGCAATTTTTGTTCACCATTCTAGAATAATAAACTCTACATCTATATTATTGTCACCAAACTCTACAAAAATTATTAGGTACATATCAAACTCTTAAGTTTGAGCCTGATAATCCCTTTGGGTTTTTTTTTTCTTTATAATAATTTTTTTTTTCTCCCTTACATATTTTACCATCCTTACTAACTTAATTTGTCGATGGAGAAATTCCATAAGTGATTTGTTATCTACGATAGTTAGCACTATGAGTTAATGTTCGACTTTTTATTTCTCTAATTTTATCACCAATATCAATATCTACTCCTAAAGTTCATAATGTGATCTAATCTAGTAGGAGGATAAAACACACAAGCAATTAACTAAATTGATAGAGTTTTTTTTATAAAAAAATAATTTATCTCGTTTGATTTCATATAGCCATATTTAAATCATTATCATATTGATATTCTTCTAAAG